>CM053038.1:14304241-14438744 GCA_028564925.1 Lithobates sylvaticus | reverse complement strand
ACTTTTAGGTGGCACTGATTGGCAGCACTGGTGGGCATTGATAGGCGGCACTTGTGGGCATTGATATGTGGCACTTATGGGCATTGACAGGTGGCACTTATGGGCATTGACAGGTGGCACTTGTGGGCATTGACAGGTGGCATACATGAGGCATAATTGCCTCTGACTTTTCGGGACCGATGTCCCTTTAAGATGAGCCGGTGATCGGCTTTTTTTTTCTCCTCTGCTGTCAGCGTGAGGAAAAAAAAAAAAAAACGATCACCGAGCTTTTGTTTTGATCATGTGATCAGCTGTCATTGGCTGACAGCTGATCACATGGTAAGGGGGGGGTAAGCGTGAGGAAAAAAAAAAAACGATCACCGAGCTTTTGTTTTGATCATGTGATCAGCTGTCATTGGCTGACAGCTGATCACATGGTAAGAGGCCAGGACCCGCCCCTTACTCGGACTGAATCTCAGCGATTCGTGATCACAGCGCGCTCCGCGCGCCCTATAGGGCACGCGCAGGGAGCGTGCACAGGGGAGGACGTCATATGATGGCTTCCCGGGAATTGAGATCCGCGATGTGGCCGTCATTCGGCCATAGCGCGGATGTCAAGTGGTTAATAAACTTTATATAATTAATTTATGTCTTTATAATTTTTTATTTATTTTTTTTATTTATTTAAAAACTTTACTTGGCACCGTAATAATAATCTCTTTTTCCCAAACTATCCATTTTTTTTATATTTTATTGAAAGTTCAACTAAGACATTTACACCTAAATAGGTTTGAACAGAACAATATAATACAACCAAGAGGCCCCACCGCCGTCAAACTTCGGTGTGAAACCCCAGATATATTTTTCTGTCTCAAACTTTTATTCGAGAATTTTGTAGAAAGTTCAACAAAACATGTACAATAAAAAAAATGTTGAATGGAACAACACAAAACAGCTAATCGGCCCCACCGCAGTGCGATTTGGTGTGAAAACCCCAGATATATTTTTCTGTTTAAACATTTTATTAGAGAATTTTGTAGAAAGTTCTACAAGACATTTACATAGTTTCGAATACAGTACTGCCAAGAGGCCCCACCGCCGTCAACCTTTGGTGTGAAACCCCAGATATATTTTTGTTTTAATAAAAGTTTATTAGAGAATTTGTAGAAAGTTCAAGAAAACATGTACATTAAAAAAGTTTTGAATGGAACAACACAATACAACTAAGAGGCCCCACCGTGACCCATGATAAATGCTTGAGGGTCCCGCGCTCAGGCTGTCAATGTCTGGTTAGTTGGATGCCGCTGACCAGTGAGGGTGCAGGCTGAGGAAAGGTCGTCTAGACCCAACGCATGCTTCAAAGACAGAAAAGGTAGTCTGACCACCACACACCTCACCCAGCCCGAGTGGTAAGCAAGTAAAAGTATTTTTGGGAGCATCTTTGGGGGCAAGCATGGTTTTGTGGTGAGGGTATGTAGAAGGAAATAATGAGATTTTTAAGGTGCAAATTAATTTGAAGAATAGTAACAACGATATTATATAAGAAAGTTTTTTATTTTAGAAAAAAAATAATTTGTTAACCACTTTCAGACTGGACCAATTTGCAGCCAAAGGACCAAGCCCCTTTTTGCGATTCGGCACTGCGTCGCTTTAACTGACAATTGCGCGGTCGTGCGACGTGGCTCCCAAACAAAATTGACGTCCTTTTTTTCCCACAAATAGAGCTTTCTTTTGGTGGTATTTGATCGCCCCTGCGGTTTTTATTTTTTGCGCTATAAACAAAAATAGAGCGACAATTTTGAAAAAAATGCATTATTTTTTATTTTTTGCTATAATAAATATCCCAAAAAATATATAAAAAAACGTTTTTTTTCCTCAGTTTAGGCCGATACGTATTCTTCTACATATTTTTGGTAAAAAAAATCGCAATATGCGATTATTGATCGGTTTGCGCAGAAGTTATAGCGTTTACAAGATAGGGGATAGTTTTATAGCATTTTTATTAATATTTTTTTTTTATTAGTAATGGCGGAGATCTGCGATTTTTTTGTGACTGCGACATTATGGCGGACACATCGGACATTTTTGACACATTTTTGGGACCATTGTCATTTTTTACAGCAATTAATGCATTTAAATGCATTGATTTCTGTATAAATGACACTGGCAGTGAAGGGGTTAACCACAAGGTGGCAGTGTAACAGTTAAGTATGCCTAGGGGTGTGTTTTTTACTGTGGGGGGCGTGGCTGTCAGCTAGTGAATGCTGATCTCTGCTCCAATCACAGGGAGCAGAGATCGGCGTCACTAGTTGCTAGGCAGAACGGGGAGATGCTGTTTATCTCGGCATCTCCCCGTTCAGCCGCTCCGTGAGACGATCGCGGGGGGACCGCGATCGGACTCACGGGGGTCCCGACCGGCGCGGGAGCGCGCCGCTCCCGGCGTGCTCCCGATGGCACGGACAGGCTAAAGGAGGGACTTATATATACGCCCTCCTGCCTGTACGTGCCATTCTGTCGACGTATATCGGCAAGTCGGCAAGTGGTTAAAAACACAACAATTGGCAAGTACAGATCAACAAGATTTTGTGGATACAGCATAAAAGGATAGAATTCCCAACATGTTTCACCCATATATCGGGCTTCTTCATATATTGAAAAGAGTCAACTTACAAAAACAAAGTTCTGCAGTGGACTCAAAGCCAAGGGACAATGGCTGTTAAAAACCGCCAGTACTTATTGGTAAAACTGTCCAAGAAAACAAAGAGAGGAAAAATTGAAGACTATTCAGACAAAGCACTTGCAGTATAAATAGCAGTGGATGCAGTTTGGTATTACATTAGCATGGCAAAAAGTACTCAGTATGTCCTCTGAGAAGGCTAGAACGTATTATGTATGTGATTGTGATATAAATTAACTGTTGATGTATCATTGTATGTATATGCTTTTTCAATAGAAGGCTTGTACCTCTAGCTGGACAGCATCCCCTGAAAAAGCCCGATATATGGGTGAAACATGTTGGGGATTCTATCTTTTTATGCTGCATCCACAAAATCTTGTTGATCTGTACTTGCCAATTGTTGTGTTTTTAACAATTACAATTTTTTCTAAAATAATTTTTTTTCTTATATAATATAGTTGTTACTATTCTTCAAATTAATTTGCACCTTAAAAATACCATTCTTTCCTTCTACATACAATCTATCAAGGGATGTGGTGCTATTACTAAATTGACTTGTCTGTGATCAAAAAATCTCTTGTGGTGAGGGTGTTTTTTGTGATTATTGGCAGGCAGGTAGCAATTGTGGGGATCCTAGGAATCCTGTGTTTTAGGCAGAGCTGATTATCAGAAGTGACTCTCATAGCTGGAGGAGCTGACCCTAGTTTTGGAGGTAGTGTAGCATTACCTTTGATCCAGGCAGGAACTGGATATATGTTCGTTTTGACAGTATTAGCCTAGACTGTGAGGAACCCTTTAGTGTTGAGGCTGTTACGACAGGTTATGCCCGAGTTTATACTCATAAGGAGTTCAAATCACAGGAAATACTATTCAAGACCAGGATAGCCTGGATTGGTTCAGGGTCAGACAGACTCAGTACCTGCAGAGGACAGCCAGTCTTTCAAAGTATAAGCCTAGACCAGTGATGTCGAACCTTGGCACCCCAGATGTTTTGGAACTACATTTCCCACTCTGCAGTGTAGTTGAGCATCATGGGAAATGTAGTTCCAAAACATCTGGGTTGCCAAGGTTCGCTATGACTGGCCTAGACTGTGAGGAACCCTTGAGGAACCTGTGAGGAGTCTTGAGGCTGAAATTAGTGTCTGCCCAAGTTTATACTCAGGAGGGGTTCTGATCGCAGGTGCCACAGTGGAAACTAGTCAAGACCAGAATGAGTTCTTAGTGGATAGCCTGGTTTGGTTTAGGATCAGACAGACTCAGTACCTTCAGCGGACAGCTAGATTTTCCAGAATCCCAAAGTACTGAGTCCAGGAGCTGTTCAAGCCACGTATATTCAGAAAAGGAGGGATTTTTTTCTTTTTCTTTATTTTGTTGACTGTATCTACAAAAATCATTGCTCATGCCGTTTGCCAATCAATAAACGCTAATCCTCCCTTGAAGTAGACACATATACATACAGTCAATACATGTTATATAATTTGAATAAAAGCTTTATAAAAGTTTTAATACCAGTGGCCTTGGTGTGTGGGGTAACGCACCTTCATTCAGTGAAAAGTATTTCCTGGTACCTAAAGTGATACTAAAGTCTCTTTTTTTTTTTTTCTTTACAAATAACAAACATGTTATACATACCTTCTCTGTGTAGTGGTTTTGCACAGAGCACCCTGGATCCTCCTCTTCTCAGGTCCCTCTTCGGTTCTCCTGGCCCCTCCCTCCTGCCCAGTGCCCCCACAGCAAGCAGCTTGCTTTGGGGCCACCCTAGCCAAGTCACAGCTCCCTGTGTGTCAGAAACCATGAATCAGACCGAGACAGAAGTACAGTTAAATCACACTTGTTTAATAATAAAAGTAAATAGAACAAACATAGTCAAAACATAGCCACAGTTCGGTCACCAAAACGGATAGTCAGCCAAGCCAGAATGTCAGGGATCAGTGTAGTGGAACAGCAAGCAGGATCTGGAGCCAAAAGGGATGTCAGCCAAGCAAGTCTTTAACAGGAAGGCAGGAGATAGTCTCTGTGATGTTGACCATGGCGAAGGCAGAGATCCTCTGGGCTGGACGGCTTAAGTAGGCAGGTCTGACGAGCAGGATATCATCAACAGGTGAGTAGCTGTGGAGAGATAAGAGCTGGCAATTAACCGACAGCTGAGCGGCCAGCTCGGAGAAGGAAGGGCTGAGCCCAGCCCTGACACTGTGTCCATTTAGACACGGAGCCACTGTTTGGCCCTGCCCCTTCTCTCTCCTGATTGGCTAACTGACTTTGATTGACAGCAGTGGGAGCCAATGGCACCTCTGTCTCAGCCAATAAGGAGGCAGAGTCCCGGATGGCTGAGGCACTAGTGTACATCGCTGGAAATCGATGGGGCTCATGTAAGTATTAGGGGGGCTTAGGAGGGCTGCTACACACAGAAGGTTATTTATCTTAATGCACTTTAAAGAGAAGTGCCACCTAAAAAAAAAAAACATTAAAAGTCAGCAGCTACAAATACTGCAGCTGCTGACTTTTAATAAATGGACACTTACCTGTTCCAGGGTCCAGCGATGTCGGCAGCAGATGACGAGCAATCGCGCGTCTCTCGGCTGCCCCTGCTGCCATCCTCTGTCAGGGAATCGGGAAGTGAAGCATTGCGGCTTCACTGCCCAGTTCCCTACTGCGCATGCATGAGTCGCGATGCACATCTTCACTGGTCCCCGTTGTGTCCTGGGAACTGTGTGTTTCTCAGAATACAACGAGGGGGCGGGGCATCTGCAGCTAGCTATACCCAGAAGTGGGTGCAGATACCTGGATTATACAGGCAGACCTGCCTGACCATAACCCAAATGTATTTGGGTTTTAAATTGATCCAGACAATAGAGAAAGAAAGTATTATACTTGTAGGCAATAACCATTTAGATGGAGGTCTAGAACAGCCCGCAGCTATGAACAAAGTGATCAGCGCAGGGCTGGCATGAATAAAGTCAACATGCCCTTTTTGTGTATGGCCGTTTAAGGATTTCCTGTGGGGTGGAGCTGGGCAACAGGAAGGGGAGGGACAGTCCTCCCCAGAGTCATTCTGAGATTAGGAAAGTTCTGAGAGGAAGCATGGAAGAGCTCCTCTCCAACATCCGGGCGGCGGTGGCGGCAAACGGCCCTGAATGGATGAGGGCTCAGGTAGAGAGAGCCCTCGGGCAGGAGGAGGGCCGGGGGGGGCGGCGCAGGGGTCCCGGGCCAGGCAGATCCGACCGCCGGAGCGGTACTCCCCTGAGGGACGCAGGGCCTCTGTCAGGCCGGGGGACAGCATGGTCACCAGAGCCGCCGAACCGCCTGCCAAGCGGTCGGCGAGGGGGGCAGCGGCGAACACCCACAGGGCGGATGGGGGGTACAGTACTGCGGGGGGGCCCGGCCACAGCGGTAATCCGGCTACAGGCTCCAGGCCTCATGTGCAGATCAAAGGCCGCATGGCGCAACCGGCGGCGGGGGGGGGGGCGGCGGCGGCCATCTTGTGTGTGGCAAACGCCGGACCGGCGACCGGGGGGCCAGCAAGGGGGAGGGGAGCAGCCACAAGGGGGACCCGGTATACAGCGCAATGGTACGGCCTCGGACCGGGCGGCCGCCACGGCCAGCAGTCCGCGGGCAGTGGGCATGAGGAGGAGCACCAGGAGCCAGGGGGGGCACAGCATGCTGGATTGGGGTTGACGGGGGATCGGGCAGAGGAGCAAGGGGGCGTTCCGCCCAGGGAAACCAGAAGGATGGCGCAGCAGGGTGGCGTTCCGCCTAGCCTGCAGACGGCAGCCGGGGGGGCCAGTTCTAGTCGGCACGGCAGCAACCTGAGGGGCATGCGGGGTGAAGGTGGTCCGCCTACGCGAGCACGGTCCAGGGGGAGGAGCAACGCAAGCAACAGCCGGGGAGCACGGTCGGCAGGGGCTGGGGGCGTACGGCCCAGGCCTGAAAAGCCACTTCAGGGGCACAGAGGCGCGCCGCCTAACCCCGCAGAAGTGGGACCTGCACCTGGAACACGTGCGCAGAGCCCCAGAAAATGCGCCAGGAAGTCGGCAGAAGGGCGGAAGAGGAGCATGAGGGAGCGGAGCTCGTCCGCCTCCGGGGGTGAATCCCCTGGGGGGCAGGCTGCGGAGCTGTCGGAGTCGATGGAAGAGGAGCCGGAGTTGTCGGAAGGCGAATTGTCCAGGTCGGAGGACGAGGTACCGGAGGGACGGTCGGCGGCGGTGGATGTGGCACCTACGGCTGGTGGGAGCGTTTCAAGGCAGCCTGGTAAGTCATCTTCATTTTCGGGTACAGGGGGGGGGATGTGTTTTCTGTTTGGGAACCACGCGTTGGGGGGGGGCATTATGGTGCCGGGGCAGCGCAGGGGTCACTTTCCACGGGCAGCGGGGTTCACGAGCCCTCCTCAGCGGGAGACGGTTTCAGGGTTCTCCTGGCAGGGCTCAGGGATCTCGTGGGCAGGTTCGACCTCCCTCCGACGGCTCCACCGGGGCCGGCGCGAGCTTGGGTCCCGCCCGGGGGGGATGTAATCGGGGGGGGGATCGGGGGGGAACAGCGGTAGAAGGGGTAGGGGCATGCGAGCAGGTAGGGGAAACGGCGGTGGCGATTCCGCTCGCGTTGGCCCCGGGGGGGAACGAGGCAGGGTCGGGGAGCGCGGTGCTGGCGAGTCCGCCCACGGCTCCGGTGACGGGGGAGGGTGAAAAAGGGGGAGACAAACCTAAAAAACAAGACATTGTACGTTTGGCGGACTCACGCTGCGAAGTCTACGTGTGTTTCGAGGGGCCCCTGGGGGCCCACTTAAAGCAGGAGGTGAGGGAAAAAATCTGGAAAGGGGAATATGTGGAGATATTTTCACTGCTTCCCCTGGAGAAGTTCAATTTGGATAGGGTTAAACCCGATGATAGTAAGAAGGAGGATGAAGAGAAGAGGAGATACAGGTTGATTCCTAGGACCTTCCAGAATTGGCTTCAGGCGTTTGCAATCCTGGCAAGCGTGATAGGGGAGAAGGAGCCTGAGCACTGCTCGGCCCTGTTCTGTTACCTGGATGCCATTGGGGAAGCTCATCGGACATATGGGGGGTTGTCATGGCTGCGCTATGACGAACAATTTCGCCAGAGAAGGGCAGTCAGGCCGGCCCTTCGCTGGGACCACAAGGACATCAGTTTGTGGATGCGATTGATGTCATCGGCGAAGCCGGCGGGGCAGTTTTTTCAGGGGGGGGCCGGTGGATCTGGGGCTTCAGGTCAATCGGCCGCAAAAAAGAAGGGAGTCTGCTGGCAGTATAACGAGGGCACCTGCAAATTCGGAACAGGATGTAAGTATAAGCACGAGTGCTCCGGATGTGGGGGATCACACCCCAGCTCGCGGTGTTTTAAACAGGGGAAGGGTAAGGCCAGCGAGTCTAGCAACAAAGGGGAAGACGCCAGTGAGAGTGGAAAGAATGCTGCCTTTTCTAGGTAGGTATCCGGATAAGGCGGTAGCACAATTGTTAACAGCGGGGTTTGGGGAGGGTTTTGCGATTCCTGCGGTATTGGGCTCGGTGCCACCTGCAGCGGATAATTTGAGATCGGCTCACAGGTGGCAGGAATAGTACTATGTGGACAAGTGTTTACCTATGGGTTGCTCGGTATCCTGCGCATTCTTCGAATGTTTTAGCTCATTTGTGGAATGGGTGGTGAGGGACGTGTCTGGTTTGAACTCAGTGATCCACTATTTGGACGATTTTTTGTGTGTCGGCCCTCCCGCATCCAATGTTTGTGCGGTATTGCTGTCAACAATAGAAAGGGTGGCGAAGGACTTCGGCATTCCCCTTGCACCTGACAAGACGGAAGGGCCCAAAACTGAGATTAGCTTTTTGGGGATCGTGCTTGACTCGGTAGCCATGGAATGCAGGCTGCCAGAATCAAAGTTAGTAGCATTGAAAGCGGAAGTACGGGCATTGGTGGGGCGGCGGAAAGTTCAGCTTAGAGCCCTGCAATCAGTGTTGGGGAAGCTGAACTTTGCGTGCAGAATCATCCCGATGGGTCGCATTTTCAGCAGGAGGTTGGCAGCCAGCACTGGGGGGGTTGAGTCGCCCAGGCACTACGTGACACTTTCGAAGGAACATAAGAGTGATCTGCGGATGTGGCACGTATTCCTGGACAACTTCAATGGCAGAGCGCTGTGGATGACAGGGCCGGTTAGTAATTTCGACCTTGAGTTGTTCACGGACGCCGCGGGGTCAGCGGGTTATGGGGCCTTTTTCAAGGGGCGTTGGAGCGCGGGCCCTTGGCCAGAGAGCTGCAAACAGGCAGGGTTGATCAGGAACATGTTATTGCTCGAGTTGTTCCCAGTGGTACTGGCGGTCGAGCTGTGGGGTGAATTTTTCCGGGATCGGAAAGTTCGCTTCCACATTGATAACTTGGGGGTAGTGCAAGTCATCAACAAGGTGTCAGCGGCATCACCGCCGGTGATACGTTTGCTGAGACATTTGGTGCTGCGGTGCATGCAGTTGAACCTTTTCATTCATGCAGTGCACCTGCCGGGAGTGGACAACGTGGTCGCTGACGCTCTCTCTCGGTTTCAGTGGGAAAAGTTTCGAGAGTTGGAGCCGGAGGCGGAGCGTCAGGGAGCACCGTGTCCGCCAGAGATGTGGAAGATTGCCCTGGAAGAATAACGGGATGGATCCAGCGGTCAGTGAGCGAGGTGACATGGAGAGCATACAGGAGAGTATGGGACGAATGGGCTGCTTTCCAGGGTCAGGCCGCAGGGGGAAAGGGTGAACTGAGGCTGCTGTTCGTTTATTTTATCGCCAGGCACATGGAGAATGGTATTTCCGTGTCGAGGCTGGGGAAAGTTATGGCGGCCATGGCTTTCTGGTGCAAGCTTGGTGGAGGGTGCGATTGGACAAAGGAGTTCTGGGCACGTCAGGCAGTGAAGGGTTATAAGAAAGGGAAGTCCCAACGGGATGAGCGACGGCCGGTAACGTTCGAACTATTGGGCAGAGTGGTGGACACTCTGCGTGTGGTTTGCTCGTCTGGTTACGAGGTGGGGCTTTTCCGCACGGCCTTCGTGCTGGCCTTCTTTGGGGCTTTCCGGATAGGGGAGCTGGTTAGTTCCTCGAAGAAAAGAAAGGATGGATTGGCAGTGGGGGATGTGCGGTGCTCGGGGGACAGGTTGGTGATGCACCTTAGGAAATCAAAGACGGATCAGCAGGGCCGAGGCAAGGATGTGGTGGTTTTTGCCATTCCGGACGCCAAACTCTGCCCCGTCTTGGTCACGAGGGTGTTTTTGCAAAGTAGGCCAGAGGGGGACGGCCCTCTTTTGGTACACAACAATGGGGAGGCGCTGTCGCGCTTTCACTTCATAGGAGTCTTCCGAAAATGCTTGCGGGAGTTGAATATGGGGGATCTAAGATTTTCCTCACATTCATTTAGGATTGGGGCGGCAACGGAAGCGGTAAGGTGGGGTTTGACGGAGGAGGCTGTAAAGCAGATCGGGAGGTGGGAATCCAGACGCTTCAGGTCATACGTCAGGACGGATTTAGTGGAATAAGGGGGTTTTGACTATAGATGGTTGTAGTGCCGACATGGTTTCATGTGGTACATTACTGTGAGGTTTACAGGAATTTTGTTGTTTTTTCTTCCAGATTCAACACCAAGTCTCGTATGGATTATGGGACAGAATAACGGGATGGATCCAGCGGTCAGTGAGCGAGGTGACATGGAGAGCATACAGGAGAGTATGGGACGAATGGGCTGCTTTCCAGGGTCAGGCCGCAGGGGGAAAGGGTGAACTGAGGCTGCTGTTCGTTTATTTTATCGCCAGGCACATGGAGAATGGTATTTCCGTGTCGAGGCTGGGGAAAGTTATGGCGGCCATGGCTTTCTGGTGCAAGCTTGGTGGAGGGTGCGATTGGACAAAGGAGTTCTGGGCACGTCAGGCAGTGAAGGGTTATAAGAAAGGGAAGTCCCAACGGGATGAGCGACGGCCGGTAACGTTCGAACTATTGGGCAGAGTGGTGGACACTCTGCGTGTGGTTTGCTCGTCTGGTTACGAGGTGGGGCTTTTCCGCACGGCCTTCGTGCTGGCCTTCTTTGGGGCTTTCCGGATAGGGGAGCTGGTTAGTTCCTCGAAGAAAAGAAAGGATGGATTGGCAGTGGGGGATGTGCGGTGCTCGGGGGACAGGTTGGTGATGCACCTTAGGAAATCAAAGACGGATCAGCAGGGCCGAGGCAAGGATGTGGTGGTTTTTGCCATTCCGGACGCCAAACTCTGCCCCGTCTTGGTCACGAGGGTGTTTTTGCAAAGTAGGCCAGAGGGGGACGGCCCTCTTTTGGTACACAACAATGGGGAGGCGCTGTCGCGCTTTCAATTCATAGGAGTCTTCCGAAAATGCTTGCGGGAGTTGAATATGGGGGATCTAAGATTTTCCTCACATTCATTTAGGATTGGGGCGGCAACGGAAGCGGTAAGGTGGGGTTTGACGGAGGAGGCTGTAAAGCAGATCGGGAGGTGGGAATCCAGACGCTTCAGGTCATACGTCAGGACGGATTTAGTGGAATAAGGGGGTTTTGACTATAGATGGTTGTAGTGCCGACATGGTTTCATGTGGTACATTACTGTGAGGTTTACAGGAATTTTGTTGTTTTTTCTTCCAGATTCAACACCAAGTCTCGTATGGATTATGGGACATTCATATGTTTGCTGGGGAGCCAGAAGGGGTGATGACAGACCGGACGGTAGACAGTTGGGTTTCTCAAGGAGGGAAGCGTACATAAAGTGGTTGGGTTCCCGGGTATGCTCTGGAGCCGTCTTATCCCGGAAGCGCTCAAGTTTGCGAGATGGGATAGGCCTCCTGAAGTTTTAGTTATTCACGTTGGGGGCAACGACTTGGGGCTTAGGACCAAACTAGACGTCACAAGGGATATAAAATATGATTTTTGCCGACTTCAGGCGGCTTTTCCCAACACAGTCCTGGTTTGGTCTGACAGGATCGCCAGGACTTCATGGCGTTTTGCCAGGTCAGTGGACCTAATTAACAAAGCTCGGAAGAAGGTTAACCAGGAGGTCAGTTGGTTTTTTATTAAACACGGGGGGTTGGCCATCAGGCACAGGGAGTTAGAGGTAGACACTTGGCGTTATCTGAGGGCTGATGGTGTTCATCTGAACCCAGTTGGCACAGATATGTGGGCCATCGGTATTCAGGATGGTATCGAGCGAGCACTTAGGGTGTGGAGGTGCGCTCAAGGTTAAGGTTTTAACCTTGTTTGCGGTGGCGGATGTTGGCTGACGTAGGCATAGAGAAGAAACCCCCTCCCCACAGAAAACTTGATGCGGGACCCATTGGAGATATGGGCCCGTTTGGTATATTCCTTATAAGTGATGTAGGGAATATGGTGGATGACTGCACTGCGGGAATAGTTTTGTCTCTGAGCTAGTATGTCAGCTTGAGGCCTATTTACAGTTGAGATGACCGCAGTGCACAAGTTTGTTGTTTATGGTAATTTGGGTGGGGGGTGGGGGGGGGTAATGCCCTGCTATAGGCCTACGTCACGTGTTCTTGATTTTGTTTATTGGATTGTTTATTTGTTTATAAAAGTTATTTATAAAGTTATTTATATATTTTATTATTTAATAAAGGGCCTGCTACGGCCATTTTACACTCCAGCACGGTGTGGTCTCCATTACTGGGTAAGGTAAAGGGGTGGGAGTGTATAGCTGGGCAGCCCAGAAAGGTAGCTATGTGGTACTTGGTCATGTCTACATAATAGCATTTAAAAAGGGGAAATGGCAACAACTGAAATGATTTTGCTGTGTAAGGCGGTGGTGGGTTTCTATCATTAAGCAATCCATAGGCGTAGGTCTAGTCACATAGAAGTCAGCTTATGAAATGTTTCACAAGTTTGCTGACACCCTCCTAACTTTTTTTTAAAGGCTTAAAGCTGGTAATATGATGCACAGGGTCCTCTCGGTGGGGGGCCCTCAATGATGCAGAGAGAGTCACTGATATGATGATTTCAGCACTTCTCTCAGCACCATTACACAATAAATGGGGGCAGTCCCATGATGCTTTGCATACACAAGATCTTCTCAGTTGTCCCAGGTTCATTGATGTGGGGTGTAATTCAGCCTTGAAAACTGAGGGCACCTTAAAGGTGTTGTAAAGTAGACATGTGCAATTCGTTTTGTTTTTTTTTTTTAGTTTTTTCGTTAAAATTCGTTATATTCGTTCATTCGTTATCGTACGAATGAACGAACAATTCGCAAAAATTTTTAACGAGTAACGAATTTTCGAATAGAACGAATCCAAAAAACAACAAAAATCCGAAATAACCAAATTAGAAACAACGAAACTACGAAAGAAGAAAATCCGAAAAACGAAAACAGGAACAACGAAAATCAAAATGAACGAAAAAAATTTGTACATTCGTAACTTTTTTTTTTTTGTTGAATTGGTAATTTTTCGTGTCCCTTACAATGGTGCTGCTTAACGTGCTTCGAATGGATTGAACGAAAAAATTCGTACATTCGTAACTTTTTTTTTTTTTTCGATTCGTAATTTTCCGTGTCTCTTACAATGGCGCTGCTTAACGTGCTTCAAATGGATTGAACGAAAAAAATCGTACATTCATAACTTTTTTTTTGTTGTTGAATTGGTAATTTTCCGTGTCTCTTACAATGGCGCTGCTTAACGTGCTTCGAATAGATAGAACAAAAAAATTTGTACATTCGTAACTTTTTTTTTTTCTTTTTCGAATCGTAATTTTCCGTGTCTCTTACAATGGCGCTGCTTAACGTGCTTTGAATGGATTGAACGAAAAAATTCGTACATTCGTAACTTTTTTTTTGATTCGTAATTTTCCGTGTCTCTTAAAATGTAATAATAGCATACACATTACATAAAATTATGAATTATGCTCCGATTACGAATCTACGAAAACAATGTTACGAAAGTACGAATAAATCAATCTAACAAAAGAACGAATGTAACTAAATCTACGAAAATACGAATGCGTCCGAATTTCGAATAAACGAAAATTAAACTAACGGAAAAACAAATCAACGAAAAAATAACTCTTACGAAAATACGAATCGTTACGAATACGAACACCGACGACTTACGAATCATTACGAATCAACGGAAACGAAAGAAACAAAACGAAAATAATTTTTTTTTCTATTGTGCACATGTCTATTGTAAAGGTACATGTTTTTTCACCTTAATGCATTCTAATCTGATGATTAGCAGCCCCCCAGCCCCCCGTTTACTTACCTGAGCCCTCGAAAGTCCCGCGTCGCGAACGCGCTGGCTTCTCCACCGGGCTTCTCGGCTTTTCTCGGCTCATTCATTGGATGATTGATAGCAGCGCAGCCACTGGCTCCCGCTGCTGTCAATCAAATCAATTACGCGGTGCGCCGTGGGGCAGGGCCAAGTGATACAGTCGGTGGCTATAGCCGCCGACTGTATCACTGTATCACGGGAGTGCGCCCGTAAGCTAACCCCCTAGGGAGAGCGCTTCCCAGAACGGGGGTTAGCTGATGCGGGGAGGAGCCGAACCAGCCGAAGGACCCCAGAGGACCACTTTGTGCAAAACAAGCTGCACAGTGGAGGTAAGTATGACATGTTGGTTATTTAAAAAAAAATAAAAAGGAAACCTTTACAACCCCTTTAAGTCTAAAACAGATGACTTCAACATAGGGGCGTAGATAAGGGGAGAGATATGGGGGCACAAATCCCCCCAGAGGGGTGCAGGCTGGCAGCCATTTTAAGGGGTGGTAGCTGCACAGCCTGGGGAAGCTTACTCCTTCTCCCACAAGCAATGGATGGACAGCTCAGTTGGGAAAGGGGAGAGAAGGATTGACCAAAAGGAAGGCCAGACTTTTCACCTGCCCACTGGGCACACAGTGTGAGCTGTATAGTGTAGGGAGCTGGAGAAAGGGGAGAAAGATGGAGAGGGATATAGGAAAGTGTACTGTACAGCAAGGGGAGCAGAAGAAGCCACAAGGTTGGCTGTGCTATGTGAGAAGGAGTGAATCCAAGGGGGCCTGAAGGTAGGGGGGGGCTGCTCTGCATGGGAAGGTAGGGTGAGATGTATATGAAACGCTCCTGACCACTGGACTCTCTACACCAGCCATACTCAACCAGGGTTCCGTGGAACCCTGGGGTTCCTCCAGAGGTTGCTAGGGGTTCCTTGAGCTGTGGCTGATGAACCACCTATTTGATGATGCCTATACAATTTAAGGTTCAGCATCACTTAGCAAAGCCCAGCAGCATGACACCAAATATCTTTTTAGCTGTCTTTAAGGGTGGCATTGTGAACAGCACTTTAAGGGGGACATTCTTCCTATTGACCACCAATATAAGGAGCATTGTTCCTATTGAGCCCTGATGATTTGGTTTTAGTAAGGGTTCCTCGAGACATGAAAATTATTTTTGAGGTTCCTCTAGGGTTAAAAGGTTGAGAAAGCCTGGGCTACACTGATCTGAATGACATACTCCTGACCAGTGCATTTTGTATGCTGGGCTGTGTATGATATGCTTCTGACCACTGCACTCTCCATGCTGATCTGTATATGACATACTTCTGACCACTGCACTCTGAACACTGATCTGTATATGACATACTTGTGAGAACTGCACTATGTATGCTGGGCTGTATATGACATACTCCTGGCCACTGCGCTATATTGTATATGCTATATTTTACAGTTGCCAGTTAATCGTGTTAATGATGTTTTCCCTGACGGTAGGCTATGTGCAGAAAAACATGTGTTTTTTGCTTGTGTTTTTGTGCAGTAATTAAAGCGGGGGGTCCAGCTGCAAAAAAATTTATTTAAAAGTCAGCAGCTACAAACACTGTAGCTGCTGACTTTTAATAAGCACACTTACCCCTCCAGGGTGCCTGCAATGTCATCCACTCACGACCGATTCGTCCATCGCATTGGGTCCCGGCGCTGCCATTCTAAGTAAGGGAAACAGGCAGTGGAGCCTTACGGCTTCACTGCCTGTTTGCTACTGCGCATGCGCAGGTCGCGCAGTGCTTTGTGAATGGCCGGCTGTGTTCTGGGACGCACACAGTACCCAGAACTCACCGCGCCACCTTCCCCAGAAGACAACACGAGAAGGAGAAGACTGAAGATCACCGCAGTGTAGGAAGTGGCAGATTAGGACAATCTGCCTAGCAACAGGCATTTCAGGTAAGTGAAAAAAAAAATATTTTTTTATTTTTTACATTTTAGGAGCATTTTTATGCCATTTCTTTTTTCAGGGTGGCCCTCCACTTTAAAGCATTTTTGTGGGTTCATCCAACTGCACAGTTTATTTACATTCACAATTCACCTCCTAAGTATTCCCTAGGTTTCTAAGGCTAAAAGCCCCCACCACGGAAAAGAAAAAAAATGATGGCCCTCCTCAAACAGGACAGCTCCGGACTGAAGGTGAGTATTGGAGCCTCACGCTGCTTTCTTCTTTTACAACTGCAGAGGGACATATAAAAAAATTTGCGTTGGATTTTTATATATTATAGAGCTAAATCTAATTCATTCTTACATAAATTATGAGAAAATGGCAACGTAGACAGTCATTGAAGGCAGTATTTCCATAGAAAGCTACCCATGCGCACATGAATGAAGATGCTATTTTGCAAAGCTTCACTCCCTACATAAGAGAAAAAAAAACTGATGGGAAAAGCTCTTTAATCCAAAGAGCAAAATTATGGAATTCATGCAACCTGTTCATTCAGAGTTTATCTCTTTATCCTCAGTATATATTAAAGACGCCATTATTTTCTGTCTACGCCTCATCTTCACTCCTTGCATTATACTTACCCTCACTGTTAGGTGAACGTATGTAAAGTTTTGTACTTCGCATTTCACAACCTGTTTAATGTTGCGTTATCTATATAATTTATGTGGCACACATGGCAATAGGTTGTGCGTAAAAAAAGCCCCTAGCTCAGTTGGACAAGGCATGTGTTCCAAGATCAGGTTTAATTCCGCAGCGATGGCTTTCACTTGTCGCATCTGGAGAGTATGTTTAAACAGTTAACCCAGCATGAGATCATCTATGAGAGCATAGAAAGGAAAACTATATCTTTAGTGCTGCAGAGAGGGATAAATCACATGAAAGCCTAAAGAAACAGAATACCCTGACAATGGTGAGATGTAATAGTCATTTCAAGGCTTGCTTTATTACCCTATAGTCTAATATTTTTACCACAAGCTGTACAACTTTCTTATTATAGTGCTGAGCTTCTGTCACAATATGCTCTCTATACAGTAGAGCTCAGTTCACCCAAAATGATATATTTGCATTTTTGACAGATACTAAAAAGCTTGTCCTAATTATTATTTTTTTTAAACAGATGTTAAAAAAGGCAGTATATACTTGTCATCTTTCCAGTTGACCAAGCTGCTGAACAACGCTCCGATCACTAGAATTGGTCTCCCAAAATCCATTTGGAATTGAATAGCTCCCGCAACGTCAATCTCCTGGGTTCTCCCCCTGCAGCTCTCACTGGCTCTGCCCTCTGCTTTCATGTCACTGCAGCATTGAGTGGTCACATGAGGGATAGGAAGCAGTAGGAGCTGCAGGGGACCCAGGAGATCGGCACTCCTGGGAGGGCCAACTTCCACTGTATTGTACCTTTTCTCCTACCTTCAGTTTCCCCTGTACTGTATCTCTCCTCCCTCACCGGTGTCCACTGTACTGTATCTCTCCTCCCCTTTCAGTGTCCCCTGTACTGTATCTCTCCTCCCCTTTCAGTGTCCCCTGTACTGTATCTCTCCTCCCCTTTCAGTGTCCCCTGTACTGTATCTCTCCTCCCTCACCAGTGTCCCCTGTACTGTATCTCTCCTCCCTCACTGAAGTCCCCTGTACTGTATCTCTCCTCCCTCACTGGTGTCCCCTGTACTGTATCTCTCCTCCCTCACTGGTGTCACCTGTACTGTATCTCTCCTGCCTCACTGGTGTCCCCTGTACTATATCTCTCCTCCCTCACCGGTGTCCCCTGTACTGTATCTCTCCTCCCTCACCGGTGTCCCCTGTACTGTATCTCTCCTCCCTCACCGGTGTCCCCTGTACTGTATCTCTCCTCCCTCACCGGTGTCCCCTGTACTGTATCTCTCCTCCCTCACCGGTGTCCCCTGTACTGTATCTCTCCTCCCTCACCGGTGTCCCCTGTACTGTATCTCTCCTCCCTCACTGGTGTCCCCTGTACTGTATCTCTCCTCCCTCACTGGTGTCACCTGTACTGTATCTCTCCTGCCTCACTGGTGTCCCCTGTACTGTATCTCTCCTCCCTCACCGGTGTCCCCTGTACTGTATCTCTCCTCCCTCACTGGTGTCCCCTGTACTGTATCTCTCCTCCCTCACCGGTGTCCCCTGTACTGTATCTCTCCTCCCTCACCGGTGTCCCCTGTACTGTATCTCTCCTCCCTCACCGGTGTCCCCTGTACTGTATCTCTCCTCCCTCACCAGTGTCCCCTGTACTGTATCACCCCTCCCCTTTCAGTGTCCCCTGTACTGTATCTCTCCTCCCCTTTCAGTGTTCCCTGTACTGTATCTCTCCTCCCTCTCCAGTGTCCTCTGTACTGTACATTTCCCCCCTTTCAGTGCCTCCCTGTACTGGCCCTAACCTCCCCCTTCAGTGAGCCCCCTTCCTTATATTGTACCTTTTCTCCCCCTCCAGTGACCCCCCCCCCTTATATTGTACATTTCCTCCACCTCCAGTGTCCCCCCTGTACTGTGCCCCCCCTCCAGTGTCCCCTGTAGTGTACCTTTCCTCCCCCTCCAGTGCCAGTGACCCCCTTCCTGAATTGTATATTTCCTCCCCCTCCACTGTCCCCTCTGTACCATATATTCCTCCCCTCAAGTGACCCATGTATTGTATCTTCTCTTCTCATCCAGTGCCCCCTTTACTGTACTGTCTCTTTCCTTTAAAGCTAGTGTCCCCTGTATTGTACCTTTCCTCTCCCTCCAGTGCCCCCGCCCCCACCATATTGTACCTTTTCTCCCCCTCCAGCATTTCTCTAGTGTCCCCCTTTACTGTACCTTTCCTCCCCCTCCAGTGTCCCCCTTTTACTGTGTATTTCCTCCCCCCTCAATACCCTTACTGTACTGTACCCCTCCTTCCCCCTCTTCAGTGTCCCCCCCCCCATATTGTACCTTTCCTCCCCCTGCAGTGCCATCCCTGTTTAGTAGCTTTCCTCCCCCTTCAGTGTCCCCCCCTACTGGAACCTTTCTCCCCCTTAATATCTTTCCTGCACTGTACCTTTCCTCTCCCTCCAGTGCCCCCCCCCCGTATTGTGCTTTTCCTCCCCCTCTAGTGTCCCTCCTTTACTGTACCTTTCTTCTTCCCCCTCCAGTGCCCCCCCTGTACTGTGCCCCTCCCCTCCAGTGTCCCCTGTAGTGTACCTTTCTTCCCCCCTCCAGTGCCAGTGACCCCCTTCCTGTATTGTACATTTCCTCCCCCTTCACTGTCCTCTCTGTACCGTATATTCCTCTCCTCCAATGACCCATGTATTGTATCTTCTATTCCCCTCCAGTGACCCCTGTACTGTACTGTCTCTTTCCTTTAAAGCTAGTGTTCCCCTTTATTGTACCTTTCCTCCCCCTGCAGTGCCCTCCCTGTATAGTATCTTTCCTCCCCCTCCAGTGCCCCCACCATATTGTACATTTCCTCCCCCTGCAGTGCCCTCCCTGTAAAGTATCTTTCCTCCCCCTCCAGTGCCCCCACCATATTGTACCTTTTCTCCCCCTCCAGTGTTCCTCTAGTGTCCCTCCATTACTGTACCTTTCCTCCCCCTCTAGTCTCCCTCCATTACTCTAAATTTCCTCCACCTCCAGTGTCCCCATTTTACTGTACATTTTCTCCCCCCCCAATATCCTTCCTGTACTGTACCCCTCCTCCCCCATCTCCAGTGACCCACCCCCATATTGTACCTTTCCTCCTCCTCCAGTGTCCCCATTTTACTGTACATATCCTCCCCCTCAATAAACTTCCTGTACTCTACCCCTCCTCCCCTCTCTCCTACCTTTCCTCCCCCTCCCGTGTCCCTCCTTTACTGCACCCTTTGTCCCCCTCCAGTCTCCCCCCTTTACTGTAACTTTCCTCTCCCTCCAGTGTCCCCCCCTTTACTGTACCTTTCCTCCCCCTTCAATACCCTCCCTGCTGTGTACTTTTTCTTCTCCATGGCAGAAATGGAGCTGGTGGTGGACAGGACTATTCAATGACCTACCTGTCATCATTGGGGAATGTTCGTGGTGCAAAATACATTAATCCCTGTGCCTTATGGAATTAGACGGCTTGTGATTGGCTGTTACCAGCCATGGCACGTGTCCATGCTCTTCAGGCCACATGTGAACATTGTGCTGTAGTCTATGTAGACACAGCCGAGGTGAGGCGGACAACCCTAGCCTGGCTTCTAAAAGTCAAGGCATTGTTGTCACCCTTTTAAAGAAAAGCGACACAAATGAGACAAGTCTATCAGGATCCGGGGTAATTCAGGAGGTTTGCAATGAAGAAACAGACAGGTACAGTCAATTTTTAGGGGGTGCACGACCCGTCTTTTTTTTATTTTCTCTTTGCATACAGCTCCACCATAGAGCCTTGTGAGGACATTCAAGGCCACCCCATGCTGTGACCAAAAATGACTTCCCACGATGCCCTAATTTACCTACATAAAAGAGTCCAATAATCTTCAACCTGCTGGGCTACAGGATCAGCGTCAGAAGACCTCCTTAAGCCGGCCTAGGACAAGAGATCTCGGTTGGGAACCAAGGATCTGGAGAAGGTCCAAGACTGGGAAGTGTCTCAGACCTTGGTAGGCTCTGTGCCCAGCATGACACACTTTTAGGGAGTTTAAAGAGAATTTAATTGCCCCCTTCCCTTCACACTACAACTCACAATTAGTTAGATGAAGCTGAAGAGGAATGAAACAGCAGGAGGCATGTCAACACAGTTCAGCTGGGAGGAGATGGTGTTTATTTTTTATCCCCGACGTGATGACACCAGGAATTTTTCAAGATATCTGTTCCTTTGCGTGCATGCCCAAGATATTTCACCTGCACTTGTAACCTTCACTTCTCCCACCTTCCTGTTTTGTCCCCTGTTCCTTTGTACTTCGGCTCTTTGTTCTCCTTTTGAAGTTCAGCTTGGACCTGAGCGGTGGGAAATGTTCCCATCATGGGAGGGAATTTTGGATGCTATTCTGCTGTAGTTTAAAAAAAAATTAAAATAAATGTCTGGACCAAAAAGCCTAGTGCCCATATTATCTTTGGCTGCACTTTCATTTAAAGCACTAATATCTAATTCAACTCATTTTGTAGGACTAACTTTTATTAATTCATTTTTTATCATAATCCGCAATGATTGGACTGATAACCAATTTAAAATTGTCATCCTAAAGTTACTATAATAGAGCAAGATTATTTTTTTTTTATATATATATATCTGAAATCTTTATTTATAATTGTCTATAGTGGGTTTTTCAGTAAATTTGCAAGTTGTCATTAATTCATTTCTGACATTATTCTGCTGCATTAAATCTAAATAACAACCTTTGTAAAAAAAAAAAAAATTTTTACTCACCTTTTCAGGTCTGTTTCTAGGGGGTCCCTCGTAATCTGCCTCTTCCTCTCCAAGGCGCTTGACGTCATTTCCCTTGGCGCCCGTGCTCGCTAGTGCTCCTGGGAGATGTCTGTCATCATTTCCCAGGAGTCACTGGACAGTGCAGAGGGATTTGTTGCCATCACAACATGGGTGGGCACTTTCCGATGACGTCGCCCGTTGTGATGGCAACGTCTGAAGTGTATGGCGCTGCGCCGTACATATGGCGCTTGTGAGAGAACGGGCGATGCTGGTCGCTCAGCTGCACCAGAGCCCGGAAGATAGTGTGACGAAACGCTCCCACACTCCTCTTGAGTGCTTTCGTCATATACCACTTCCTCCCAGTCTGGATATGGATCTCAGATATTCCAACCGCTCCCAAGCACCAAACGAGGCGACACTTGCTTAGCTGCTCAACATGGACTATTTTATTAGAACCAAACTGACAAGTATTTATATACAGTAGAAGAGGAGAACCCCCTTCCTGCTCATTTTACTCTAACAATACACCAGTAACAAATTAACATGAGCTAATTAACTAATCCCTGTAAGCAGCCGATGTGACTCTGTGCCCATCAGGATTTCACTACAGGTCAGACTTGTTGTCACCGAGCTTCACACATGTTAGATGCTAATATCATCAACTCCACAAGACAGCAGGAGCTCCATTAGGAGTCGGCCAGTCTCCTACATTGTACAGAGGACAATGTGATCAGCTCTCTCAATTAACATCTTGAGTTCATCAACAAACTGAGAATAGTGTTTACATATATCCTGCACTGAATCTGATAGCATAGATTATAGGGGGGGGTTCTCATTCACCCTGTGCCCTAGAGACACAGGGTGATTTACACATAAGAAGGTCCGGGGAAGCTGGACAAGGAGCCTCCAGAACTCTCCAGGGCAAGCTGAGTTCCACAAACCCCCGACCCAAAGTCACTCCTGTCACACATCTCCCCTTTCGGCAGGAGACTAACACAGGAGGAGACCCCAGACGGGTTAACTCCGAAGTTAGTCAGTAGTTCCAGTTTCCCATTGCCGGTATCCACACAGTACCCCAAATATTTTGTCCCAAACATAGCATTACATAGCATTACTTACCCAGCCAACCTCTGCCTCTCTCAGAGAACATGCCCGCCGCTGGGGAGAGGCCTGGACTCCGTCATGCTGTTGGGGATTTGGGCCGACCGCCCAGCATCCCTGGAGTATACAAGTGGGGACTGCAGTCCCATCCCCCGATATCAGCTCAAGCTGCAGTTGTGTGTAGGGGCCAGTAGCATTCTGCCCTGTTAGCACTTCAGCTGAGGACCCCACATCATCCACTCCGGCTAACTGTTGGGGAGTGACCGTCCCCTTCTCACCATGGGCCCCTAGAACTACTGCAGGTGTGGGGCAGAGGTCTTGGACCCTCTGTCCGGTGACCAGCACTTCAGTTGGAGGAGTCTCTTGTAACTCCACAGTTGCCGGTGCTGGGCAGAGCACAGTGAAGTTTGGCCCTAATACCAGCTCTTCTGCTGGAGGCTCATCAGGTTGTTTTTCCTCAGCAGAAAAGTCTATCGAATCCCCTGTCTCTGCAACTGGTGTCTGGGGATATAGGTTCACCATCTCCTGTCCATGGAACCCAGAAGATGCTATCAGTGCTGAGCAGAGGTTGGCAGAGCTCTGGTCGCTTGTCAGCACTTCAGCTTTGGGGATGGCAATTTCCAGATTTTCCACTGCCGATTCCCTGGCATGCTGCTGGACAGGCACATTCCTCCATCCAAGATCATCCCATGCAGAAACAGGATCATTAAGGTCAGTCAGCACTTGCTGCATCCGCCATAAGACCTCCGCGTCCATAGCTGCAGGGGCAGGTTGGCAAAGCACTCTGTTACTCTGCCACATTGCCGACTCTTCAGCCAGGATTTCAGAGTTGTCCACTGGTATTTCCTGATAGTCCCAGGCAAAGGGAGTCCCACCCTGCTGCTGAGCAGAGTCTAGCAGCTGTCTGTAGGCGATCTCCAGCTCCCATTCCTGAGCGGCCAGGAACTCCAAATCTTCCTGTGCCCAGAGCACTTCCGAGATGTTCAATCTTTGCTCTCTGTGCTCCATTATTTCCTCCAAACGCCACTCCAGATCACTCCCAAAGTCAGGGTCCTCAGACAGCCTCCAGTATAACAATCCCAGGCCATCATAATCAAAGCCTTCCGTGGGGCTGTCATCCGCTGTCCACGGGTACACTTGGGCTACATACCACCGGAGGGCTCTGTAGCTCTCGTCCAACCGCATTTCTGCCCGGATCAGCCTGCTTAACTCAGCTGTCCACTCCTGCTTCGGTTGTTCACCCAATAACAGCATTCGTACTTCATACTGCGACCAGTACCTTACATGGATGGAGGGGAGAACTTTTCCCTGGTGTCGCTGCTCACAGGCTAGCGCTTCCTTCCAGAGTTGTAGGCGGACAGAATCATACCATCCCAGCAGGACCTGCACTGATACTGATCCTCTGTGCTGTATCCGCATCTCTCGCAATCTCCTTCCGAATTCCTCTTCCATGGCGGCTGGTATCTGTACCTCTCCTCCTCTCCTGCTATCCGGACCTTGGATCCAGGTGGAGGTTTGGATGTCCCTGACTGCAGGAAGTATCCCACTGCTTGCCAACAATGTGACGAAACGCTCCCACACTCCTCTTGAGTGCTTTCGTCATATACCACTTCCTCCCAGTCTGGATATGGATCTCAGATATTCCAACAGCTCCCAAGCACCAAACGAGAGGACACTGGCTTAGCTGCTCAACATGGACTGTTTTATTAGAACCAAACTGACAAGTATTTATATACAGTAGAAGAGGAGACCCCCCCCTCCTGCTCATTTTACTCTAACAATACACCTGTAACAAATTAACATGAGCTAATTAACTAATCCCTTTAAGCAGCCGATGTGACTCTGTGCCCATCAGGATTTCACTACAGGTCAGACTTGTTGTCACCGAGCTTCACACATGTTAGATGCTAATATCATCAACTCCACAAGACAGCAGGAGCTCCATTAGGAGTCGGCCCGTCTCCTACATTGTACAGAGAACAATGTGATCAGCTCTCTCAATTAACATCTTGAGTTCATCAACAAACTAAGAATAGTCTTTACATATATCCTGCATTGAATCTGACTAGCTCAGATTATAGGGGGGGGGTTCTCATTCATCCTGTTCCCTAGAGACACAGGGTGATTTACACATAAGAAGGTCCGGGGAAGCTGGACAAGGAGCCTCCAGAACTCTCCAGGGCAAGCTGAGTTCCACAAACCCCCGACCCAAAGTCACTCCTGTCACAAGAAAACACATTATACAAATGTTATAAAGTGTGTTGCAGTTCAGTGAGTAAAATAAGTATTTGATCCCCAAGCAAAACCTGACTTAGTTCTTGGTAGAGAAACCCTTGTTGATTTTTGTCCATTCTTATTTACAGATCTTCTCTCTTTCTTGGCTGTCTCTTGGCAAATCAGGGTTTCAGTTCCCGCCATAAATTTTCTATAGGATTAAGGTCTGGAGACTGACTAGCATAGCTCCCCAACTGTCCCTGATTTGGAGGGACTGTCCCTGATTTAGAACAATGTCCCTCTGTCCCTCATTCCTTTCCCTCTGTCCCTCATTATTTTTTGGGGAAACAGGGTAGCAGTAGATAAATGAAAGCTGATTGGTTGATATTTTTGGTGCACTAATCATACTGTACTTTGTGATTTCATATGGAATAAAGCTGTAAATGTTGTCCTCAGTTTAAGACCAAATAAACACATACATTGCACCTGACTCCCTCTCTCTATTCCATACGTGATGACAGGCAGGCCAAGTTGACAAAGTTCTTGGGAACCAGCCATCGCCCAGCCTGACGACTTTATTAAAGATTCTTCTGTAACCTGCGTCTTCCTCTTCCTCTGCTTCCAGATCACACTTCATGAGGCCTATTAAAACCAGATAACCCTTTTTGATTCCAGGCCATACAGCAGCCCGCTGACTTTGGATAAGATTGCCTGTCAAGAAAAGTTGTCTTGCTGATAGCGTTGCCGAATTTAGCTCAGGAGGTCAGCAGTCCCATTGTTAGGCCCGACTTGTATCGGAGCTGGACTGTTGTTCAAGTGATGTGATGTCTGAGTGGACTTTTGACGCCTACGTTCGCCCTGTGATGTCGGCCAGGGTATTTTTCTTAATCTGTCCACTGCAAGAACTCAGACGTACAACAAAAAGGTCATTAGTAACAACATGCACTGTCGGTGACCACAACAACTTGGAACTGCTAGTGTCCTATGCTGTAACGAAAAACTTTTTGTCTACTGTCTTTGACATTTCTTTTAAATGTTGTTTGCATGAAACAATAGAATTACCGTATATACTCAAGTATAAGCCGACCCGAATATAAGCTGAGGCACCTAATTTTACCACAAAAAACTGGGAAAACTTATTGACTCAAGTATAAGCCTAGGGTGAGAAATGTGCAGCTACTGTAAGTGGAAAAGAGGGTCAACAATGCCCATTTGCAGCCTCACTGTGCCCATTTGCAGCCATAGGTCCCCTGAACTTCAAACTTAATGGTTCCTAGATGCCCCCTAGCTGCAGCCAAAATTTGGGGTCTCTGGACCCAAAGGGCCCCGAAATGACATTGCTGCAGGTGGACACAGTTGACCGACTTTGTGGCCCTGTATCTCGGGGCCACTTGGTGCTAGGAACCTGCAGATGGACACAGTTGACCGACTTTGGGGCCCTGTATCTCGGGGCCACTTGGTGCTAGGAACCCTAGGATATGTTGTAGTGTTGGTTCCACTGGGTTTGCACACCAAATTGGGGTTCCTAGCATTAAGTGGCCCCGAGATACGGGGCCCCAAACTCGGTTTGGAAAATGTCATTCTCTGCTGCAGAAAAGTGCTTGACATTTTCTGACCCAACTTTGGGGGCCCCGTATCTCGGGCCATTTAATGCTAGGAACCCCAAATTTGGAACCAGCACTACAACATCTCCAAATTTGGTCAACTGTGTCCATCTACAGCAATGTCATTTTGGGACCCTTTGGGTCCAGAGACCCCACATTTTGGCTGCAGGCGGCATCTAGGAACCCTTAACTACCAAGTTTGAAGTTTGGGGGACCTATGGCTGCAAATGGGCACAGTGAGACATGCAAATGGGCACAGTGAGACATGCAAATGGGCACAGTGAGACATGCAAATGGGCACAGTGAGGCTGCAAATGGGCATTGTTGATCCTCTTTTCCACTTACAGTAGCTGCGCATTTCTTACCCTAGGTTTATACTCGAGACAATACGTTTTCCCAGTTTTTTGGCTGCAGCTAGGGGGCATCTAGGAACCATTAACTACCTAGAACCAAGTGGCCCCGAGATACAGGGCAGCAAAGTCGGGTCGGAAAATTTCATTTTTTGCTGCAGAAAAGTGCTTGACTCGAGTATAGGCCGAGGGGGGCACTTTCAGCACAAAAAAATGTGCTGAAAAACTCGGCTTATACTCGAGTATATACGGTAATGTACCCACGCGATACACTAAACAGCTAGTCTATGTTCCCAGTTCTCGGTTAGTTTGTACCTCTGCTAGGATATTTTACGTAAAATGTCAGTCCAACCAAGAAGTGATATTTTCGTTATAGGTGGTACCTGATTACCCTAGTCAGCTCCTGGCTTCTATGTGTCTTCGATTTGCCAAGTGTGAGATCTCCCTGCCAAAATTCCCCAAAGTGTTGGCCCTGTTAAGTGTTTCTGCCCATCTTTGTGTGTTTCGGCTCCTCCCGTTACATTCTCCATAATATAAAATACATTTAAAAATCAAACCAAGGTGGAATTCCCTCATAATGGCCAAAGCAGGTGTGTAGTACCTGAAACTCAGCACAGAGCTCTCACGCCGATATACGTCGGCAGAATGGCACGGCTGGGCACAATCACGTACCTGTACGTGGCCCTTTAAGAGCCCAGCTGTGGGTCACGCACGTGCCACCGGCGGGATGCTCACGACCCAGTCCTGAGCTCCGTGACCACGCCCGCGGGACCAGCGGACCCGATCGCCGCTGGTGTCCCGCGATCGGGTCACAGAGCTGAAGAACGGGGAGAGGTATGTGTAAACAAACCTCTCCCCGTGCTTCCTAGTGACGCTGTCACTGATCGTCTGTTCCCAGTCATCGGGAAAGCCGATCAGTGATGTCAGACGCAAAGCCACGCCCCTTACAGTAAAAAAAACACACACACTTAACCCCTCCCCGCCCCCTAGTGGTTAACTCCTTCACTGCCAGTGTCATTTACACAGGAATCAGTGCATTTAAATAGCAATGGTCCCAAAAATCAAATCAAATCAAATCAAAAATCTCCGATGTGTTCGGTCCCAATAAAAAACGCTGATCGCCGCCATTACTAGTAAAAAAAAAAAAAAAAAATATTAATAAAAATGCTATAAAACTATCCCCAATTTTGTAAACGCTATAACTTTAGCGCAAACCAATCAATAATCGCTAATTGCGATTTTTTTTACCAAAAATATGTAGAAGAATACGTATCGGCCTAAACTTAGGAAAAAAATGTTTTTTTATATATTTTTGGGGGATATTTATTATAGCAAAAAGTAAAAAATATTGCATTTTTTTCAAAATTGTCGCTCTATTTTTGTTTATAACGCAAAAAATAAAAACCACAGAGGTGATCAAACACCACCAAAAGAAAGCTCTATTTGTGGGAAAAAAAGGACGCCAATTTTGTTTGGGAGCGACGTCGCACGACCGCGCAATTGTCAGTTAAAGCGACGCAGTGCCGAATCGCAAAAAGGGGCCTGGTCCTTTGGCTGCAAATTGGTCCGGGGCTGAAGTGGTTAATTCTCTAGTAACAAACATTATTTTTTTTGTTGGACTGACCCTTTAAAGCTTTTTATGTACATGAAATATTGTATTTTTGGTATAGGTATCTTTATTTACACAGTGTCCTTATGTACTGTAACATTAATGTTGACCTGTAAAGACATAAAGTCCCCTTCTAACGGACCAGCTTGCTCAGTTGGTGTAGTCTGAAAAAGGAAAGTTGCAACTTTACTGAAGGTCGAAGGAGGGGACAGAGCTTCTGTTGGGCCATTATACTCCATGACAATCCCTAACTTGTCCTCTTAAAGACATCACCATTTTTATGAAACTAATGCCGCGTACACACGGTCGGAATTCTCGACGGAAAAAGCTCTAATGGTTTTCCCGTCGGAATTCCGACGGAATTTCGCTCAAACTGTCTTGCCTTCACACGGTCACACCAAATTCCGATGGTCTGTAACACAGCGGCATAAAACACGTTCGACAGCACTATAAAAGGGAAGTTTAATGCTTCTGCGCATGCGTCGAATTGTTTCCGAGCATGCGTCGGAATTTTGCGTGTTGGAATTGCATACACACGATCGGAAAATCCGATAGAAAGGTTTTCCGTCGGAAAAATTGAGAACAGGTTCTCAATTCAAAGTCCGTCGGAAATTCCGACAGAAAAAGACCGATGGGCATACACACGGTCGGAAAATCTGATGAAAAGCTCCCATCGGACTGTTTCCATCGGAAATTCCGACCGTGTGTACGCCGCATAAGTGTAGCACTAACCCCCAAAGGAGCTGCTGGTTATTTCTGGGCTTACCGTTACCTTCTTGACCTCGTGTGCGTCTAGGGGTTTCCCGAGGTAGATGGCCTAAAGAACTGTAGAAACTGACACTGGATCCACTTTAGGGATTTTTATTTGCAAAACGTTGAACAGAACACAGTCTCTCAGTAGGGAATAGAGGGTATGGGTAGGAAGTTCAGGTACTCTTGGAACTGCTGACACTTGAATGCCTCTCACTATACAATCCAGGGAATAGCCATTCGCAACTGGATGCTACAGCTATCGGATAAAGCCCCTTTTGGTGAATTTAGCAACCAACAGGTGATTCGGATAAGCAAAGTCTCTGCCACAGACTTGGTTGTAAAACTTGAAAATGGAAAGTCTCTGCCACAGACTTGGTTGTAATTGAAGGATGAACTTAGAGAACTCTCACACGGTACCAGTATCTTGCAGCCGGTCCGGCGATACCGTATGAGCGTGGATTCACCTGGTGTCCTTCCAGCTTAGCTTCCAGGCTCTTGCTGAGCAGCCAGCCTTGCGCGTAGCCCTTTTCTGAAGAGTCCTCCCCTGGTTGCATTCTCAGTTGCTGGGCCTCTCCAAAACTGAGACGGCACCGGACCACCTTGGATTCCTCCTTCCAGTTACTGCGCCTCTGGCCAGCCCTGAGACTCGGAAAAGGATGGATCCACACCCCAGGCCATGAGGGCCCCTGAGGGCTGGTCAGGAGGACCAGGACCAAACAGTCAGAAAGATCTTCTGGACCAGAACCCAGAATCACGTGACCTCAGTACCTTAAGTACCCTCTCCCAGAATGCACAGCGATTGGTTCCGAGAAAGACTGGCACCCAATGCGTCCAACCAGACTGCGTTCCCATGCTTGTCAGAGGTGACGCCGACACCTATAGCCAAGCAGAACACAATACAGTCCAGCCAAACTGGTACTGAGACCATAATTTAGAGCAATTAACCCTAAAACCCAACTATGGTTTTAGAAACATTAAATTGACAAAAAATATAGCGCGTGCTCTTCAGGAGCCCAGCGCTACATAAGTAACTAAGTTTGGCTTTCATTTTCCCTTGTAGACAGGGCTTCAGAACAAGTACCTACTCGATAAGAATCCAAGTCACACGATAGCTTTTGTTAACTAGAACTTATATAGGCCTGGTTGGCAATGGAGTAGAAGCACATACAGTTCAAGGCAGTATGCCCCGTACACACGATCTGACTTTCCGCCAACAAAACCGTGGATTTTTGTTCGAAGGCTGTTGGCTCAAACTTGTCTTGCATACACACGGTCACACAAATGTTGGCCAACAATTACGAATGTGGGAACGTGGTGACGTACAAGACGTACGACGAGCCGAGAAAAATTAAGTTCAATTGCCAGTGCGGCTCCTTCTGCTTGATTCAGAGCATGCATGAACTTTTGTGCGACGGACTTGTGTACACATGTTTTGACTTTCTGACAACAACGTTTTGTTGACGGAAAATTTGAGAACCTGCTAGCAAACATTTGTTGGCGGAAAGTCCAACAGCAAATGTTTGATGGAGCATACACACGGTCGGAGTTTCCGACAACAATCTCACATCCAACATTTCCCATTGTAAAGTCCGACCGTGTGTACGCGGCATTAAAGTTGATCACAGCCCCATAATAGGTATGAGACAGATGTTACCAGAGGACAGCTTCTGCTGGAGGGGTGGTGAAACAGGAAAATTGCCACTGCACTCGCCACTGAAGAGACTTCAGAGGGTTCTGCAACACCAGACAGTGTCCCTCACACTGTCCCTACTTGCCAGAAACCTTTCCCTGTGCTAAGCACTACCCCTATCCAGCAGGTTCCCGTTCCTAATCTGCCACTTGCTTTAAGTGCACACAAATTATGTAGAATTTCCTACTTAAAGGATCCCATGTTAAGATGATCACGGTCAACTGTCTCGAGAACTCAGCATCAAATCAAATGCCTACGTTTCTAGAGAGCACTAACTAAGGGGCAAACTTCCCTTATAGACTCCTCTTCCCCTGTAACAGTGACACAGTGCCACCGACATGCCAGCAGAGTATCTGCCCCTGCCTGCACTCTCCTGTACAGACCAACCTGTGAGAAGAGGACTTTGTCAATACAGGTCAGTACTGATGTATAACCACTTAAGGATCGCCCGCCTGCAACGTACTGTGGCTGGACAGCCCATGTAGGCAAAGCGACATACTGGTACACTGCTGCTTGCTACCGGGTTTAGGGCGTGCCCCCGCTGACACCCATTGTGATTGTGCACCAGGAGTTACACCAGGGGCCCTTCAGCTTAACCCTCTACAGACTTTGGATTACAAATAACAAAGGAGTGACGTTAGCTAGCAAAGAAAGAAGATCCGGACAAAGTACTTTAAGTGAGATCTCACGTATAGCTTTAAAGTAGGGGGAGCTCCCAGATTTATATATATAAATATACATTTTATATTGTTTTATACTGAAATATATTGTGCTGTCGTCCTATGTTGGGATGACAGCACAATTTCTGTAATCACCTGTTTAAATATTTAGCAGTAAAAATATTTCTGGTTAAGTATCCTGTTGTGTGGTGTACTGTTTTTCCCCACCAGTTGGAGCCAGTGGATCTTGAGGGTATAATACAGGTACTTTGCATTGTCTTATATTGTACTGTATTACATTGCACCACAGCTGTGCAAAGTGGATTGAGTAAAGTTAGTGGGGTTTCTCAATAGAGTGCAAGCCCAATTTAAACAAGCAGCTCCTTCGGGGGTCAGTGCTACATACACTTTAAAAAGTTACTTTTGACTGATTTACTGATTACTTTTGTAATGTGTACTTTTTTGGTAGCAAAATCCAGCATTAGAAAAACAATGACCTCGATCAGGGTCATTGTGACTTCAGAGGGGAACAGAGTGATCCGTAAATGAAAATTCTTCCTATTTTCATTTTGTTCTGTTTTGTTTGTGCTTTTGCAAAATTCCCCACCGAGGATTAAGCTTATTATATACAATTAAGAAGAAGAACTCAAAGCAAGTGTGGAGCTCTCTGTAAAAACGATACCTTCCAAATTCCTACTACCAGGACCACATTGCAATCTCTGGTGCACTTCTAACCTGACTGTTTCTGTAGCTCCATGGTAAAAAATGCATCGCAGAGCTGCATCAACAGAGAACCAGGACCTGCAGATGAGAATTGTGAATAGAAAGGAGTTGGGACTTTGGCGAAGCATGCGATTTGGAAGCAAAAAAAAGAGCAATGAAAATCAAATATGGATTTATTTGCTGTATACTGGGTACATTGCATAGGGCGCAGGGATGCACACTCTATAATCCATAATCCATCATAAATCATATATAAAAATATTGCACATCAAAAAACATCAAACCCATAGTTCATACATCAAAGAAATAGAATTCATATACAAGTATATCGCACATATTCAGGATCAATAAAATTAGGTAAAATCATCACAGAGTATAGTAAAACTGCATAATTGGATGTAATTTGTAACATCTAAAGCTCTACGCGTTTCGTGGCTGTCTTGCCACTCATCAGGAGCTGATATATGATGGATATCTATGGGGCGAGAGATGGTGTGCCAAAAAATTAGTCAAATTGGTATGTTGAGGGAAAAGAAAAAAAAAGAAGAAATGCATCAAGACCGGACGCCCATACTCACGGGTCAAGTAATGATAGGAGGCGCAGCAATGGACACTGGGGTAGTAGGGAACATCATCTGGTACGGGAGCTGAGGCAGGCAGAGCATGCGGTACTGCAGTGAGGCATTGTGCCATAAATGTGAACCAAAAAATATCCTCACCCTAGGATAAATAATTGCATATGTGACTGTCAACTTGGGTCATCTAAAATGACTGTGAGTACAATGTGAATAGAATGGGGAAATTACTAAGGGGTGTGACTATTTGGGAAATGTAGTTTACAATTGACAAAATCAATTAAAAGTATTGTGCCACAGATAAAGTGATGTATGATGGTGGGACCAAGTTAGGAGCAATGGAGATGCTCCAACAACGGTAGACGCCATCGTGTATGAATGAAACGAAAACAAAAACAAAAACAAAAACAGATGGGTGAAAAACAAAAAAGAAAAAAGGGAAAAAATGTGCTATGAGACAATACCTTGATGTGTTGAACAATATGTTCATTTCATCTGAGTGCGCTGTGCTATCGGGGGTGGCAGTCGCCGTGCTGATAGTGCCTGTTGACCTAGTACCGAAAGTTGTGTGTGCTTCACTGCAGCCGCATGATGCCGCCAACGTCACGCTGGCAGCTAAATAGGAGGGGGCCGCATCAGCGCCCGGGGGACAACCCCCCGGTGCGCGGCGCCAAACACTCGCTCCATCCCAGCATCGCCAGATGGATTCACGGCGCCCACGTGATGACGTCAGACGGCGTCAGTCACGTGACGTCGGGTGCGTGACGTCGATACACAGCGGGGAAGGTGTTAGGCTTTTTTCCTCTCCTCCTGTCCCTGCAAAACTGCGGGATAGGCTCCAGGATAGGTTCCTTGAGCATTCTGACATAACATCCCTATGTCAGATTTAGTCCCTTTTCCTGCAATGTTGCAGGTTAAGGTCGGGATTAAGTTCCCTATCATGATAATGTTTGTGAAATTTTTTATTTTATTTCATTTATACAATTTTATTAGATCCATGGGGTCCCCTGTGATATGGGGCGCGGTATTTGTGGCTTTGGCTCTGTGGTTGGGGCCCCTTCTGACTATGGGAGCTGCGATGCGCACCTAGGCTTTCGCTCCTCCTCCTTGTTGGAGGACGGGGCGGCTTCCCCGCTGTGTATCGACGTCACGCACCCGACGTCACGTGACTGACGCCGTCTGACGTCATCACGTGGGCGCCGTGAATCCATCTGGCACGATGCTGGGAGGGAGCGAGTGTTTGGCGCCGCGCGCCGGGGGGTTGTCCCCCGGGCGCTGATGCCGCCCCCTCCTATTTAGCTGCCAGCGTGACGTTGGCGGCATCATGCGGCTGCAGTGAAGCACACACAACTTTCGGTACTAGGTCAACAGGCACTATCAGCACGGCGACTGCCACCCCCGATAGCACAGCGCACTCAGATGAAATGAACATATTGTTCAACACATCAAGGTATTGTCTCATAGCACATTTTTTCCCTTTTTTCTTTTTTGTTTTTCACCCATCTGTTTTTGTTTTTGTTTTTGTTTTCGTTTCATTCATACACGATGGCGTCTACCGTTGTTGGAGCATCTCCATTGCTCCTAACTTGGTCCCACCATCATACATCACTTTATCTGTGGCACAATACTTTTAATTGATTTTGTCAATTGTAAACTACATTTCCCAAATAGTCACACCCCTTAGTAATTTCCCCATTCTATTCACATTGTACTCACAGTCATTTTAGATGACCCAAGTTGACAGTCACATATGCAATTATTTATCCTAGGGTGAGGATATTTTTTGGTTCACATTTATGGCACAATGCCTCACTGCAGTACCGCATGCTCTGCCTGCCTCAGCTCCCGTACCAGATGATGTTCCCTACTACCCCAGTGTCCATTGCTGCGCCTCCTATCATTACTTGACCCGTGAGTATGGGCGTCCGGTCTTGATGCATTTCTTCTTTTTTTTTCTTTTCCCTCAACATACCAATTTGACTAATTTTTTGGCACACCATCTCTCGCCCCATAGATATCCATCATATATCAGCTCCTGATGAGTGGCAAGACAGCCACGAAATGCGTAGAGCTTTAGATGTTACAAATTACATCCAATTATGCAGTTTTACTATACTCTGTGATGATTTTACCTAATTTTATTGATCCTGAATATGTGCAATATACTTGTATATGAATTCTATTTCTTTGATGTATGAACTATGGGTTTGATGTTTTTTGATGTGCAATATTTTTATATATGATTTATGATGGATTATGGATTATAGAGTGTGCATCCCTGCGCCCTATGCAATGTACCCAGTATACAGCAAATAAATCCATATTTGATTTTCATTGCTCTTTTTTTTGCTTCCAAATCGCATGCTTCGCCAAAGTCCCAACTCCTTTCTATTCATCGTGCCGATAGGGATGGAGGCTATTTTGACGTCATTGTCTTAGGCCTCCTTTAAAGTCCCAACCCTCTTTTTAGCAGATGAGAATTGTAGACTCACAAATATACAAAATTTTCATAATTTAGACAATGGCCAAATAACCAGCCAGCATGTCTTTGGAGTGTAGGATGAATTCCACTAATGCCCAGAGAGAACATCTAAACAGGCCCGGATTTACTCCCTTTGCCGCCCCAAGGCCGGGTCCTTCAATGCCGCACCCACATACACACACCATTCTCGTCCTTTATCGATGACTGCTACAATAGATCACATTTGCGCAATTGTCAGTTAAATCAACGCAGTGCCGTATCGCAAAAAAAATGATTGAAGTGCAATATTTCTATTATTACATTGTTATATAAAATAAAATAGTTCAACTCACCATAAGCAGAATCAGTCGGAGCCTGAGTATGTCACTTGCCAACGTCACCTGTCTTCAGATGCGGATTGTAACTTGCCACACGTTGCAGATTGTCACTTGCCACGTCACTTGTCAGCAGATGCAGGGTGTCACTTGCCACGTCACTTGTCAGCGGATGCAGGGTGTCACTTGCCACGTCATTTGCCACGTCACTTGTCAGCGGATGCAGGGTCTCACTTTCCACGTCACTTGTCAGCGGATGCAGGGTGTCACTTGCCACGTCACTTGTCAGCGGATGCAGGGTGTCACTTGCCACGTCACTTGTCAGCGGATGCAGGGTGTCACTTGCCACGTCACTTGTCAGCGGATGCAGGTGTCACTTGTCAGCGGATGCAGGTGTCACTTGCCACGTCACTTGTCAGCGGATGCAGGTGTCACTTGCCATGTCACTTGTCAGCGGATGCAGGGTGTCACTTGCCACGTTGCCTGCCACCGGGTCGAAGGGGGCCCCATGATTTCTAACAGCAGCCCTGATGCCCACTGTCTGTGGGCTGTCATGTCTGGACCAAGAAGGGACATTCAGGGGCACATTCAGGGGGTGGCAAACTCCCGCCCGCTAGCAAGCCCGTTTCGCCGGCACCGCTGTTTTTTTCATGGGGACAGATCATGCTTGTTTATTTTCACTTCCTGGCAGCGGTGGAACGCACGATAAGGCGGACGTGATGTCATCTGCTGGAAATTTTGCAAGACATGGGCGACAATGCGGCCATCATTTCCGGCTGATGACATCACGTCCGCCCTATGGTGCGTTCCAGTCACCAGGAAGTGGGAATACACAAGCCCGATCGGTCCCCGTTAAATAAGCAGCGGTGCCGACAAAACGGGCTGGCTAGCGGGTGGGAGTTACCAGCAGAGAAGCGGCGCCGCCCCTGCACCACTGCCGCCCCGAGGCCTGGCCTCGGTGGCCTTGTGGGGAATCCGGCCCTGCATCTAAACTCAATGCAGATAGTGCCATGTTTGGGATTCAAACTAAGGACCCCATTACTGCAAAGCATATGTACTAAGCCACTGTGCTGCCTGAAAAGCTTATTTCTCTTAAATTCCTACTATCCTGTGCACATCAGCTTAGGTAGACCGTAGGTGGGCACTCTTACCAGCGAACGCACTGTCAGGATGTGCAGGTATGATGATGCCTGTGAAAGTGGCCAAGTAAAGACCAGTCAGAGCAGAATGAAGAGCAGCTTTGGCAGACTAATAATCACAAATGAAACTGGTGGGGAGAAAAATTCCTGGTCCGTAGGTTAAGTGGAAATTAAGCCCCATACACACGATCAGAAATTCTGCTGGCAAAAGTCGGATAAGAGCTTTTGGTCAGAAATTCTGACCGTGTGTATGCTCCAATCGGACTTTTTCTGGCAGAATTCCAGCCAGCAAAAGATTGAGAGCAGGTTCTCTATTTTTCAGAAATTCCGATCATCTGTACAAATTCTGACGCGCAAAATTCCTACGCATGCTCGGAAACAATTTGACGCGTGCTCACAAGCATTGAACTTAATTTTCTTGGCTCGTCGTGGTGTTGTACGTCACCGTGTTCTTGACGGTCAAAAGTTCAGACAACTTTTGTGTGACCGTGTGTATACAAGCCAAGCTTGAGCGGAATTCCGTCGGAAAAACCATCCAAGTTTTTTCCAACGGAAAATCTGCTCGTGTGTACGGGGCATAACTCTGTGATACCCATCCCTAGACAAAACAAGCTTTAGAGCCTTCTTCAATGTTTGGCAGGGAGGCTTGAGCAGTGCTCATCAACCCTGTCCTCAGGGCCCAGTAACAGGCCAGGTTTTATGTATTACCTTGGGAAGATGCAGACTAGAATACTGCAATCACTGAGCAGCAAATGATATCACCTGTGATTTATTTCAGTTATCTTGCAAACCTGGTCTGTTAGTGGACCCTGAGGACAGGGTTGATGACCACTGGGCTTGAGTACACAGCTGGGCTTTTAGTACCCTGTACTGTTATAGTACTCACAAGATCCCTGCTGAGTCTTCTAGGATTCCATGCTGGATTCCTGTTGGGACTTCCTTGATTCCTTGCTGGATCCCTGCCAGGATTTCCAGGATTCCTGGACCTCCCTAGGTGGTCCTGATTACTCTCTCATTTGCCTTGACCCCTGCCTGTACCTGAATACTCTCTCGCCTGCCTTCACCTTGCCTGGACCTGACTACTTTGTCACCTGCCTTGACCCCTGCCTTGATCTTACTACCAATTTGTCTGCGGCTTGCCTCTGCCTCTGCCTGGATCTGATTACTCTCTCACCTGTGACATCGAATTTTATAGATAGGCAACTCTTATCCTCATATTGATTAGTGGTTCCAAAATAATAATAACTATGCAGTAGGGAACAGACACAAAAGATACACCCCGCATCTTTCCAAATAACTGTTCTGCTTTATTAGGACGCAATTGAAGGTTTTTATACACATGATTACGTAGGTATCACATTAATATTACAATTGTACTTGTATCTTAACAAGGGGCGTAGCATAGGCAGGCTAATTCTAATTAGGACTGGAAAGAAAGCAAACATGTAATGAAAACATTTATTAGTGCTGTGTGCACAGTGAGGGCAGTGTGCAATACATACAAAATAGAATACAATTACCATATATACTCGAGTATAAGCCGAGGTTTTCAGCAAATTTTTTGTGCTGAAAATGCCCCCCTCGGCTTATACTCGAGTCAAGCACTTTTCTGCAGCAGAGAATGACACTTTGCGAACCGAGTTTGGGGCCCGGTATCTTGGGGGCCACTGGGTGCTAGGAACCCCAAATTTGGTGTGAAAACCCAGTGGAACCAGCACTACAACATATCCTAGCACCAAGTGGCCCCAATATACGGGGCCCCAAAGTCGGTCAACTGTGTCCATCTTCAGCAATGTCATTTCAGGCCCCTTTGGGTCCAGAGACCCCAAATTGCTGCAGATAGGGGGCATCTAGGAACCCTTAACTACCAAGTTTGAAGTTTGGGGGACCTATGGCTGCAAATGGGCACAGTGAGACATGCAAATGGGCACAGTGAGGCTGCAAATGGGCATTGTTGACCCTCTTTTCCACTTACAGTAGCTGCGCATTTCTTACCCTAGGCTTATACTCGAGACAATAAGTTTTCTAATTTTTTTGTGGTAAAATTAGGTGCCTTGGCTTATATTCGGGTCGGCTTATACTCGAGTATATACAGTATATACAGAACTTACACGTTTCCTTTACACCTGCCCCCTGCCTCAACATCTGCCTGGACCTGACCGTTTTCTCACCTACTGCCTGCCAAGACCTCTGCCTGACTTGACAACCTATTTGGCTACAGTCCTGTTAAAAGTCTCCATACCATGGCATTTACATTCCAGCCACCTGTATCCCCCCCCCCCCCCAGTGGGGTGATCCGGAAGGTTGGACCTGGTGCCAGTTGCAGCATAGAAAAATTGAACCACTAGGGTTCCTGGCCATCTCCACCATCAGGAGCTCTGGTGAAGACCAATTGCCACTTGGACTTGTGCATCAAGAGAGCCCGTGTCACCTGCCAAGGGGCACCAAACAAGTACATTATGCCATCGACAAAATGCAGAAACTGCAGGTAAAGTAACAAAGAGGACCCAGGCTAATTGCTCTAGATTTTTAGCAGGTAAGGAAACAGTCTGGATCCTTCTATTGCGCATGGGGAAATGTTACTGACAGTGGCTGTGTGCTGTTCTGGGCCTCTCTTTCCATTGGCTACACGTAAATGTGTCCTGGACAAAAGTAATTACCGTATTTATCGGCGTATAACACGCACCTTCATTTTAAGAGGGAAGTTTCAGGGAAAAAAAATTTTAATTAAAGAACTTTGAAGCAAAATAAGGGTCAGTGCCCATCAATGCAGCCTCATCAATGCCATCTGAAGCCTCACAATTGCCCATCAATGCAGCTTGATCAATGCCCATCTGCAGTCTTACAATTGCCCATCAATGCCCATCTGCAGTCTAACAATTGCCCATCAATGCCCATCTGCAGCCTCATAATTGCCCATCAATGCAGCTTGATCAATGCCCATCTGCAGTCTCACAATTGCCCATCAATGCAGCTTGATCAATGCCCATCTGCAGCCTCACAATTGCACATCAATACAGCTTGATCAATGCCCATCTGCAGTCTCACAATTGCCCATCAATGCAGCTTGACCAATACCCATCTACAGTCTCACAATTGCCCACCAATGCAGCTTGATCAATGCCCTCCAAATTGCAGTATTGGCGTAACACGCACACACTATTTGCACCCGATTTTCAGGGTGAAAAGGTGCGTGTTATACGCCAATAAATACAGTATATGTTAGCAGTCTTTCTACAGTATTACCGGACAGATACGTATGTAGAGATTTACTTTAAGCTTTGACATGCTTAACAAATTTGGTAATGCGTCTTTCCCGATGTTTAACAAAGGAACTCGGCAGTCTTATCACATACACTTATGCACTTATGTACTTGTGTTTCCGGAGCTGACACATGTGAACGCGCTGCTGTGACCTTCTTTCTTGAAGGTCACACAATGTATCTGGGAATCTTTAAGCGATTTGTTTTATCGCAGAGACACAAAACCTTGGCCCGTTTTTTGCACTGCAGCCAGTTTCACAATTTGCTGGCAACAAGGCCGGGTTCAATCATCGGTTAGAAAGAGAATATTATCTGTCACCTCTTCATTTAACCACTGTTTGAGCAGGAGACAATTTTTTATTTTAGGAGAAATTGCCCGCAAGGCTGTTTCTAATAGCAGGATCTTAAATTACACAAGGTTGTTAAAATTGCAGTGTGTTGCAAACTTAGATATTAGAGTAGGATATTTGCTTGCAGCTGACGTGTCTGTATATTTTGCACCCTTATTTCTTGTAAACATTCTTTACTCGTGTAGGATGCCATTTTGGATTGTAGTCTTGCAGCCCTGGGGTTATGGGTTAATTTCACACCCAACATCTGTCTTTGGGAGTATATTCTCAGCATGTTTGTGAGGGTTTCTGTTTATCCAAAACCTTACTAGACATGTGCAATTTGTTTTGTTTCGTTTTTTCGTTTTTTTCGTTCGTTCGTTTTCGTACGAATGAACGAATCGTTCGAATCGAACGAATCCGATTAACGAATCGTTCGAATCGAACGAATCCGAAAAACAACGAAAATCCGAAAAAAACTAATTAGAAACAACGAATGTACGAATGAAGAAAATCGGAAAAACGAAAAAAGGAACAACGAAAATGAACGAAAAAATTCGTACATTCGTAACTTTTTTTTTTGTTGAATTGGTAATTTTCCGTGTCCCTTACAATGGTGCTGCTTAACGTGCTTCGAATAGATTGAACGAAAAAATTCGTACATTCGTAACTTTTTTTTTTTTTTTTTCGATTCGTAACTTTTTTTTTTCGATTCGTAACTTTTTTTTTTCGATTCGTAACTTTTTTTTTTCGATTCGTAACTTCTTTTTTTTTGTTGAATTGGTAATTTTCCGTGTCCCTTACAATGGTGCTGCTTAACATGCATCGAATAGATTGAACGAAAAAATTTGTACATTCGTAACTTTTTTTTTTGGGGGATTTGTAACTTTTTTTTTTGATTCGTAACTTTTTTTTTTCGATTCGTAAATGATTAAAATGTAATAATAACATACACATTACATAAAATTATGAATTATGCTCCGATTACGAATCGTTACGAATGTACGAATAACTACAAATGCGTCCGAATTTCGAATAAACGAATGAACGAAAATTAAACTAACGAAAAAACGAATCAACGAAAAATAACTCTTACGAATGTACGAATCATTATGAATACGAACACCGACGACTTACGAATGTACGAATCGTTACGAATCAACGGAAAAGAAAAAAACTAAACGAAAATAAACAAATTTTTTTCGGAAACGAAAAAAACAAAACGAAAATAAACAAATTTTTTTGTTGTGCACATGTCTAAACCTTACCTGAGTGCATAGGGGCATTCCAGCCTTGCCAGACTATACCGAAATGTCAAAAATGTATATATTTCGGTAAAGTGAAACAAATGACTGGTTTTACTGATGTAGCAAGGTCTCTTACCTCTTTTGGTCTAATGAGGACCTCCAAGGCCAAAGATAGCTGACATCCTTCAATAAGTGGTGGGTTGTGAGGCATAGTGGGTGCAAAGATGGTGAAAATCATAGGGCGCCAGACACTTTTTGGATGTTAACCGGTTCCCGACCGGCGCACGACGATGTACGTTGGCAGAATGGCAGGGACAGGCAAAAGGGAGTACAGGTACATCCCCTTTAAGATTGCCGCCGTGCCATCGCGTGCGCCTTCCCGGTCGGGACCCCCGTGAGTCCGGTCACGGGTCCCGCGGACTTGATCGCCGCGGGGATACCCACGATCGTCTCACGGGATGGCTGAACGGGGAGATGCGGAAGTAAACAGCATCTCCCCGTTCTGCCTAGCAACTAGTAACACTGATCTCTGCTCCCTGTGATTGAAGCAGGGAGATCAGTGTTCACTAAATCACAGCCAGCCCCCCCCCCCCACAGTTAGTAACACGCCCCTAGGTACACTTACCCCTACACTGCCACCTAGTGGTTAACCCCTTCACTGCCAGTGTCATTTACACAGGAATCAGTGCATTTAAATAGCACTGATTGCTGTATAAATGACAATGGTCACAAAATGTGTCAAAAATGTCCGATGTGTCCGCCATAATGTCGCAGTCACAATAAAAATCGCTGATCGCCGCCATTACTAGTAAAAAAAAAAAATGATTAATAAAAATGCTATAAAAACTATCCCCTATTTTGTAAACGCTATAACTTCTGCGCAAACCAATCAATAATCGCTTATTGCAATTTTTTTTACCAAAAATATGTAGAAGAATACGTATCGGCCTAAACTGAGGAAAAAATATTTTTTTTTTATATATATTTTTGGGGGATATTTATTATAGCAAAAAGTAAAAAAATAATGCTTTTTCTTCAAAATTGTCGCTCTTTTTTTGTTCATAGCGCAAAAAAAAAAACGCAGGGGCGATCAAATACCACCAAAAGAAAGCTCTATTTGTGGGAGAAAAAAAGACCTAAATTGTATATGAAGGCCACGTTGCACGACCGCGCAAGTGTCAGTTAAAACGACGCAGTGCCGAATCGCAAAAAGTGGTCTGGTCTTAGGCCAGCAAAATGGTCCTGTCTGAAAGTGGTTAAAGAGGTTTTATTTCTTTTGACAGACCTTTTTATATATCTTGGGGGAAAGAGAGTTAGGGCCAGGACACCCTTAGATAGTTGCAAACTCAATTGGCCGACTCCAAGACTTCAATAGGAGAACAGCGGTACAGGGAAAGGTTCCAGCAAGGCGCCACTTCTGCACGTGCAGGATTGCTGTCTCCTATGGTAACAGTCCTTTAACAGTCCCTAACTCAACGTATCAATAGAAACAAAATAAAAGGCCTGCAGTCACCAGTGATACACCTCCATCCCTATATACAGGGGCGGACTGACAACTCATGGGGCCCCCGGGCAATTGGAGATTATGGGGCCCCCAGGCAATCAGAGATTATGGGGCCACACAGTATACACACACACACAGTATACAATCACACAGTATACACATACATGTACACACAGTATACACAGACATGTACACACAGTATACACACACACACACAGTATACAATCACACAGTATACACATACATGTACACACAGTATACACACACACAGTATACAATCACACAGTATACACATACATGTACACACAGTATACACACACACAGTATACAATCACACAGTATACACATACATGTACACAGTATACACAGACATGTTTCTATTGGCTGAGAAGGTACTAGAGAGGTGGGGTAGCTATAATCTCTGGATTTTTAGACCAAAAGGATGTCGGTAAGGGACATTTCCGAAACAGATGTAAAAAAAAAAACACAGATTTTTACATACTGTCCCTGGTTTTACTGAGGCTGGCAACCCTGATGGGGCCCCCTAGTGGCCCGGGGCCCTCGGGAAGTGCCCGAGTGGCCGAATGGTCAGTCCGCCCCTGCCTATATACATATACAAAAAAAGGAGAGTCGTCCTGGGACTTTAAATGAGGTGGTCACAGTTAGGCACTGAGTAACAAGAGTAATAGTAGTATAAATGTTTATTAAAATAATTGTACATCCATGGGTAATATAGCATAATAGCTAAGCCAATGGATTAGCACATAGTAAAAAGAATAAATAAAGTTGATACAAACATTACAATGTAGTATATACCAATGCACGCATCAGAAAACCCGACGCGCGTTTCGCAAGATCATTGCTCGCTCATCAGGGGTGGATGCGGATGAAGCTTATCAATGAACGAAACCAGAGTTTCCATCGCTGAACCCCCAAATGGATGGCAGCAGCCAGAGTATGGCACGGGAGCTGAGGGGTAGAAGATGAACACGGGTACCCCCAAGGGGGATGCAAGGCGGCAGACATGGCATAGGTGAACATGAATGGTCCTAATTGTCTCAGTATGTAACTTGATAGATATCAGCTTGATATACAAACAGCAAAACAGCAATAAAGATCTCTGTGATGTGCATATTATTGGTAAGTGAAGGAAGACTCAACTCAACGTATCGGTTCTTTCAGCTCCACTACAACTGCTCCTTGTAGTTCTTCATTACTGAGCTCCTGGTCTCTCACTAGACCCACCGATTCACTGACTATGAATCCCTTGAGCTCCTCCAAGGTTGGTGGTGGTCTCCCCTCAAGCGTCACCCCGCTTCTCCGCTGGGTCCCTAACTTGGCACTCCAGATACTCCTCAAGCTTCACCCCTGCTAACCAGGATCGGTCCCTGGCTTGACACACAACGCTGCTCTGCAAGCATCTTCTCCACTGGTTGGGTCCCTGACTTGATCACCGTTGAAGTTTCCCGATTCTCCACCGTGCCCTTCAGTGAAAATTTGGTTCCGGTACCTGCTTCAGTTACTCACTGTGGTCCCTGGTAAAGGCGATTGGTCCCTTTGTGGCGGCAGCTGCCCTTCTACCTCCAACCACTGACAGGTTCTCCGGCCGACAGACCTGACACTTTCGGTTGAACTGCAAGCCATAGTCCCAACCCTGCGCTGCCCTCTTACAGCCTGGCAGCCAGATGCCTCCGGGATAGGCCCAATCTCCGGCCTAGCAGCCCGGGGCAGACGACACACGTCCACCCAGATGGCAGTCCGGGTGGCACAGAACACCAGATCACCTGACCTCACCCGAAAATGTAGGCTCTCACAGCAGGCCAAGGGATTAAAGAAAACCCCTGCCTATTAGCTGGGACACCCACATACCCATAACCTGACCTTGGGTTGCCCTTCTCGTATCTAGTACCACCAAGTACCTGGCCACCTAGTGGTAGAAGAGAAAAGTGCAACAAGGCCAAGCTTAGGAAGAAATCAATGGATCGCTAACAATTTAACTATGGTAGCTACCCCTGGCATGGAATTTGGTGAGGAGCTCCCTGACTAAACCCCAGGGTGCTGCACTCATTATAGCCCTATCTGGAACAGCTACATCTACCTGGAGTTGGCCAAGCTTTCGTATGCTGCTAAATGGCGTGCATATGGCATTACGCATTTAAAATATATCTTTAGGGAGGGCAAATTGTTAGAATTTTCTTCTTTACAAACTATATATCATATACTGCAGGCTATGCAAAACTGCCCCATGCAGTTGCCACCCAAAACATATCGGTAGACTTTACCCTTTTTCTCCAACCCCCATTTTTGGTATGTTGCAATGTAGTAATGTACAGAAAGGTGTTATATTTAGCTGATATGCATCCTCACTCTGCATCTATTTGGAAACGTATCCCTGCAAGGCAATGGAACAGTGGCAGTCCGACCTGGGAGAACTTACTAGCAAGAGATGGGAGAAGGCATTGGAGGTGGTGCATGATAGTTCCTTAAATACCTCTCAGCGCCTTTCCCAACTGTACATCTTGTTGAAAGTATACTATACTCTTTTTAAATTGTAGACATGTGCAATTCGTTTCTTTTTTTTTCGTTTTTCGTTTTTTTTTTTTCGTTATATTCGTTCATTCGTTATCGTACGAATGAACGAACGATTCGCTAAAAATTTTAACGAATCGTTGAATCGAACGAATACGAAAACAACGAAAATCCGAAATAACCAAATTAGAAACAAAAGAAAACTACGAAAGAAGAAAATCCGAAAAACGAAAACAGGAACAACGAAAATCAAAATAAACGAAAAAATTCGTAACTTTTTTTTTTGTGGTTGAATTGGTAATTTTCCGTGTCCCTTACAGTGGCGCTGCTTAACGTGCCTCGAATGGATTGAACGAAAAAATTTGTACATTCGTAACTTTTTTTTTTTTTCGATTCGTAATTTTCCGTGTCTCTTACAATGGCGCTGCTTAACGTGCTTCGAATGGATTGAACGAAAAAATTCGTACATTCGTAACTTTTTTTTTTTTTTTTTTCGATTCGTAATTTTCCGTGTCTCTTACAATGGCGTTGCTTAACGTGCTTCGAATGGATTGAACGAAAAAATTCGTACATTCGTAACTTTTTTTTTTTTGCGATTCGTAATTTTCCGTGTCTCTTACAATGGCGCTGCTTAACGTGCTTCGAATGGATTGAACGAAAAAATTCGTACATTCGCAACTTTTTTTTTTTCGATTTGTAATTTTCCGTGTCTCTTACAATGGCGCTGCTTAATGTGCTTCGAATGGATTGAACGAAAAAATTTGTTCATTCGTAACTTTTTTTTTCGATTCGTAATTTTCCGTGTCTCTTAAAATGTAATAATAGCATACACATTACATAAAATTATGAATTATGCTCCGATTACGAATCTACGAAAACAATGTTACGAAAGTACGAATAAATCAATCTAACGAAAGTACGAATGTAACTAAATCTACGAAAATACGAATGCGTCCAAATTTCGAATAAACGAAAATTAAACAGAAAAACGAATCAACGAAAAAATAACTCTTACGAAAATACGAATCATTATGAATACGAACACCGACGACTTACGAATTTACGAATCGTTACGAATCAACGGAAACAAAAAAAACGAAACGAAAATAAACACATTTTTTTGTTGTGCACATGTCTATTAAATTGTTCAAGATGGGACTTCTCCCTGACCCCACTTGTCCTAAATGTAGCCGGGACCATGGAGATCTTATTCATGTGCTATGGTGCTTTCCAAGGTTACATAGATACTGGGAATCCATACTTTCTACCATTAATCAAGCATACCCTTGGACCCCAAATGCTGTTTATTGGAGGTAATCTCAAAAGCATTTGTTAAAGAAGCAGTCTCCAGGGCCCTGTCTCAGGCTTCACTGGAAAGGTGCTTCCTTTCCCTCTTATAGAGAATGGGTAACTCATATGGGCACCACTCTCACCTATGATCAGGATATCTACCAACATAGAGGATGCCCATTCAAATCTGAAAAAGTATGGAGTGGATGGTTAGATATTCCTGGACTGGCCCCCAGTAGACATGTGCACAATAGAAAAATTTGTTTATTTTCGTTTTGTTTCTTTCGTTGATTCGTAACGATTCGTAAATTCGTAAGTCGTCGGTGTTCGTATTCGTAACGATTCGTATTTTCGTAAGAGTTATTTTTTCGTTGATTCGTTTGTCCGTTAGTTTAATTTTCGTTTATTCGAAATTCGGACGCATTCGTATTTTCGTAGATTTAGTTACATTCGTACTTTCGTTAGATTGATTTATTCGTACTTTCGTAAAAAAAAATTTTCGTAGATTCGTAATCGGAGCATAATTCATAATGTTATGTAATGTGTATGCTATTATTACATTTTAAGAGACACGGAAAATTACGAATCGAAAAAAAAAGTTACGAATGTACAAATTTTTTCATTCAATCCATTCGAAGCACATTAAGCAGCGCCATTATAAGAGACACGGAAAATTCCGAATCGAAAAAAAAAAAAAAAGTTACGAATGTACGAATTTTTTCGTTCAATCCATTCGAAGCACGTTAAGCAGCGCCATTGTAAGAGACACGCAAAATTACGAATCGCAAAAAAAAAAGTTACGAATGTACGAATTTTTTCGTTCAATCCATTCGAAGCACGTTAAGCAGCCCCATTGTAAGAGACACAGAAAATTACAAATCGCAAAAAAAAAGTTACGAATGTACGAATTTTTTCGTTCAATCCATTCGAAGCACATTAAGCAGCGCCATTATAAGAGACACGGAAAATTCCGAATCGAAAAAAAAAAAAAGTTACGAATGTACGAATTTTTTCGTTCAATCCATTCGAAGCACGTTAAGCAGCGCCATTGTAAGAGACACGCAAAATTACGAATCGCAAAAAAAAAGTTACGAATGTACGAATTTTTTCGTTCAATCCATTCGAAGCACGTTAAGCAGCGCCATTGTAAGAGACACGGAAAATTACGAATCGCAAAAAAAAAAAAGTTACGAATGTACGAATTTTTTCGTTCAATCCATTCGAGGCACGTTAAGCAGCGCCATTGTAAGGGACACGGAAAACTACCAATTCAACAAAAAAAAAAGTTACGAATGTACAAATTTTTTCGTTCATTTTGATTTTCGTTGTTCCTGTTTTTTTTTTTTTTCGGATTTTCTTCTTTCGTAGTTTCGCTGTTTCTAATTTGGTTATTTCGGATTTTCGTTGTTTTTCATATTCGTTTGATTCGAACATTCGTTAAAATTTTTAGCAAATCATTCGTACGATAACGAATGAACGAATATAACGAATTTTAACGGAAAACGAAAAAAAAACAAAACGAATTGCACATGTCTAGCCCCCAGTGGAACTGGTCATGGATAGATTGCTAGGGTAATGTGTTGCGGTTTCAGCACGTTATTTGTTGTGTAATCCAAGTCAATGGAATTTTGGATGCTAATTTTCGCAGTTGGTTGATTTACTCTTTTGGGGGAGAAGTTGGACTTGGAATGGCAGGTATCAACTTTATTCATTTTGGACTGAAATAGAATATCTGTAGAGTGTTTGTACTGTTGTAATCATATGCAATGGAGGTATTTGGATATCTGTTTAGCTCTGGAACCTGTATGTTTGCACGAACACAATAAAGTTTTTCTGACAACAAAAAGTGCATCTTTATAGCACTGATCGCTGTATAAAAATCACTGGTCCCAAAAAAGTGTCTGATCTGTCTGCCGCAATGTTGCAGTCCCGCTAAAAATCACTGATCACTGCCATTACTAGTATAAAAAATAATAATAATAAAAATGCCATATCTATCTATCTATCATAAAATCTATATTTTGTAGACGCTATAACTTTTGCGCAAACCAATCAATATACGCTTATTGTGATTTTTTATTTTTTTTTACCAAAAATATGTAGAAGAATACATATTGGCCTAAACTGAGGAAGACATTTTTTATTTTTATTTGGGGGGGGGGGGATATTTATTATAGCAAAAAGTAAAAAATATTTCTTTTTCTTTTTCAAATTATCGCTCTTTTTTGTTTATAGCGGAAAAAATAAAAACTGCAGAGGTGATCAAATACTACCAAAAGAAAGCTCTATTTGTGGGAAAAAAGGACATAAATTTTGTCGAGTCTGCGGGATCCGCGGGCACGGTCACACTGTATGCGGCGGGCACGCGCGCCCATTAGCCCTGCCAATTTAAGGGGATGTACAGCTACGCCCATTTACCCACTGCTGCCATTGCGCCGACGTATATCGGCGGTCGGCAAATGGTTACGTTTGGCCTCATATTATATGGTTTTGGTAAATCCAAAGGAAAAGAGCACAAGAAAATTGTATAATGTATGGCCACTTGGCCAGCTTTAGGCTCGGTTCACACCATCGCCGCATGCTGCTCCCAGCAGAGGTCTGGTTTACCGTTTCAGGTCCGACTTCAGTCAGAATCTTTCGTTGAATACGGACCTAAAACGGACTAAAAGATACATAGGGCTTCTGTGCAAATTCGCTCCGGAGCCGCAGCAGAGATGTGTGAACCGGCTCCATAGAGAGCTGGTCAAAATCTCCTGCTATTGCGAATTGGATGCGGAAACTTGCATCCAATTCGCAATGATGTGAACCCAAAGCCAAAGACTTTGTACAGCTAAAGGGATGCAGATGGTGCTCCTGATCTTATCACAACAGGTACCGCTAATGAAGGCAGACTTTCCCCATTCCCAATCAGTCTAAGAAAGGACACAATCAAACACCAAGCTTTTCCAGACCTAAGAAAGGTAAGAGTCTGCGCTAAAGTCCTCGCATTGTTTATAATCTAGCTAGAGGGGCTTATTATTTCAGAAGACACTGGAGTTTTACCTTTTAAAATTCTGTTACAGAGTGACCAAACACAACTTTTTTTTAATTATTTCATCCATTTTCAAACCGCTTTCTATAATCCTATCTGGCTTTGTAGGTACTGTACCCACCATTCTGCTGTATTCCCTTTATAGAGCTTTAGCCCGGGTTCACACTGACAGCGGGATTGAAAATTTCCTTCCCATATGTCAGTCCGACTTCGGGGGGGGGGGGGGGGGCGATTTCAGTGACATCTGTGCGGGTTCCTGCACAGATATCTATACAAATCGCACTCCTAAGTCGCCAAAGGTAGTACAGACGCTACTTTTGGGAATTGGTGTGGCGTCGCACCGATTTGGACGGTGCCATTGCCAGCAATTGCCACCGATTTGGCATGTCAAATCACATCAATGTGAATCTAGGCTCAAAGTGGACCTGCCATTAAAATTTCCCTGCATTGCCAGATCACATTATTGTGTTGCGTGTTTCATATTATAATAGGCTGTCTAATGCCGCATACACGCGGTCGGAATTCTCGTCGGAAAAAGCTCTGCTGGTTTTCCCGTCGGAATTCCGACGGAATTTCACTCAAACTGTCTTGCCTACACACGGTCACACCAAATTCCGACGGTCAGTAACACAGCGGCATAAAACACGTTCAACAGCACTATAAAAAGGGAAGTTTAATGCTTCCGAGCATGCATCGAATTGTTTCCGAGCATGCGTTGGAATTTTGCATGTCGGAATTGCATACACACGATCGGAAAATCCGATAGAAATGTTTTCCGTCGGAAAAATTGAGAACAGGTTCTTAATTTCAAAGTCCGTCGGAAATTCCGACAGAAAAAGACCGATGGGCATACACGCGGTCGGAAAATCCGTTGAGAAGCTCCCATCGGACTGTTTCCATCGGAAATTCCAACCGTGTGTACCCGCGTAACACATAAGGGTCCGTTTACAGCATTGCAGTGTCGTTGTCATGCTTTGGTGCAAAATTATGCTATTACCTCTGAATGGCAACCCAACGCAATTGTGTTGCAACACAATGACCTGCAACGCACTAACGTGTTGTAGTGCAGTGATGGAAATGCTGTATGCACAATTACAGTCCATTGTGATGTGTTTAGCAGCTCTCCCAAATGGGCTGCCCAATGAGCAAACCAATGTACCACGGAAGTAAACGGGCCCTAAGGCTTAAAGTACACGGGACGTTTTAAAACCTCCCCTGAACTATTCACCTTGACAGATAGTAACTGATGTTTAAAAATGTTCGTTTAGCCGCGTTTGCGTTTAGGAGCGTTTAAAAAAAAAAATTACTGGGGGCGTGGTCTCAGCATGAGGACGTATCTTAACAGCTCCCGGCCAGCGGTTTCCCTGTAGATAACTACCGCTCACTTACCCCACATTACCGGTGCCCACCAGGTCCCTCGGATGTCCAGGAAGCCTGACCGACATCCCGCTGCCTCAGCCTACACCAGTGATGGCAAACCTTGGCACCCCAGATGTTTTGGAACTACATTTACCATGATGCTCAACTACACTGCAGAGTGCATAACATCATGGGAAATGTAGTTCCAAAACATCTGGGGTGCCAAGGTTCGCCATCACTGGCCTACACCCTGGATTGCTATCTGCGGCCACAACAGCCGACGGCCTCCGCGACGGCAGCTCCCAAGATGGTGCAGGCCCGCTCTGCAGCCTCGATCACAGTGCCTGATCTCCCGCAACAGCAGTCAGACAACCACACAATGCCGCCTTTCTCACCCCCTAGTGATCTTTCTCCCTGCCTACCCAGATCGCTGACAGTCTCTGCAGACATGGAGGAGGAACTGCTCAGCCTGCAACACACTGCCTCTTCACTAAGGATGAGCTCTGGCGTAGATCTAAAAACAATAAAGGCAATACAAAACCTAGCTTGCCCACTGTAAACATGTTATAGAATAACGTAAAAGATGCCAGAAGATGCCCACTGTTATCTTTATCACACAGAAAACCTCTTCTGTGCCCCTCTCTGATCTTGTTTCACTTTTGTTAGTGGTGCCTGACTTTCTCCGACTTCATGGCTAAGCCCTGCCAACTACCATTCCAGTGTCCAATGAGCCTCAGGACCTAATAAAGGTACTCTCATTGGACAGGGGAGCAGCAGTCATTGGAGCTTGGCCATCAAATCGGGCAATGTCTAGCATCCAGCCCCATTAAAAGCACTCTAATTTGACTGAAGACAGTAGTCATTGGAACTCGGCCATCAGGTCAGGGAATATCTAGCCTCGGAACCCAGAAAAGGCAGTCTCGTTGGATAGGGGACAGCAGTCATTGGATCTTAGCCATCAGGTCAGGAAATGTCTAGCCTTGGAACCCAGAAACACAGTCTCGTTGGATAGGGGACAGCAGTCATTGGATCTTAGCCATGAGGTCAGGCAATGTCTAGCCTCAGGACCAAGTAAAGGCACTCTCATTGCACAAGAGGGCAGCAGTCCTTGGAACTTAGCCATCAGGTCAAGAAATTTCTAGCATCAGGACCCAGTAAAGGCACCCTCAGTGAACCTGTCAGGTCCCAGTATCAAAGTCAACCTATCTCAGAAAGGAGTATATAAAATGCTTTTCTGGTTAATAAAGGTAATAGTGGGCATCTTTTTATGCCTGCAGGCCTTTTACTGTGAGTGCTCTTTCAGATGGGCAGCTGAGCCACAGATTTACTGCCCACTGGCCGCCTGCCTGAACTGTAAACAGCCGGATGGCGGTTCACACGGCACTGTGGTTTGCTTCAAAGCAATGGCATTTTTACTGCCTGTGAAACTCGCCAGGTGATTTTAATGGGGTACTGGTGCAATTGTGTACAATGCACACCTTTTCGGCACAGTGCAGCATAATAGGGTTAAGTCAGTCAGTGAAGAAGCATTATAATGCCTCCTCACTGCCTGTTAAATGCCCTCTGAAAAGGACCGCACTCCACAGCGAGTGTAAAAGTGCCCTTAAAAAAATTTAAATTGAGTAATGGTCACTAAAGGTGAATTTTGCAAATGGGACTTGGTTTGTTTTTATCAGACATTACAGTGTAGACCCTGATTGCATTGACTGAGGCATGCTGCCATGTTACAAGCAAGTGAGGTGGGACAAAGTCGTGCTGAACTTGTAGACATAACAGGCAGAGTATAATCCCACATGTTGCTGTTATCTGCTGCAAAACACCATGTACCAAAGCCTACTAAGACCCGTTATCCTAAGCAAAAGTCTAGGAGCCTACTGATATCCATACAGCAGAAAACCAGCATACATTTTCTTTTCAGCCCTCTCCAAGAATGAAAAACGTAATCTCTAAATAAGAGGAAGAATGAAAACTTTGGGGCCTGTCTGTTCAAAAGTTGCTAAGTGATTAAACTTCAAAATGTCTATATTTGCTCGTTTTCAGAAGAACATTTAACCCAGATATCTACAAAGCTGTTAACCTAAAACTGGACTTGTGCTTTGCTCATCAATCACCCTGCCCTCACTTACCTGCTTACACTGATGGCCAGTGAAGTCCCCATTAAAGTTGGTGGCCAGTGAAGCCCCCATCAAGGTTGGGGCCAGGGAAGCCCCCATCAAGGTTGGTGGCCAGGGAAGCCCCCATCAAGGTTGGTGGCCAGGGAAGCCCCCATCAAGGTTGGTGGCCAGGGAAGCCCCCATCAAGGTTGGTGGCCAGGGAAGCCCCCATCAACGCTGGAGGCCAGGGAAGCCCCCATCAAGGTTGGTGGCCAGGGAAGCCCCCATCAAGGTTGGTGGCCAGGGAAGCCCCCATCAAGGTTGGTGGCCAGGGAAGCCCCCATCAAGGTTGGTGGCCAGGGTAGCCCCCATCAAGGTTGGTGGCCAGGGAAGCCCCCATCAAGGTTGGTGGCCAGGGAAGCCCCCATCAACTTTGGTGGCCAGGGAAGCCCCCATCAAGGCTGGAGGCCAGTGAAGCCCCCATCAAGGTTGGTGGCCAGGGAAGCCCCCATCAAGGTTGGTGGCCAGGGAAGCCCCCATCAAGGTTGGTGGCCAGGGAAGCCCCCATCAAGGTTGGTGGCCAGGGAAGCTCCCATCAAGGTTGGTGGCCAGGGAAGCCCCCATCAAGGTTGGTGGCCAGGGAAGCCTCCATCATTTTTGGTGGCCAGCCAAGCCTCCATCAACTTTGGTGGCCAGCCAAGCCCCCATCAACGTTGGTGGCCAGCCAAGCCCCCATCAACTTTGGTGGTCAGCCAAGCCCCCATCAACTTTGGTTGTTAGTGGAGAAGGGCCCCTTAAATTGCTGGATGCTGAAATACACTGGAGGCCATTGGGAAGAATGCTCTTTATATTAGTAGTTAATAGGAAGAATGTCCCCCACCCCTCACAAGTAGCTTGAAAGATTATTGGTGTCAGTGGTATATTATCTGAGAGGCAGAATTTGATCATTGCTCAAGGAACCCCTAGCACCCTCTAGAGCAGTGTTCTCCAAACTGCAGCCTAGATGCAACTTTTTTCTTGCCTTTATCCAGCCCTTGGAGCACTATTTTTTTTTATCCACTGACCTCAACAATGGGGTGTAATTCTTGTTGCTGACACCAACACTGGGGCAATATTCCTTCCACTGACGCCATCGAAAGGGCACCATTTCTCCCAATGACACCAATGATAGGACACTATTCCTCCCATTGAAACCACCGATGGGGCACAACTCTTCCCACTGACAACAGCAATGGGCCACTATTTCTTTGTTTACTCCCACTGGATAACAGGACATTTTCTACTCCCACTGGCTCTAGTCCGGCCCCCCTCAAATCTGAAGGACAGTAATCTGGCACTTTGTTCAGAAAGTTTGGAGACCCCTGCTCTAGAGGAACCGTAGGGTTCCACAAAACCCTGGTTGGGAACGTCTACTATAAGAGCCCTTTCACAGTCGCAGCGCCCAGGCGTCGGCGCCAAAGCGCCGCTATTTTTAGCATTGCTTTACCATAGTTTTAGCGTAACCCCCGCTAGAGGTCGAAAAACGGTTAAAAGCGCCGGCAAAGCTTGATTTCAATGGGCAGGGGCGCTTTAGGAATGGTGTATATAAAGCACCTCAGAGTGAAAGGGGTGTAAATCATCATCATCTCTCCTCAACTGCCCTTGAAATCGGTTATATGACCTCCTCATCGTTTTCCAGTTGGACTGGGCCATGTGATCATGCATTGGTTGCCAGACATATAATCTTTTATTAGCTACCACTTGGAATGCTATCCACAATTTTTCATCAGCTGCCACTCCAGGTAGATTGTGTGGTTTGTTTATCAACTGCCAATTGGAAGAGATTGATTGGTCAATGCAGTTTGGAATAGGTTGTGTGGACTTTCGTAAACTGTAAATAGATAATGTGGTCCTTTCAATAACCGCCAAGGGAGTAGTGCTCTCTGATCAAAGGTAACTTGTATGGGATTTTGTGATTATATACAGTACAACGAAAGAAAAAACTTTGAAATCTCTTCTAAATAAAACCATTTCCACCCACCCAGCAGTTTTTTTGCTGAGGCATGAAATATCCCATCAGATAATGACACAGAGGAGCACCATTCATATTTACTATGAAAACAGCTGACATTTTTTTTATGCATTCATTTTACTGTTCCCTATAACAATACACACATGGAATTCTATGAGGAAAGACGCACATGCTTTTCTCATCATTCCTTCACCTCTGCTCGGGAAAATGAGTCTTTTAGTAAGCGTTGGCTCCCACCACCTGTTTAAATGCATATTTACGCCAACTCACGGCTAAGGCGAGTGCATTATGGGTTTCATCTGCTCAGCATGTGATTTATTGGTCAGACGGATTCCTAAGGTGCTGGAAAGGTACTCTAAGAATTCTATTTAGATGACATGATCCAGTCACATTCTATTTTATTAACCACTTCCGGACGGGCTCACGCCGATATACGTGGGCACTTTGAAGAGGGATATCGTTGTAATGGCAGCAGCTAATCCTCTACTTCAGTGAGCGGTCCGGTTTCAGATAAAAGTGGTCTCTGCGGCGGATTCGCCACAAGATCACTTTTATCGGCGGTGAGAGAGGGCCCCTCCTCCTGTCGCTCCCCAGTGCCCTCCTGCCGCTTACCGGAGCCTAGGGTTGCCACCTGTCCGGGTTTTGATACATGTGCCCGGGTTTCCACCCGCCGGAAACCTGGGCACACATACCACTGTCCTGTGGCCAGTGGCAGTGGATCTCTGGCCCCAGTTGAAACATCTAGAGAGGCGCCGTGCATCCCGCGCCCGCTATCGCTGTCACACAGTGCCGAAACATTGGTGTGCTCTGAGCCCAGCAGGTGCCATGTGATTGGCCGAACTGAATGGTCATGTGCGGGGCGGAAGAAATGAGGGTCTGTGATTGGCCCGGCAGAGCTGGTCACATGTGGAGGTGGGGCTGGACTGTGGATAATTACGCCTGCTTGCTCCCGGAGTCCTCCCTCACGCTTTATGTCTCGTGACAGGTCGCTCTTATCTGCTCTGTCAGCCCCCCTTTTGTCAATCTCCCCCCTCCTCTCTGTCAGCCATCCCTGTCCTCTGTCGCCCCCCCCCCCTCTGTCAGCTACACCCCCCCTCTGTCAGCTACCCCCAAACAGCACGTACCCCCCCTTCTTCCCCCGCTCCAGCAGGGCTAATGTCCTGCAGCCGGGTCACACTGCACTGTCTGTCTGTGCGCTCTCTCTCTCCCACCCAGCCGCTGGCGCCGATGCCGCCAGAGATAGTGAATGGAGGGCCACTGGACTGGTGTCCTAGCAACCAGGGACGCTTTTGCAGGAGAAAGTATGGTATTACAGGTTAAGGCCCCTTTCACACGGACGGACCGTCTATCCGTTTTTCTTCCATCCGTCGACGGACGACAATGCGTTCCTATGGGCAGACGGATGAACATCCGTCACCATCAGTTAACCTCCGCTTCCGTTTTTTATCCGTTTTTTTTAAACGTACATGGCTACGTCCAGATCCGTCAAAACGGTTATTAACTGACGTTGACCGACATTGTCCGTCAACGTCCGATCCGTTAAGATCTGTTTTGTGTTTATCTGTGAACTCAACCTCTTAAAGGCACAGGCACACATATAAACGGAACAAAACGTATACAAAAACGGATGAAAAAACGGACGTAAACGAGTGCATTTACGGATGTAAGCGGATGTTAACGGAACATAAGACGGATGAAAACGGACATTGACAACTGATACGTTTTTGACGTGCCTAAACTGACTGCGTCCGTGTGAAAGGGGCCTAAGGCCCCTTTCACACATGCGGACCGTACATTAGATCAGTTCAGTCACGTTTTTTTATCATCAGTTGTTGTCAGTAAACATCAGTTTTCATCCATTTTCATTTCCGTTTTTCGTCCGTTTACGTCCGTTTTTCATCCGATTACGTCCGTTTTTCATCAGTTTTTTATCCGTTTATGTCCGTTTTTTTTATCCGTTTATGTTCGTTTTTTATCCATTTTTTTTTTTTTTTTTTAAAAACAGTTTTTCATGAATTATGGGATTTTTTTTGATGAAAAACGGATGTCAGCGGATCGGATGTGAACGGATCATCCGCTAATGTCCGTTTTTCATCCGTTCGTTTTTTTTTACGGAAGACAAAATAGGGTCTTCTTCCGCTCAGAAAAACGGACCTTAATGGAGACGGATGTTAACGGACGTTAGCGGATGATCATCCGCTAACGTCCGCTATCCCATAGACAAGCATTAATGTCCGTTTTCATCCGTAAACGGATGTATGAAAAAACGGACGAACGGTCCGCATGTGTGAAAGGGGCCTAAAGGTGTTTGAAAGGGTTGTAGAATGCACAGTGCTACTTTGTGAACAGTTTGTATGGGATTGGGTTCAGTAGAGCTGATTCAGGTTTTTGGATGGAGGTACACTGCCCTACTGACACCGTCCACTGGCCTACTGACGCCGTCCACTGGCCTATTGACGCCGTCCACTGGCCTACTGACGCCGTCCACTGGCCTACTGACGCCGTCCACTGGCCTACTGACGCCGTCCACTGGCCTACTGACGCCGTCCACTGGCCTACTGACACCATCCACTGCTCTACTGACACCGCCCACTGCCCCACTGACACCATCCACTGCTCTACTGACACCGTCCTGTGTCCCACTGGCACCCTCCACTGCTCTGCTGACGCCGTCCACTGCCCTGCTGACACCGTCCACTGCTTTGCCAATATGTCCACACAACATCCATTGCCCTAGTGACACTGTCCACTGCCCTACTGCCTGACACTTTCCACTTTTAACCACCTGATTACTTTGCACTTAAACCCCCCTCGTGACCAGACCAATTTTCAGCTTTCGGCGCTGACGCACTTGGAATGACAATTGCGCGGTCATTTCCCCACAAATAGAGCTTTCTTTTGGTGGTATTTAATCACAGCTGGGGTTTTTATTTTTTGCTAAACAAATAAAAAAAGATGGAAAATTAAAAAAATAAATAAAATCATGTTTAATAGTTTGTTATAAAATTTTGCAAACAGGTAATTTTTCTGCTTCATTGATATGCACTGATGAGGCGGCACTGGTGGGCACTGATAGGCTGCACTGGTGGGCACTGATAGGCTGCACTGGTGGGCACTGATAAGCTGCACTGGTGGGCACTGATAGGCTGCACTGGTGAGGACAGATAAGTCGGTACTGATGGGCACAGCAAAGATGGCATGGATGGGTGGCACGGATGGGTGGCACGGATGGGTGGCACGGATGGGTGGCACGGATGGGCACGGATGGATGGCACTGATAGGTGGCACTGATAGGTGGCACTGATGGGCACTGGTAGGGGACACTGATGAGCACTGGTAGGTGACACTGAATGTGCAGCACTGGCACTGTGGGCACTGACAGATGGCACTGTGGGCACTGACAGTTGGCACTGTGGGCACTGACAGGTGGAGCTAGTGGGCACTTTTATTTGGCAAATGTGGGCACCATGGACCCTGGGCATATTGCAGTGAGAGGGACTGATGTCCCTCTCACTGCCGCCGGTGATCGGCTTTTTTTTTTCTCCTCGCGCTATCAGCGCGAGCAGGAAAAAAAGCCGATTACCAGCTTGGTTATTATCACATGATCAGCTGTCATTGGCTGACAGCTGATCACGTGGTAAGGGGTTAGGATCGACCCCTTACTCGGATCTGTGATCCAGCGAGTCTCACAGACTCGCGGATCACAGAGCGCGCCGCGCGCGCCCTTCAAGCTCGTTGCCGGGACTACGTCAATAGATGTAGTCCCGGCACATCAGATCCGCGCTGTAGCCGTCATTCAGCTATGGCGCGGATCTCAGGTGGTTAAGGTAGGCTAAGTATATATTTTTACAGGAACGTGTTTTAGTTGGCCTTGCTAGATGTTTCTTTAACAAAAAAAGGGGCAATGAACCCCCGGTGATCGTTGATCTTTCATGTTTTTCAGGTAGATCTCCACCTCTCAAGGGTTGTCTTAGCAACATCGTAAAACAAGGGAAGACAGGGAGGTCATCTCTGAGGTTTTTTTTTGCCAGGCTTTGAGAGTTACATAAATGGCCTACACCTTTACCAAGGGCATGATTCAACTTTGGTCAAAGCTGCACAGTTTGTTTTGATCTACTGGTGCCCTTTACCTGCATAGGCATTTGTTTTGGTAAAGGCGAACTAATCCTTTAAAGCATCTTTCTATTCAGCAGCCCATAGAGAGATTCTATATAGCTAGCTTTAGCGATACGGGCTTACATTGTATGTTGTTACATTTCTGTTTGTGAAAGTGTCATAGTGAATTCTCTAGCCCCGAGCGATATGATTAATTGCACTTCTGAGTATTTCTTGCAAGTTTGTTTTTGAAGGTGAAGTATTTGAAACGCATTCCAAACCCTTTTATTTGGAGCAAAATGGACTGAAGAGGTTTCAATCTTAATCACTGATGACCTTGTTAAATCACTGCTGATTGCTTTTTCTAGTATACACAAGTGCAATTATGCCAGGTCAGTCAGATGATGAACTCATAAAGTATATATTTGTATGTGTAAAAATGTATTTGAGAGATTTACTGATCCACTTAAAGAAACCCTCCACCATATACTAATCATTTTAAATGGATGGTTAAAGTGGTGGCCTGAGGTCAAAATTGAGGACAACGTTTTATCACCATTTCAGAGCCATGAAAGCATCTCCACTGCCATATCTGAATGGCCTTCCCTTCCCCTATTGTGTCGTCATTGCACTTGAGGTATTATTAGGCCTGAATTTCTATCACTGGAGCCTTTAAGCTCACAACCGTTGGTACTCAAAGCTACACCCCTCTACGAGGACCACCAGTGCTCCTGTAGCGGTGACACATTTGCAAGGTGTCCGCTATGTGTAAATTTAGTTGTTTTTCTCTCAGGACAGTAAATGGGTTCTGAGAACTAATTGGCTAGGTTGGCTTTGGCATCAGTTTGGCTGGGCTGTGTTGGGGTCCTGTCTGGTCATGTGTGTAGTGAGGCACACATGACAGGTTTAGAATCATGCCTGGTTGGACGTTTGGGTATCAGCATTCCTCTGAGCCAATCAGTGGGTGCGTTTGACCCCACTGAGGAGTCTGGGGAAGGGTACTTAAAGTGGAGTTCCACCCACTTTTACAACTCTTCAGCATCCCTCACTAAACTGTGCACTGTAAACAAATTGGATATTTTTTATTTTTTTTTTCAGCACAGACTGTATATCTGCTGTATTCATTTTTCACTTCCTCCTCCCTGGCCGTGGCCCATCGCATCATTTCCTGTTTGCAATGCCTCCTGGGAAGGGGCAGCAACTTCCTCTCAAACTGCCGTTGCTATGGAAACCTGACCTGAAACCTATTACACTGCTTATGCTGCACTGAGCATGTACGAGATCTGCAAGGATGAGATCCAGGAAGAAATACAGTCTGGCTTCAGATGCCCACACTTAAGATGGCCACGGCCTGCTGCAAGTTTATAAAATAACAAACTACTGCTAAAAACGAACAAAACAGACCTTAGTTTACAGACTAACTTTACTAGAATACATTAAGCTTGTGTATTATAGGGGTATTTTTATTTAAAAAGTGTAATTTCGGCCGGAACACCGCTTTAAGATGACGGAGTCACGTGTTAGGGGTTCGTTCGGCCATAGCGGCCTGTTCCTAGGCATGGAGTCCCGGTCACGGGAGCGTATGTCGCCCTGTAGCATGGTTGAGTGACAGGCCCCATAGACTGGCTTGGTCTGGGGCAAAGGATCCATCTGTTCCCGAGTCTCGGAACCAGCTGGTCGGAGGCGCAGTGACTGAGGGAGGATTCAAGGCATCCGGGTGTGCTCTCAACTTGGAGGGGCACCGCAGCTCGTGTAAGCGACCAGGGGAGGACTCTTCGGAGGAGGGCCAACAAGCTGGCATCCTGAGAAGTGCCTGGTTGCTGGGTTGTCAAGGACACTAGAGAATCCACGCTTCCCCAATACTGTCAAGCAGGGGCGTTGTTAGGTCTACAAAAGATCTGGGGCTAGAGCCCATAGCAGCGTAGTAAAGAAAGTCATACGCTTGGGTGGGCATACACATGTATATACAGTAATATACGCATGTGTGTGTTTGTATATATCCCCAGAGAGCCCCCCACTTACATCAATCAGGGTCCCCTGAGAGCCCCCCACTTACATCAGGGTCCCCAGAGAGCCCCCCAACATTAGGGTCCCCAGAGAGCCTCCCCTCCCCTTGGGGAACCCTGCAGAGACTCGGGGCTATGGGCCCCAGATTTGGTGCTGTAGCCCCAAAAGCAACCCCCTAGTGACGCCACTGTTGTCAAGGAGACGGATAATGGTTCAGGTACTGAGGAAAGGTTCCTGTTTGCTTCCACTTTGATTCAAGGTTAGAGACTTTGCAAGTCCCAAATTCAAGTGCTGACTGCCATAATCTCTGGCTAGAGATTTGTTCAGCTTTGAAGTGCCCAGCTGCGAGTGGCTACTCTCTGGGTTGGCAAATAGAGACTTTCGTATACTTAGCAGTTCAAGGTTTTCTTCACCCTTACCCTCTGTTCCCACAATGAGACTGTGTCTGTTGGATGTTACCCCTGCAAATAAAAACCTTTCTAAAGGACTTTTATGGTGTCAGTGTGCAAAGTCGTTGGATACTAACTCTGGGAACCCCTAGACCTGGAGGACAAGCCAAGCGGAGGTAACCGGTAAGCCCAAAAGTCAAGGCCGCCCCATCGAGGGTTATGGCCGCTGCACTCCTAACCAGTCTTAGAAGAATATGGCAATGTATAAAGAAGCTTACTGGAAAAAAGTTTCTTCCCATAACAAATGTTGGCTGGTGGAAAATGCAGAAAATGCAGATGTCCCATCCAACTAAGAACAGACTGATCAATAAGATGTATTCTGCTAAAGATGCAGGGAAACTCTGCCTCTTTGCTTGGCCATCTATAGGCACCGGTCTATTACAGCCATGTCTGTTTGGAAAGGCTTTCTCCAGTCAATGAGAGATTTCCTGCTCTCTAACTGAAGGGCATCATGTGTAACCCACATACTTTAGCCGCTTCCTGACCGGCGCACGACTATGTACGTCGGCAGAATGGCACGGACAGGCATAAGGGCATACAAGTACGTCCTTTTAAATTTGCCGCCATGCCATCGCGTGCGCACCGCCGGCGGCACGCGTGCGCTGGTCGGGACCTCCGTGACTTGATCGCCTCAGGGAATACCCGCGATCGTCTCACGGGGAGGAAGAATGGGGAGATGCTGAAGTAAACAAGCATCTCCCCGTTCTGCCTAGCAACAAGTGACACTGATCTCTGCTGCCTGTGATTGGAGCAGAGATCAGTGATCTGTAAAACACAGCCACGTCCCCCACAGTTAGCAACACGCCCCTAGGACACACTTAACCCCTACACTGCCACCTCCTTGTTTACCCCTTCACTGCCAGTGTCATTTACACAGGAGTCAGTGCATTTGTATAGCACTGATTGCTGTATAAATGACAATGGTCCCAAAAATGTGTCGAAAATGTCCGATGTGTCCGCCATAATGTCGCAGTCACAATAAAAATCGCTGATCACCGCCATTTCTAGTAAAAAAAAAAAAAATTATTAATAAAAATGCCATAAAACTATCCTCTATTTTGTAAACGCTATAACTTTTGTGCAAACCAATCAATAATCGGCCTAAACTGAGGAAAAAAAATGTGTTTTTATATATTTTTTGGGGATATTTATTATAGCAAAAAGTAAAAAATAATGCGTTTTTTTTTTTTTCAAAATTGTTGCATTTTTTTGTTTAAAGCACAAAAAATAAAAACCGCAGGGGCGATAAAATACCACCAAAAGAAAGCTCTATTTGTGGGAAAAAAGGGACGTCAATTTTGTTTGGAGGCCACGTTGCACGACCGCGCAATTGTCAGTTAAAGCGACGCAGTGCCGAATCGCAAAAAGTGGTCTGGTCTTAAGCCAGGAAATTGGTCCGGTCTGAAAGTGGTTAGGTGACATGTAGCGCTACCCCCTTAGGAACTGCTGGATAGGATGGGCCCTTTGTTCTTTGCCTCAATCTTCTCAAGAGCCTCAGCCCCTCTGACACACCAGCTTGAGTGTACAAACATACAATATCACAGAATAGCAAACAAAAAAATCTGTGATTTTTAGGGTGCAAAAACTTAACACAAATATATATATAAAAAAATATCAAAATGTTATTTTAACTTTTAAAAAGTCAGCACATTGTCATCATATATATCCTATATATCCATGCGGTAGATGGAAAAGGTGCAGTAGATTCCAATTCTCTACATGTTTCGCCATACGATGATATATGATCACTAAGAATGAAAAATAGTGTGTGTGTGTGTGTGTGTGTGTATATGTGTGTGTGTGTGTGTGTGTGTGTATATGTGTATGTATGTATGTGTGTGTGTATATGTGTGTGTGTGTGTGTGTGTGTGTGTGTGTGTGTGTATATATATATATATATATATATATATATATATATATATATATATAAAAATTATACTATTTTTCATTTTTAGTGATCATATATGCAGTTCTTGATTAAATGTTTCCTGAGGAAGTCATCGTATGGCGAAACATGTAGAGAATTGGAGTCTACTGCCCCTTTTCCATCTATCGTATGGGTATATATATATGATGACAATGTTCTGACTTTTTTAATGTTAAAATAACATTTTGATATTTTTTTTATATATATTTGTGTTGTGCTTTGCATCCTAAAAATCCCAGATTTCTTTGTTTGCTATATTTCCTAATTTACGAGATATGGTGCTGTACCCAATAGTAGTGCTATATCAAAGAAAATAGGCACCAAACCAGGTAGTAGAGGCAAACTTCATATATTGTCACCCAATATGGCTGGTAACTAGGCAAGCATTAAATGGATTTATAATGGTAATAATACAATTTAGCATACAAAGTTATTATCGGCAAGCACTAAACATAAGATGACATTTGGCATCCAGATCAGCATAAACAGTAGCAAGGCCACCTCAAGTGCAGCAGTGAGCAGTAGTAAAGTTTTTTTTTTTTTTTCCTGAGGGCTGCAACTATACTGCCAGAAAGTATTTATAGCTGTGATGCTAGTCCTGGACCGACTGGGTATGCACTATCAAAAAGAAAAGGAGGGTGATAGCAGAGAGGGCGTGGGGAACAAAGGGGGCTTGCAGAATAGTTATTATGGGAGGGGCAGTCCTTTTGCGATGTTGTTCCGTCGGCTATCGTTGGGGCCCTTTAAGAGCATTAGTGCACTTTACAACAGTCCCAGTTAACCTGCATGCCATATAGGTATGGAATATTCTTGGCACAGGTGCAAGGTAGATGTGATTCAGATGTGGTAAAAGTTCAGTATAATGCAGTATATGGTTGGTCAAGGGGCAGTCTAGGTTTGGGATAGGTGCGGTATACAGGGTGGTATGTAATGGGTACACTTGGTGTCCTGCTCTCAGTGGCTCAGTCCCTGCTAGCAGCATCAGCAATGGGTGAATAGCCCTCTTACTAGTCCCTGGGATCCTGCAGTGACCTCTCGTTGTAGAAGGTGGGGCCCCCTTAGTCTCTCTACAGAATGCTTCTGGAGATTCAGCGGTGGGAAACAGAGGGTGAGAGGATGATCTGGCCACCCTGCGGCAACAGTGCAGATGCGAATGCTGTAGTCTGTTGCTGCACTGCCTTGGGTGTCTCAGCTGGCCTTTTAGCAGTCTGGTCAGTGTGCAGCAGAAGTGCTCTCATCGGTTCTCTCAAGCTTTAAGCGGAAGAAATTTCCTGAACATTTTAATAAAAATCATCCTTCCACTCCTCCCACTGCACAGTGCATACTTGGATCTGTATTGTAAGGAGCCTATTCATCCAATTATATGGCTGCCATCTCAAACCTCAACTCCCAGCAGTCTCAGGTCTCAGCATAGAAGTCTATGGGCTTGCTTGGCTCAAGCTCTCCCCCTGCTGGCTGGAGGAAAATGGTGCAACACAACATCAGTGTCTCAGTAGAGGAAGCAAAGAATAAAAGGCAATGTGTCACGTACCTGGCGGTAAAGCCTGATATGCAGCGGACGGCCTCTCTTACACCTCTGACTCGAGGCCCCCCGGTAGAGCAGACAGGGAGTGCAGGAGTGCAGAGTTGCACAAGTGCCTGATTGGTTGCTGACCGTGGAATCCGAAGCAGCTGTAGGAGGAGTTGTAGCTCAGCAGGATTCTCCAGGCAGAAGAGAGGAGTGGTGCAGGCAGGCTGGGTCATACACTGGCGGACACGTCAGGAGCAGATGCGGAGGCAGCAAAATAGTCAGGGTACAGGCCGGGTCGGTGATGGGCTGGCAGCGAGGTAGCAGAAGGATCAGGCAGGTGCGGTGGTCAGACAAGCCCGGGTTGGGTGCAGGCGGAAAGCAGGGATCGTCAGAGGCAAGCCGGGTCGGGTAAAAGAAACAGGTAACAAGATGCAGGTAGCAGGAACACACAGGAACGCTGTAGAGCAGATAGCACCGAGTCTGTGCACTGGCAGTGTTTAAATAGGCTGTTGGGCGCCAAAAGCTGTTACCGGGTGTGTGCGCACGTGCACACGTGTGCGCGCGCATGTGCACCAACATGCGCGCATGCGCACGGGCGTCTAACGGGTCTTGGATTCTCATCCTCAATGCTGGCATGCCCTTCGTGTGCGCGCATATGCGCACACCTGCGCGCACAGGCATGCGCAGATGTTCCGGAGGTGTTCTGACAGGGGCTGAGGTCACAGGTTGTATTCTTCGGCCGCCATCTTGGATCCTGGCTAGCCCTTTCTGACACAATGTTTCCTTCTCCATATTGCTGTAGCCCAGCACCTGGCTACAGACGTCACCAACATGTGACCATATTAGGTCAATGATGTCACAAGCATCTTTGCCCCTTTGTATACGTGTAACTGCAGGATGGGGAATCTCTTTTCTCAGCTCACTGGGCAAGTGGGGACATAATAGTGACAATTTCCTGCGGGTTCAGGCATACTGGATTCGGACCAAGTTTGGATTTAAACCTGGCTAATCCGTAGTCATTACAAACCAAAACGATCATTGATTTGACCCTATTGGCATAGGATATTGAACAAAAGTTCAGAAACAGAACTTTTTTGAACACCTTTCTACCCTTGTATGGCCACCTTTTACTGCTTCTAGAATATGAGCTTGTAAATAGTTTTTCAGGCTGTTGGGAACCTAGTGAGAACAAATTGAGATCTAACCAACATCAATCAATTCAGGCTTTAGCCTCCAAAATCAAGAAAATGTTGAATGGTTCGTGTTGGAATCAGGGTCACATTTACTGTAACTTTCATAACTATGACTTCTGGAATATTGGTCTCTATAGGATCAGGCGCTGTGGCTCTGTTCCTAGACTCAAAAACACAAACAGTGCACTCCAGTGCAGTTGCTATGCTGGAATGCAAAGATCTTGTGTGGGTGTGTGTTTTCCTTTCACGGGGTGGATTAACACATGGTCCTGAAGGGCCGCTGCCAAGGATCCTTCGCCAAGGAGTAGCCTTTGCCAAGCAGGGAGTCCAGATGTCGTCCAGGGGACGGGAAGGGTCAAACCACAGAGGATTATGCTAGCAAGAGATGCACCATTCCTGCACACTCAGAAATCAGACTTCATTGTGAGCAGTGATGTAAGTAACTGAGTTAAAATAAACTGAGTTACCTAACGCAGTTACTTTAGAGGGTAACGAGTAATCTAACTGATTACTTTTCCCCTCATGGTAACTCAGTTCCCATTACTTTGGCTTAGTTACCCCAATTACATCTACCGCTAGATGGCAGTAGTGTAATTCCGGTGTCCTGCCGAAAAAGTTCCCCCGCCGGATAAGGACCCCCTATACTGCGCAGGCGCAGGGCTTGCGCAGTACGAAGGACTACGGAGCTTCCGGAAATTGCCGAACCTAAACAGCTCTGAGTGAACTCTACACCGCGCAGGCGCAGTTAACATGTAATTGTATGAGGCGATGCCGCACACTCCTGATGCTCGTGCTACTCTGCAAGGGGCGTCTATCATGTAAGTAAGGGGCGGGTCTAGTATTACTGTAACCAAGGGGCGCATTTATTATTATTGTTATATATATCGAGCTCTGCCCATTAATTTAACATTCGCCCTCTTCTGTAGCCATCCGCCCCTTACACGATATAATAATAATAGACCCTCCACTTGCTTACACGATATATAACAATAATAATAAATGCGCCCCTTGGTTACAGTAATACTAGACCCGCCCCTTAGTTACACATATAGAATATTTTAAAAAAAAGTCAGTTACTTTGCTGCGCAACTAATTACTTTTCCAATGTAGTAACTGAGTTAGGCCCCTTTCACACATGCGGACCGTATGTCCGTTTTTCATCCATCCGTTTTTGGATGAAAAACGGACATACATGCATGTCTATGGGGCAGCGGGTGTCAGCGGATGAGCATCCGCTGACACCCGATCTCGTCCGCCTCCGCAATTGTCCGATTCTGCAGACGGAGGAAAACCCTATTTTTTCATCCGTCTGCAGAGCGGATCGGATGAACACGGACAGACGGTCCGTGTTCATCCGATACCCCATATAGGAGAGCAGAGAACTGACAGGGCGGTCCCTGCATAGTGTGCAGGGACCGCCCTGTCATCAGCCGGCTCAGCGGGGAACAGCTGTGCGATCCCCGCTGAGCAGCGGATCTTCACGGGGCGGATCAATACGGATCCGCCCCGTGTGAAAGGACCCAAACTAACGCAATTACTTTTTGGGAGAAGTAATTTGTAACTTAACTAATTACTTTTTTAAAGTAAGATGACCAACACTGGTTGTGTGCTAATGTGACAAGTGACAACAAGAAAGCTGGACATTTCAGATCTTGTAAAAGGCATGGAGGTGACTACTTCTTCTCTCCTTGGTCATGCTAAGGTCTTTCAGAAATGCAACATAAATTTGTCATAAAGTGTTGGAAACTGCTGAGACGAAGATTTTTTGGCAATATTTGTAGCCCCCACCTGCATCCAACAAGTGCACCCTACGTATTTCATCCAACTCAAATCCATAACTTCTGTCATCACACACGTATGTGACCTCATGTGTGCATGCGATGTCACCTTGCGTGCTTGCCAATCGCCTAGGGATTTAATAAAAATGCACAAACTAGGTTAGAAGAATTGGGCTTTCAAACATCAAAGTTTAATGATTACAGGTCATTGCGATTTTTATCATGACTGCGATATTGCGGCGGACATATCGAACACTTTTGACACATTTTTGGGACCATTCACATTTATACTGCGATCGGTGCTATAAAAATGCATTGATTACGGTATAAATGTGACTGGCAGGGAAGGGGTTAACACTAGGGGGCGCTGTATGATGCACTACGTGTGAGTAGTTCCTATTCTCTCTCTGTTAGCTGACAGATGAGAATTTTTAACTGCCAAATTATAGTGGAGCCATCGGTAGCGTTATACTACTTAATGAATACATTCCTGGCACGTCAATGTATACAGCAACAGGATTATTTTACAAAAAAATCCAGTTTTTAAACACTTCAGCCCCGGATCAATTTGCAGCCAAAGGACCAGGCCCCTTTTTGCGTTTCGGCACTGCGTCGCTTTAACTGACAATTGTGCAAACAAAATTGACGTCCTTTTTTTCCCACAAATAAAGCTTTCTTTTGGTGGTATTTGATCGCCCCTGCGGTTTTTATTTTTTGCGCTATAAACAAAAATAGAGTGACAATTTTGAAAAAAAATTCTATATTTTTTACTTTTTGCTATAATAAATATCCCCAAAAAATATATAAAAAAACTTTTTTTTTCCTCAGTTTAGGCCGATACGTATTCTTCTACATATTTTTGGTAAAAAAAAACGCAATTAGCGATTATTGATTGGTTTGCGCAAAAGTTATAGCGTTTACAAAATAGGGGATAGTTTTATAGCATTTTTATTTAACATTTTTTTTTTTTACTAGTAATGGCGGCGATCAGCGATTTTTATTGTGACTGCGACATTATGGCGGACACATCGGACATTTTTGACACATTTTTGGGACCATTGTCATTTATACAGCAATCAATGCTATTTAAATGTCCTGTATAAATGACACTGGCAGTGAAAGAGTTAACCACTAGGGGGCGGGGAGGGGTTATGGTCTGTGACGTGTATTTTTTTTTACATTAGGGGGCGGGGCTGACGTCTGACTTTATTGATCGGCTTTCCCGATGACCAACAGACGATCAGTGACAGGCAGTGTAGGAAGCGCGGGGAGAGGTTTGTTTACACAGACCTCTCCCCGTTCTTCAGCTCTGTGACCCGATCGCGGGACACCAGCGGCGATCGGGTCCGCTGGTCCCGCGGCCGTGGTCACGGAGCTCCCGACCAGGTCGCGAGCGTGCCGCCGGCTGGGCTCTTAAAGGACCACGTACCTATGCATGGTTTTGCCTAGCCGTGCCATTCTGCCGACGTATATCGGCATGAGGCGGTCGGGAAGCGGTTAACATTAAACAGCATTCTTTGAGATCCAGGTAAGTGAATGTCCTAGGGTAAAAGGTGGAGTCTGGCACAGGTCGGCCACAAGCAGAAGGAATAATTTCCTCCATGTCCCTCCACAGTGATCCCTCTTATTGTGCATTATTAGGCATCATGCACATGGTCGTATACATTTATGCATGAATATGTTGGCAGAAAAAAATGCTTTGTTTTTTCACTTGCATATATGGGGTCAAAAAGACCTCAGATCTCATATTTGGATTTAAATGCAAAAAAAAAAAATAAAGAAAAACAAATACATTTTGTCATTTTTAAAAAATAACAACAAAAAAATGTGCCTTTAAGAAGTATGGGCGGAAGTGACGTTTTGACGTCGCTTCCGCCCTGCTATGGCATGGGGACGGGTGGGGGCCATCTTCCCCTCACTTGTCTCCATACCTAGCAAGGAGACAGACGCGATCGCCTCCGCCGCTGCCGACGGCTCCTCTCCCGCCACCGATTAAAAGTGCTCTCCTGGCGAATCCGCCACAGAAACCACTTTTATCTTGTAGCCGACCGCCGGTCGAATACGGGAATACCGGGGTTATGGCAGCTAGCTGCTGCCATAACAACGATATCCGTCCCCAAAGTAGGGACGTACATCGGCGTGCAGCGGTCGGCAAGTGGTTAAGTGGTTAAACTTCCCTCATTTGCAGACCAAAGTTCATCCCTTTTGATCTAAAGAACAAAATGTTACAATGTTTATAGTTCAGCAGAGGAATGTTGTGAAACTTGGCAGACTGCCTATTTGTTTGTTTGTTTATTTTTTGACAGCTATCGGCTTGAGCAGAGAACTCTGCATAGAAACGGGGAAAATGCTTTGTTAAAGGGGTTGTAAACCCTCATGTTTTTTCACCTTAATGAATAATATGCATCAAAGTGAAAAAACTTCTACCAGTGACCGGCGACCCCTGACATACACACAGCCTACAACATAAAAACTACTGCACAGAGCTCAAGATTAATGTGACAGTGACATCAAGGGGGATAAATGTTTGTCCAGGAAAAAGATCTGGTCACTGATAAGGCCTGAAAAAAATGCCTCCAGTCTACTGTAAAGTAAGGAGGATGAAGGCTTTGCTAGTTTTTTTTTGTTTTATTATTATTATTTTTTTTATTCAATTTTTTTATTTATTTTTATTTTTTTTGTAAAAGCTGAATATGGGTTTTGTTTCATAGTCTACTGTAAAGTAAGGAGGATGAAGGCTTTGCTAGTTTTTTTTTATTTTATTATTTTTTTTTTATTATTATTTTTTTTATTATTATTATTTTATTTTTTTTTTGTGAAAGCTGAATATAGGTTTCATTTCATAGTGACACTGATCCAGCTTGAATCATTATAACTAAGCATAGGCCATACCTGTGGGATCGATGGCAAAACAGTAGATTTTTGCTATTCCTAAGTTTTTTCCATGTAGTGCTTTATGTGATTAAAAATGGTGATTTATGTAAGGTTAAAATCCTTCTCTCTGAAATGACGGTCTTCAAATAAAATCCTAACCTCCGTTAATGACCTATTACCCCTGAGGGCATACAACACTTACATAGGGACAGCTGCACTTAAAAACTCAGTTAATTGGATGTAATAGATAAACAACAGTTTTGACATGCTAGCTCAGATTTTACTGGCCTTGTAAAACAATTATTCTCTCCTAGCACAAAGTACTTAGTAGCTACATTCGCACATTGCTAAAGTGAAAACAATTTATTTTTACTTTTTTTTTATTTGAGGCTTGCATGATGTAACAGAGTGATCACTCTGGCTGTACAGTTCACATATACAGTATGTAGCGAGGTCCCGGGCCTCCTTCGTTCTAATGAGAACCTCCAGGACCAGAGATAGCCGACATCCTTCTGTATATGGTGGGTTGTGAGGCATGGTTGGTGCAATGATTAAAGTCATTGGGCGCCAGACAATTCTTGAATGCAAAAGAGTTTATTTCTCTTAACAAACTTTTTGAGGGAAAGAGGGTTAGGGCCAGGACACCCTTAGGTACTGTAGTTGCAAGTTCAATTTGAAGACTTCACCCCGGAGGACAGCCATGCAGGGAAAGGCATCCAGCGAGACACCACATCTGCATGTGTAGGAATGCTGTCTCCTATGGCAACAGTCTTTAACCACATGTCGACCGGGCCATAGCCGAAAGACGGCTACAGCGCGGTCGGCTTATTCTGGGTGGACGTCTGTGGGACGTCCTCCCAGAATCTTGCTCCCGCGCGCCCCCTGGAGCATGCACCGGGAACATCCGTGACCGCTGGGTCCTGAGGACCTGGCGCATCACGGATCACGGTAAACGGCCGCTGATAGCGGCCGTTTACCATGTGATCGCTCCGTCAAATGACGGAGAGATCGCTTGTAAACAAACCAGCGTCACGTCATTACGCCGGTTCCTCCCTCCCATCTCAGTACCAATCGGTACAGTGAGAGGGGAGAGGAGGAGAGATTGCAGCAACGCTGTGGGCTGGATGTGTAGTGCCCACAGCGCTGCTCAGTGACAATACTCTGCCAATACTCTGCAACACTGTGCAATACTCTGCAACACTGCAATACTCTGCCAATACTCTGCAACACTGCAATACTCTGCCAATACTCTGCAATACTCTGCAACACTGCAATACTCTGCCAATACTCTGCAATACTCTGCCAATACTCTGCCAACACTCTGCCAACACTCTGCCAATACTCTGCCAATACTCTGCAACACTGTGCAATACTCTGCAACACTGCAATACTCTGCCAATACTCTGCAATACTCTGCAACACTGCAATACTCTGCCAATACTCTGCAATACTCTGCCAATACTCTGCCAACACTCTGCCAACACTCTGCCAATACTCTGCCAATACTCTGCAACACTGTGCAATACTCTGCAACACTGCAATACTCTGCCAACACTCTGCAACACTGCAATACTCTGCCAATACTCTGCAATACTCTGCAACACTGCAATACTCTGCCAATACTCTGCAATACTCTGCAACACTGCAATACTCTTCCAATACTCTGCAATACTCTGCCAATACTCTGCAATACTCTGCCAACACTCTGCCAACACTCTGCCAATACTCTGCCAATACTCTGCCAATACTCTGCAACACTGCAATTCTCAGCCAATACTCTGCCGAGACTCTGCAATAAATTTTAACAGAAACAAAGAATTCATTTTTTTTTTTACCGAATTTTCAGTCTTTTTTGATTTATAGCGGCAAAAATAAAAAACCCAGCGGTGATTAAATACCACCAAAAGAAACCTCTTTTTGTGTGAAAAAAAGGACAACAATTTCATATGGGTACAGTGTTGCATGACTGAGTAATTGTCATTCAAAGTGTGAGAGCACCGAAAGCTGAAAACTGGTTAGGAAGGGGGTTTAAGTGCCCAGTGGTCAAGTGGTTAACAGTTCCTAACACAAATGTAACAGTTCCTCTCTCTTTCACTACAACCTCTCCTTGTAGTTCTTCAGCCCATTGAGCTCCCGGTCTTTCACTAGACCCGCTGATTCACTGCCACTGAATCCCTTTTGAGCTCCTCCAATCTTCACGGTGGTATCTTCCTCAAGCATCACCACCGCTTCTCTGCTGGGTCCCTAGCTTGGCACTCCCGATACCCCTCAAGCTTCACCCCACTGGCCCGCTCGGTCCCTGGCTTGAGGCACAAGGCTGCTCTGCAAGCATCACCTCCACTGGCTGGGTCCCTGGCTTGATACCCACTGAAGTTTCCTGATTCTTCACTGTCCCCGGTTGGTGAGAATACTGCTCCGGTACTTCTGTTACTCACGGTGGTCCCTGGTAATAAGGTGGTTGGTCCCTTAGTGGCTACAGCTTCCCCTCTACCTCGGACCATGACAGGTTCTCCGGCAGGCAGAACCGTTATTCCTGGTTGGACTGCAAGCCTCAATCCCAACCCTGCGCTGCCCTCTTACTTCTGGATAGGCCCTCAGACAGCCTAGCAGCCAGATGTCCCTGGGATAGGCCTTAGGCTTCCGGCCTAGCAGCTCGAGCAGTAAAACACACGTCCACCCAGACAGCGGTCCAGGTGTCGCAGAACCCCGATCACCTGACTCCACCCAAATGAATAGACTCTCCAAGCAGGCCAAGGGACCCAAAAAAATCCCTGCCCATTGGCTGAGACACCCCATCTATTCCTAATCTGTCCTTGCAATGCCCTTCGATACCCGGCCATCTAGTGACAAAAGAGAGAAGTGCAGCAATTCCATAATTGGGATGAAATCAATTGACCTTCTATCAATTGGCCAAGGCAACTATCACTTGTAAGATAAATTTAATAGCCACTCTGCCTAAACATCAGGGTGCTACATAAGCATTTTATGATACATTCTGTATGATGTCCTCTTATTTGTAAAAATTATACAGAAAACAATAAAAATAATGGGAAAAAAATTATAATAATATTTCTGGACAATTCTTTCTCTAGGTCAGATGTTCATTTACAAAAAATTGCATAAATCTGGAAAATACAGCATTATGGCCACTAGATGGAGCTATGATCATATTAAATGTTTTTTTTTTTTCATATGATCATCAGCTCCCTCTATGGCCATAATACGGTATTTTCCTGATTCGCACTATTCTTATATGAATGAAGAACATGTGACCTGGAGAGGAAATAACCTAGCAACATTTGATTTACCAGGCATTCGCACAGAGCAAATGTACATGCAGTTTCGCAGGAGGAATAGCTTTGCATTTTTTTATTTTTTTTGTAAATACAGTCCTTAACGTTAAACGCTTTTGATTTCAATTTTCTTCAGACTGTTTAAAGAGTTGGCCAAAGGGAACCCCTTGGGTGTTTCAAAGCTGAACTCCCAAGAAAAATGCCTAAATTGCACAGTTAAAATACACATTTTGTAAACTGCCTTATCTGCCAGGATGTCTTGTCCATCCAATTTTATGATTCCTACACCTCTGCCAGACAGCATAGCCAGAAGGATGACACCGCTTCCTCTAGTAGGGCTAAAGAATTCAGTAGTGTCACCTTCTTACAACAGGGAAGCAATAAGCAAAATCATTGAGGCCTCATTTATATGGGCGGCAAAGGGGCAGTAAAACAGGTGGAAGACCTGCGTTTTTACTGCCCCCCCCCTGACCACCCACCTAAAACCTAACATGACAGCTGAAGGGGTTCATACACATGCCATGATTTCAGTGCTGTGCTTAACAGCTGTTGCAAAATGTAGCTAATTGGCGCCTGTCAAACTTGCCAATTTAAGTCAATGGGACTGCATCGCAATGGTATGCCAAACCGGTTCGTGGTATTCCCATGCAAAAATCCCACTTCAGCTGTTACAAAAAAAAAAGAGACATTAAAGGGGTGGCAGTGTTGCCTCCTGAATGCCTGTAAACCTCTACACATCTGCCTCTGAAAAGTGATCCACTGCAGATCACTTTTCAGGAGGATGGTTAACACTTTGCATAATCTATCAACATGCTACCTACGGGCACATCCAACACTTGGCCTCTATGACCGCCCCTCTCTCTCCCAGTCTGTTGTGCAATGGATGACAGAAGGCTATAATAATAATATAATAATAATAAGACAAATTCATGTACTTCTATTACTTGTATTTAAAAATACATTTAAACCTATTTAATAGAATAAGGAACAGCATTAGTTTTATATCTGTCCGGAGTTCAGCTTTAACCCATGGAAATTTACCCGTAGCTAAATATTGGTTTTGGATCTCCCGAACGATTAAATGCCAACAAATCTGTCAAAAGTAAATTTATATGCGATTTATTTTAATGTTCTTTGCTCCATAGGAAAAAACAAGGAAGAGTGAGAAATCCATAAAAGAATGACAAATATCCGTGTCTAGGCAGTAGAAGGTATGTGTATATCCATCCTAAGCCTATAAAACCCTTTGAATTCCATGTGTCACTGACTCCACAAGGCTTTAACATATGCTTCTTTTAATATGATTTCCCGACTCGTTGAAGTTAAAGGGAAAGTATAGCTTCTATTTTATTTTTTTATTTTTTTTACCATCTTTTTTGAATGTTAGACAATTATAAATGCCTACTTTATAGTATGAATATTATTTGTATGAAATCAATATTTTATAGTTAAACATTAAATGCGGAAACTTTGAGTTCACATTATTATTATTATTATTATTATTATTATAATACAGGTTTTATATAGCGCCAACAGTTTGCGCAGCGCTCTACAACATGAGGGCAGACATTACAGTTACATTACAATTTGGTACAAGAGGAATCAGAGGGCACATATATCCCCACATCATGAATAGTACATATGGAACTTTCAAAAGGAAAGTAGCAATAGACTTTTATGGGCATATAGTGAATGGCACTTTTTATATATATATATATTAGGGGTGCAACGGATCAAAAAACTCAAGGATCGGATCGCTCCTCGGATCAGAGTCATGGATCGGATCATTTTTCGGATCAGCAAATAATAATTGAATTTGCAAAAACCTGTGAAAATTCCGCCACCATATAGTCCCCACTGTAATATCCACGTCATCTCCCCCACTGTAATATCCACGTCATCTCCCCCCACTGCAATATCCACGTCATCTCCCCCACTGTAATATCCACATCCTCTCCCCCACTGTAATATTGGCTGGGTATTGCAGAGTATTGGCTGGGTATCGCAGAGTATTGGCTGGGTATCGCAGAGTATTGGCTGGGTATCGCAGAGTATTGGCTGGGTATCGCAGAGTATTGGCAGGGTATCGCAGAGTATTGGCAGGGTATCGCAGAGTATTGGCAGGGTAATGCAGAGTATTGGCAGGGTAATGCAGAGTATTGGCTGGGTAATGCAGAGTATTGGCTGGGTAATGCAGAGTATTGGCTGGGTAATGCAGAGTATTGGCTGGGTAATGCAGAGTATTGGCTGGGTAATGCAGAGTATTGGCTGGGTAATGCAGAGTATTGGCTGGGTAATGCAGAGTATTGGCTGGGTAATGCAGAGTATTGGCTGGGTAATGCAGAGTATCGCAGATTATTGGCTGGGTAATGCAGAGTATTGCAGAGTATTGGCTGGGTAATGCAGAGTATATGCTGGGTAATGCAGAGTATATGCTGGGTAATGCAGAGTATATGCTGGGTAATGCAGGGTATAGGCTGGGTAATGCAGGGTATAGGCTGGGTAATGCAGGGTATAGCAGGGTATAGGCTGGGTAATGCAGGGTATTGGCTGGGTAATGCAGAGTATTGGCTGGGTAATGCAGAGTATAGGCTGGGTAATGCAGAGTATTGGCTGGGTAATGCAGAGTATTGGCTGGGTAATGCAGAGTATTGGCTGGGTAATGCAGAGTATTGGCTGGGTAATGCAGAGTATTGGCTGGGTAATGCAGAGTATTGGCTGGGTAATGCAGAGTATTGGCTGGGTAATGCAGAGTATTGGCTGGGTATCGCAGAGTATTGGCTGGGTATCGCAGAGTATTGGCTGGGTATCGCAGAGTATTGGCTGGGTATCGCAGAGTATTGGCTGGGTATCGCAGAGTATTGGCTGGGTATCGCAGAGTATTGGCTGGGTAATCGCAGAGTATTGGCTGGGTAATGCAGGGTATCGCAGAGTATTGGCTGGGTAATGCAGAGTATCGCAGAGTATTGGCTTGGTAATGCAGAGTATCGCAGAGTATATGCTGGGTAATGCAGAGTATATGCTGGGTAATGCAGAGTATAGGCTGGGTAATGCAGAGTATATGCTGGGTAATGCAGAGTATAGGCTGGGTAATGTAGAGTATATGCTGGGTAATGTAGAGTATATGCTGGGTAATGCAGGGTATAGGCTGGGTAATGCAGAGTATATGCTGGGTAATGCAGGGTATATGCTGGGTAATGCAGGGTATATGCTGGGTAATGCAGGGTATTGGCTGGGTAATGCAGAGTTTGTTTACAAGTGATCGCTCCGTCATTTGACGGAGCGATCACATTGTAAACAGTGGCCGGGTGTACCAAGATGGCCGCCGCTCCGGAGCTAGGCTGAAGCCGCGGCCTTTCCTAAGGCCGCCGGGTGTACCAAGATGGCCGCCGCCGCTCCGGAGCTAGGCCGAAGCCGCGGCCTTTCCTAAGGCCGAGGCCGCGGATCGCGGGGTGTGCCAATCCGAACGGGGTGACCCGTTCGGATCACGGATCGGCGACGATCCGTTGCACCCCTAAAATATATATATATATATAATAAACTTGATTTTATATGTATATATTAAAAACATGCACCATATTACCAGTATTGACACCTGCCTTTACACGCACATGAACTTTAATGGCATCCCAGTCTTAGTCCGTAGGGTTCAATATTGAGTTGGCCCACCCTTTGCAGCTATAACAGCTTCAACTCTTCTGGAAAGGCTGTCCACAAGGTTTAGGAGTATATCTATGGGAACGTTTAATCAGTCTTCTAGAAACGCAATTGTGAGGTCAGGCACTAAAGTGGACGAGAAGGCTTGGCTCGCAGTCTCCGCTCTAATTCATCCCAAAGGTGTTTTATCGGGTTGAGGTCAGGACTGTGTGTAGGCCAGTCAAGTTCCTCCATCCCAAACTCTCTCATCCATGTCTTTATGGACCTTACTTTGTGCACTGGTCCAAATCATTTGGTGGAAGGAGCATAATGGTGTGGGATTGTTTTTCAGGGCTTGGCCCCTTAGTGCCAGTGAAGGGAACTCTTCAGGCGTCGGCATACCAAGACATTTTAGACAATTTCATGCTCCAATTTTGTGGGAACCGTTTAGGGATGGCCCCTTCCTATTCCAACATTACTGCACACCAGTTCACAAAGCAAGGTCCATAAAGACATGGATGAGCAAGTTTAGGGTGGAGGAACTTAAATGGCCTGATCTCAACTTGATAGAACACCTTTGGGATGAATTAGAGCGGAGACTGCGAGCCAGTCCTTTAGGTCCACATCAGTGCTTGACCTCACAAATACGCTTCTGGAAGAATGGTCAAACATTCCCATAGACACACTCCTAAACCTTGTGGACAGCCTTCCCAGAAGAGTTGAAGCTGTTATAGCTGCAAAGGGTGCGCCAACTCAATAATGAACTCTACGGACTAAGACTCGGATGCCATTAAAGTTTATGTGCATGTAAATGCAGGTGTCCCAATACTTTTGGTAATATAGTGTATATTGCACCACATCCAGTATTTTCAACTAGGGCTCACAGATATTATTTTTTCATTTCAAAATCCACGTGTCATCCTAATGGGTTTCGAATGTTGAAACATCATCAGGAGCACATATGAACAGTATCTGCTTAAATAGAACCCGATATCCTAAAATCACAAGGTATTTTTGTGGTTTGCTGAAATAAAGATTAACCATTCCAGAAAGGGGCATCCAAGGGACAGGAAAATAATAGTCTGGGTATATCAAAACTCAACAAAATAATCCTGTAAATTATCCCACTAGCAACCAAAGATGCCACAGATAGGCAATGGTATATTCATATAAGAAAAAATATATTCCTTTTCTCAGGGCTAAAAAGTACATCAGGCCGGTTCCTCCAGTATTTCACATCAAACCCTGTGATTTTATGATATTGGGTTCTATTTATGCAGATACTGTTCACATGTACTCCTGATGAAGATGTTACAACATTTAAAACGCGTTGAGATGACATGTGGATATTTAAATGAAAAAGGGATCTCCGAAGCCTAGTTTAAAATACTGGATGTGGTGCTATGTAATTTTTTTATATATGTATAATAAACATGATGATTTTATAAGAAAAAAAAAAACTTTCTTCTTCCATTTACTATATGCCCCAAAAAGTCCATTGCTACATTCCTTTTTAAAGCTCTATATTTATTATTCAGGATGTGGGCACATAGGGCATAGAAATTCTATCCAATTTGTGTGTAATATGCAGAACTCCTGTTAAGGGGGACCCCCACATCTATTGAACACTACAACTGGTGACTTCTCAATTTATTAAAGTACCATGGAGTCAGAAACTTTGCATAGTTCTTATGCCGCATACACACGGTCGGAATTTCCGATGGAAACAGTCCGATGGGAGCTTTTCATCTGATTTTCCGGCCGTGTGTATGCCCATTGGTCTTTTTCTGTCGGAATTTCCGACGGACTTTGGATTGAGAACCTGTTTAATTTTTCCGACGAAAAACCTTTCTATCGGATTTTCCGATCGTGTGTATGCAATTCCGACACGCAAAATTCCGACGCATGCTCGGAAACAATTCGACGCATGCTCAGAAGCATTAAACTTCCCTTTTATAGTGCAGTCGAACGGTTTTCAAGGCGTGGTGTTATTGACCGTCGGAATTTGGTGTGACCGTGTGTAGGCAACACAGTTTGAGCGAAATTCCGTCGGAATTCCGACGGGAAAACCATCAGAGCTTTTTCCAAGGAGAATTCCGACCGTGTGTACGCGGCATTAGGGCCCAGCAGCCGCTCCATGACCCAGGAAGTCAAAGCCCTTCCTGGCAAATCTTGGCTGCCCATATTTTTGTTGGCCAGATGCTGCTCTCTTTCCTTAACTTCAGCTCTTGAATTGATACAGTGGGTTTCACCTTTCTAGGTCAATAATTTAGATACAGGGACCATTTGTCCCAAGTCACACACAGCCTTTCAGTACGTTGGTGAACCAGTATCCCCAAACTGTATTTCAACCTTTCTTTAGGCTCCCCCTAACATTTGGTTGTTTTTTTCTTAAAGTAGAAGTTCACCCTAACACTAAATTTTGTAAATCTACACTCATCCATGATCTAAAACTAGCCTATCTAGCCCTATAAAGAAAGAAATCGCTACACCTACCTTATTTGAAGCCGCTTCAGGCCAGTCCCACCCTGAGCTGTGGGCGGCGATTTCTCTGTGGAGGTGGATGCAGAATAGGCAGCCGACAACAGAAGCCCCATAGTAACTCTATTGCCGCGTACACACGTGCGGACTTTTGCCGGCGGACCTAAGTCCAGCGGACAATCCGCTGGACTTTCCAGCTGGCCTCGCCGGACTTTCCGAGCGTGTGACTTGCCCACACACGCACGGACTTCTCCGGCGGATAATCCGCCGGCCAAAAGTCCGCGGGACTTTTGAAAATGAACGGACTTGCCCACACACGGAGCAGTCCGTTCATTTAGAACGTAACTTCAGGTTACGTAGCTAGCGTAGGCAGTAAATGCCGCCGCGCTAGCTCCGTGACCTGGCATGGATTTAAAGGGACTCCCCACGCCGAAAAAACGGCGTGGGGGTTCCCCCCAAATCCATGTCAGACCCTTATCCGAGCACGCAGCCTGGCCGGCCAGGAAAGGGGTGGGGACGAACGAGCGCCCCCCCCTCCTGAGCCGTACCAGGCCGCGTGCCCTCAACATGGGGGGTGCCCTGGGGAAAGGGGGGCCGTGCGGCCCCCCCACCCCAAAGCACCTTGTCCCCATGTTGATGAGGACAAGGGCCTCTTCCCGACAACCCTGGCCGTTGGTTGTCGGGGTCTGCGGGCGGGGGCTTATCGGAATCTGGGAGCCCCCTTTAATAAGGGGGCCCTCAGATCCCGTCCCCCACCCTATGTGAATGAGTATGGGGTACGATGTACCCCTACCCATTCACCTAAGGTGTAAAATGTAAAGTACAAAAACACCCACACTTTTGAAAAAATATTTTATTGCACTGCTCCGGGGGTCTTCTTCCGTCTTGGGGGTCTTCTCGCCGGACTCCTCCGCCATTTACCTAGCTTTTTTACCGAGCAGAGAAGTCCGGCTACCTTCTTCGTCGTCGCCGCCGTCGTCTGGGGGTCTCGATCCGCCTTCGGGGGTCTTCCGGGGTCTCTTCTGTTCTTGCGGCGGTCGTCGTCTTCCGCGCCGCCGGTGCCGCCTTCTTCTTCTTGTCCTTCTTGTTCTTCTTCCGATGTTGACCCGTCGCTGTCTCTGCCCGGAATGCCAGAACCGTGCTGCGCTGGGACTTATATAGGGACATGGGGACAGGGTCACATGCTCATGTCACATGGTGACCCCGCCCCCTTGCGATGGCACAGTCCCAGCATCCTCCGGGACTGTGACATTGCTAGCGCGTCATTTACTGCCTACGCTAGCTACGTAACCTGAAGTCACGTGCTAAATGAATGGACTTGCCGACGAGCGGCAAGTCCGTTCATTTCAAAAGTCCGGCGGACTAGCCTACTAACGGCGGGATTGTCCGCCGGACTGCCAAGTCCAGCGGATAATTTTAAAACCAAACTTAAAACTTTGGTCCGCCGGACTTTGGCGCCAAAAAGTCCGCCGGCGCCCACACACGAGGGGATTATCCGCTGGACTTGGGTTCAGAGGATAATCCTGCGGGATAGTCCCTTCGTGTGTACGCGGCATATGGGTGACTTTCATTCATTCTCCTCTGCAGAGCTTCCGCAGCTTTAATAAGTTTATGTATAACAATTTCTTCTTTACAGGGCTATATAAGTTAGTTTTAGTTTGTGGATGCCTGTAGATTTAGAGATTTTAGTGTTAGGGTGAAGTTCTACTTTAACGATGTTAACCAGCACCCACAAACTATATCCATCTTACTCTGGGAAGGGCTAAAAGTCAACTGAACAAATATCATTCCCAATCCTTGTTCCAAGAAACATGGTGCCAATCTATAGCCAGAACAGTGTTACAAATTCGTTGTTTTTCTGGTTCCCCAATAAGGTAGAGTTGCTCTGGTTTACCTTGCTTAGCAAGGAAAACTTTATTGTAATTATGGTTCCAACAGGGGTGTACATCCTTTGTGAGAGTGTAAATCAGCACCCACAAACTGCATCTACCCAACAACAGGAAGTGCTTGAAGCCGACCCAACAAGTATCATTCCCAGTCTTTGTTCCAGTAGATATACTGCCAATCTATAGCCAGAACAATGTTAGGTTCTCAGCCCTTCTTCAGGCCTCCCTCAGTAAGTTGGAGTCTCACACCTAGTTTCCCTTGCTTAATGACATAAAACTTTTTTGTAGTTATGATTTTAACATCTTTCATGAATGTGTAAACCAGTGCTCACATTTATCTACCCAACAGAAGGTAAGTGCTTGAGGCCAACTCAACGAGTATCATTCCCAGTCTTTGTTCCATGAGACATGCTGCCAATCTATAGCCAGAGCAATGTTTGGTTCTCAGCCCTTCTTCAAGCCCCCTCCATAAGAAAGAGTCACATCCGGTTGCCCCTGCTTAATAAACAAAACTTTACTATAATGAAGGTTCCAACAGGAATGTACATCCTTCGTGAGTGTCTAAAACAGCACCCACACTGATTCTTTTTTGATCCATTTTCTTTATGCACTCTTCAACCTACAATACTTTTTTCCCTCCCTTTGATCACTTATTTCCTTCACTTTCCACCTATTCCCTTCACTTATCATACATCTCTCTCACACACCCATGCAGTCACACCACATACCCTCATTCCTTTCATTAGGTCCACTTCACATAGTTTATTTACATATTTACTCATACTTATTTCGCAGACACAGTGTACGCCCAACCTGGTTATGTCTATGGCAATGGATGCCACTCCTACTGATCACCTTGAAGCCTGTGGACTTGGCGCTGCGGCCTGGTTGCGGCCTGGGATGACGTGTTGCTTGGCCCACTGGTGCAGACGTGAGTTGGATGCACAGCCTCCAAAAAATCTATTACACTAAATTTAATCATTTTGCTTATTTGAACCTATTCTTTTTTCTTTTAGAACTATTCCATGATATATGCTCCTGATGAGCGGTTGTAACACCGCGAAACGCGTAGAGATTTTAGCCATTATCTTCTTATCTCAAGCATGGAATATCAAGATATTAATGATTTGGCTTTTTTATTCATTATAATTGGCAGTATTACAGTCCTTATGGTCATCATGGCCATTTTGGGTTCAACCATTGCTACTATTTCATATATACAGTGGTGTGAAAAAGTGTTTGCCCCCTTCCTCATTTCCTGTTCCTTTGCATGTTTGTCACACTTAAGTGTTTCGGAACATCAAACCAATTTAAACAATAGTCAAGGACAACACAAGTAAACACAAAATGCAATTTGTAAATGAAGGTGTTTATTATTAAAGGTGAAAAAAAATCCAAACCATCATGGCCCTGTGTGAAAAAGTGATTGCCCCCTAAACCTAATAACTGGTTGGGCCACCCTTAGCAGCAACAACTGCAACCAAGCGTTTGCGATAACGTGCAATGAGGCTTTTACAGCGTCCTGGAGGAATTTTGGCCCACTCATCTTTGCAGAATTGTCCTAATTCAGTTACATTAGAGGGTTTTCGAGCATGAACGGCCTTTTTAAGGTCATACCACAACATCTCAATAGGATTCAGGTCTGGACTTTGGCTAGGCCACTCCAAAGTCTTCATTTTGTTTTTCTTCAGCCATTCGGTGGTGGACTTGCTGGTGTGTTTAGGATCATTGTCCTGCTGCAGAACCCAAGTTCGTTTCAGCTTGAGTACACGAACAGATGGTCGGACATTCTCCTTCAGGATCTCTTGGTAGACAGCAGAATTCATAGTTCCTTTTATCACGGCAAGTCTTCCAGGTCCTGAAGCAGCAAAACAGCCCCAGACCATCACACTACCACCACCATATTTTACTGTTGGTATAATGTTCTTTTTCTGAAATGCAGTGTTCCTTCTACGCCAGATATACTTGGACACACACCTTCCAAAGAGTTCCACTTTTGTCTCATCGGTCCACAGAATGTTGTCCCAAAAGTCTTGGGGATCATCAAGATGTGTTGTGGAGAAATTGAGACGAGCTTTGATGTTCTTTTTGCTCAGCAGTGGTTTTCTCCTTGGAACTCTGCCATGCAGGCCATTTTTGCCCAGTCTTTTCCTGATGGTGGAGGCATGAACGCTGACCTTAACTGAGGCAAGTGAGGCCTGCAGTTCCTTGGACGTTGTTGTGGGGTCTTTTGTGACCTCTTGGATGAGTCGTCGCTGCGCTCTTGGGGTAATTTTGGGCGGCCGGCCACTCCTGGGAAGGTTCACCACTGTTCCATGTCTTCGCCATTTGTGGATAATGGCTCTCACTGTGGTTCGCTGGATTCCCAAAGCTTTGGAAATGGCTTTATAACCCTTTCCAGACTGATAGATCTCAATTACTTTCTTTCTCAATTGTTCCTGAATTTCTTTGGGTCTCGGCATGATGTGTAGCTTTTAAGGATCTTCTGGTGGACCTTACTGTGTCAAGCAGCTCCTATTTAAGTGATGCCTTGATTGTGAACAGGTGTGGCAATAATCAGGCCTGGGTGTGGCTAGAGAAATTGAACTCAGGTGTGGACAACCACAGTTATAGTATGTTTTAACAAGGGGGGCAATCACTTTTTCACACAGGGCCATGATGGTTTGGATTTTTTTTCACCTTTAATAATAAACACCTTCATTTACAAATTGCATTTTGTGTTTACTTGTGTTGTCCTTGACTATTGTTTAAATTGGTTTGATGTTCCGAAACACTTAAGTGTGACAAACATGCAAAGGAACAGGAAATGAGGAAGGGGGGAAACACTTTTTCACACCACTGTATGTACCCATGTGTCTTTGTTCTCCTTCTAATTGCATAATTGATTATAATTGTTATACATTATCGGTCCATGATTGATTATATGGAGGCAATATGCCCAGAACATTGTTAGAGGTTGATGCCCAAAATGTTCTATAACATATCATGGACTACAGAAAATAAACTATGATAGTCACTTGACGAACAATTATCTGATGTGTGCTCCATTTAAAGTCCCACCCGCGCTCTCTTACTATATTTGACCCGGAATGGAGGTTGGCATCCCTTTGGTGCTAGCTTCAATTAAAGTTCCAAATCTTTTTTCTTACTCAATTCCCAGTCTTTGTTCCATGAGACATGCTGCCAATCTATAGCCAGAGCAATGTTTGGTTCTCAGCCCTTCTTCAAGCCCCCTCCATAAGAAAGAGTCACATCCGGTTGCCCCTGCTTAATAAACAAAACTTTACTATAATGAAGGTTCCAACAGGAATGTACATCCTTCGTGAGTGTCTAAAACAGCACCCACACTGATTCTTTTTGTTTAATTTCACTTCATGCTTTGGAGGTAAAACTCCACTTTTCATCCTGCTCCCATAACTAACTTTCATTTTTGCTTTGTTCTACCTGTGATGGAAATCACTTTGGGCGGGGGGCTTGTGGAATTCAGCTTTCCTTAGAGAGCTCTGGAAACCCATTTCCAGATCCCCGGGTCCTCTTATGTGTAAGTTACCATGTGTCTATTAGGGGCACAGGGTGACTGAGAATCCCAGTCTGTCCTAACCAGACTCCCAGTACAACCACACCAGACTCAGCATTTTGTTTTACCCCTGTTATCCTGGGTTCTATATGTGTGGTCTGTATTGAAAGAATGAAGGGGCTTTTTTACTTGGGACAGTAATATTTATGAACAATATCCCTCAAGAAATATATGAAGATAAATAATTCCACCTTTCAGACTGCTAGAATATTGTAGGAGTGTCTTATAGACCGTTGCTGGATAGTTTGAGGTGGGGTGGGGGTTGTTATGTGTTTAATGTTAAGTGGCTATATCCCATTGTTCTATTGTTTCTGTCTGCCTTGGGAGCAAACGATTATGGGCTGTGTATGCTTATGTGGATTAGCTTAAGGGTCAATGAAACCACTGTCAGCTATTAGCTGCTAAAGGGGATGGGGATTTCTCCTGCAGCCCTTCCTAAAGGCTGTCTGTGTGTTATGTTACAGAACGTAGTTTACCCTGCCCTGAGTCATTATGCAAAGAAGGGGGGATTGACCCCTGAGTGTATATCTTTGTACCTGTGTTTGAATAAACAGTTTTATGTGTCTTACCATCCTACACTGATGTCTCGACAAGTGACTGAGTGGGCTAAGGGATCTTGGATCTAGCTGGTACTGGCAAAGGGAGGCTTATACGGCGGACATACTCCTCTTGAGTACGGGGTCCGTCACATTGGTGGCAAGCGGTGGGATGCTTCCTGCAGTCTGGGACATCCAAACCTCCATCGGGATTCAAGGTCCGGGTAGCAGAAGAAGAGAGGTACAGATACCAGCCGCCATGGAAGAGGAATTCGTAAGGAGGTTGCGAGAGATGCGGATACAGCACAGAGGACCAGTGTCAATGCAGGTCCTGCTGAGATGGTATGATTCTGTCAGCAGGGAACTCTGAAAGGAAGCACTAGACTGTGAGCAGCGTCACCAGGAAAGGTACTGGTCGCAGTATGGATTGCAGGTGCTGTTTTTGGGAGAACAACCACACAGAGCAGACAGCAGAGTTAAGCAGGCTGGTCTTGGCAGAGATGTGGCTGAACGAGAGCTACAGAGCCCTCCGGTGGCATGTGTCCCAAGCATGCCCTTGGCTAGCGGATGACAGCCCAATGGAATGCTTTGGCTATGGCGGCCTGGGACTGTTGTATGGGAAGCTGTCAGGGGCCCTAACATTGGGAATGATCTGGAGGTTTAAAAAAAAAAAATGTTTTATCTCAAAATAATATATAAATGAGGAAAAATTAGCATAAAAACAGGGTACACTCCCAGTAACCTTTGGGGTCCAGTCTGGATCCTAGCTTCATCAGTGTGCACAAATTTCACAAAATTGTCCTCCTGCTGTCCTCCACCTGCTCCAGTGCCTCCAGTCAGGACACCTCTGTGTGTCGTGGAAAGGATCCCTTCCGAGCCCAAGCCAGAGGCCACCCCCCCCCCCAGACTAGGGGGCTACCCTCAAGGGCACTCCATCTCCAGCTTCCACCCGAACTCCACTGCCCCAGCAGGGCTGACCCTGAGTATCTGAGGGGGCCTGCCTCCTGCCAACCCATCTGTTGGGGATTGGTCAGGGCCCTCAAGACTCCAGGCAGCTCCTGCTCACCTCCACGCCCACCCTTCTGGAAGTTTCCAGCAAGTTCCAGAAGTAGGGGGATGTCTCAGAGATGCTGCCTGTGAGTCATCCAGCCCTCCCTGAGTAACTCAAATCCTGACCCAGAAAAACTCCAGGCTTGGCTGCTAGCCAAGTCAAACAATTTACCTACTCTAACAAAAAAAATACTATTCTAGCACACCAGAGGGTGCTACATATGTGTAGCGGGGTCGTACCCCTTTTAGGGGAAAAGACTACATTCCCCATAATTCCCCAGGCTCCCGGGAGGATTGTTTCCGCCCGAGAGGCTTCTGGGGGAGGTGATAAAAGGGAAGAGGAGAGACCGCCTCTTCCTCTTCTGACTGGGCTGGTGACGCAGACACTTCTAAGTGAGGAGACACCTGTGCGGACCGGGACTGCTGAAGGCCTGAAGCCTGGGCCTTGCAGCAGGCGGAGAGAGACTCTCACCCCTCAGAGTCAGCAGCAGCGGAGCGGAGACTTTTCCCTACAGTCGGTCGGTCGGAGAGAGGACCGGAACGCAGGGGCTGTGACGGAGGAGCCCGGACGCCGCCATTGGAGGGACCGGAGCTGAGGACGGTACCCCAGGATTGGTGAGCGAGCTGAAAGGTTCATCCTACATTGCTACATACACTTCCATGCCTATTGAACTGCCAAGGCACAATTTACCTCAGAGCAGCAAATGTTTCTTTCTGTGGATTACAAGTACACCATTTAAAGCTACATGTGCACCACCTCTACAGTTCTCTTGCCGGTGAAGAATACTGTACTTATACAAGGACTGAGCTCTATTGCTAGGGATCAGGCCTGGTCCGTTAGGTAGGCGCAGATAGATTTATTGCACCTCAGGGGTGCATAGCAGACGGTCGCTACACTTGGCGCTTCGTTCCCCATTGCTAGTTTGATACATATATGTGTACATGTTTTTTCATATATATGTACCCATGTGTCGTTGTTCTCCTTCTAATTGCATAATTGATTATAATTGTTATACATTATCGGTCCATGATTGATTATATGGAGGCAATATGCCCAGAACATTGTTAGAGGTTGATGCCCAAAATGTTCTATAACATATCATGGACTACAGAAAATAAACTATGATAGTCACTTGACGAACAATTATCTGATGTGTGCTCCATTTAAAGTCCCACCCGCGCTCTCTTACTATATTTGACCCGGAATGGAGGTTGGCATCCCTTTGGTGCTAGCTTCAATTAAAGTTCCAAATCTTTTTTCTTACTCAATTCCCAGTCTTTGTTCCATGAGACATGCTGCCAATCTATAGCCAGAGCAATGTTTGGTTCTCAGCCCTTCTTCAAGCCCCCTCCATAAGAAAGAGTCACATCCGGTTGCCCCTGCTTAATAAACAAAACTTTACTATAATGAAGGTTCCAACAGGAATGTACATCCTTCGTGAGTGTCTAAAACAGCACCCACACTGATTCTTTTTGTTTAATTTCACTTCATGCTTTGGAGGTAAAACTCCACTTTTCATCCTGCTCCCATAACTAACTTTCATTTTTGCTTTGTTCTACCTGTGATGGAAATCACTTTGGGCGGGGGGCTTGTGGAATTCAGCTTTCCTTAGAGAGCTCTGGAAACCCATTTCCAGATCCCCGAGTCCTCTTATGTGTAAGTTACCATGTGTCTATTAGGGGCACAGGGTGACTGAGAATCCCAGTCTGTCCTAACCAGACTCCCAGTACAACCACACCAGACTCAGCATTTTGTTTTACCCCTGTTATCCTGGGTTCTATATGTGTGGTCTGTATTGAAAGAATGAAGGGGCTTTTTTACTTGGGACAGTAATATTTATGAACAATATCCCTCAAGAAATATATGAAGATAAATAATTCCACCTTTCAGACTGCTAGAATATTGTAGGAGTGTCTTATAGACCGTTGCTGGATAGTTTGAGGTGGGGTGGGGGTTGTTATGTGTTTAATGTTAAGTGGCTATATCCCATTGTTCTATTGTTTCTGTCTGCCTTGGGAGCAAACGATTATGGGCTGTGTATGCTTATGTGGATTAGCTTAAGGGTCAATGAAACCACTGTCAGCTATTAGCTGCTAAAGGGGATGGGGATTTCTCCTGCAGCCCTTCCTAAAGGCTGTCTGTGTGTTATGTTACAGAACGTAGTTTACCCTGCCCTGAGTCATTATGCAAAGAAGGGGGGATTGACCCCTGAGTGTATATCTTTGTACCTGTGTTTGAATAAACAGTTTTATGTGTCTTACCATCCTACACTGATGTCTCGACAAGTGACTGAGTGGGCTAAGGGATCTTGGATCTAGCTGGTACTGGCAAAGGGAGGCTTATACGGCGGACATACTCCTCTTGAGTACGGGGTCCGTCACATTGGTGGCAAGCGGTGGGATGCTTCCTGCAGTCTGGGACATCCAAACCTCCATCGGGATTCAAGGTCCGGGTAGCAGAAGAAGAGAGGTACAGATACCAGCCGCCATGGAAGAGGAATTCGTAAGGAGGTTGCGAGAGATGCGGATACAGCACAGAGGACCAGTGTCAATGCAGGTCCTGCTGAGATGGTATGATTCTGTCAGCAGGGAACTCTGAAAGGAAGCACTAGACTGTGAGCAGCGTCACCAGGAAAGGTACTGGTCGCAGTATGGATTGCAGGTGCTGTTTTTGGGAGAACAACCACACAAACAGCAGACAGAGAGTTAAGCAGGCTGGTCTGGGCAGAGATGTGGCTGAACGAGAGCTACAGAGCCCTCCAGTGGCATGTGTCCCAAGCATGCCCTTGGATAGCGGATGACAGCCCAATGGAATGCTTTGGCTATGGCGGCCTGGGACTTTTTGTACGGGAAGCTGTCAGGGGCCCTAACATTGGGAATGATCTGGAGGTTTAAAAAAAAAAAATGTTTTATCTCAAAATAATATATAAATGAGGAAAAATTAGCAGAAAAACGGGGTACACTCCCAGTAACCTTTGGGGTCCAGTCTGGATCCTAGCTTCATCAGTGTGCACAAATTTCACAAAATTGTCCTCCACCTGCTCCAGTGCCTCCAGTCAGGACACCTCTGTGTGTCGTGGAAAGGGTCCCTTCCGAGCCCAAGCCAGAGGCCACACCCCCCCAGACTAGGGGGCTACCCTCAAGGGCACTCCATCTCCAGCTTCCACCCGAACTCCACTGCCCCAGCTGGGCTGACCCTGAGTATCTGAGGTGGCCTGCCTCCTGCCAACCCATCTGTTGGGGATTGGTCAGGGCCCTCAAGACTCCAGGCAGCTCCTGCTCACCTCCACGCCCACCCTTCTGGAAGTTTCCAGCAAGTTCCAGAAGTAGGGGGATATCTCAGAGATGCTGCCTGTGAGTCATCCAGCCCTCCCTGAGTAACTCAAATCCTGACCCAGAAAAACTCCAGGCTTGGCTGCCAGCCAAGTCAAACAATTTACCAACTCTAACAAAAAAATACTATTCTAGCACACCAGAGGGTGCTACATATGCAAAATAAATCTAAGTATTTTATAGTACTTGAAAACTACAAGGGGTTGCTCATAATGTTTTTCGGGAGCTTCCTGTAATAAAGACCGGTCATTGCTGCCCTCTCTCATTGTGCAGAGTGGCTGGTCTTGTCTCCACCCTCCTCCTCTAGTTTTCTATAGGCAGCCTGTAGTGGGTGGGGCCTGTTTGGTCCCTCCCACGGCTCTGCTATGTGCACAGGCATGATGATACCACTGCTACTTTTACAGCATGATATCTGGGTTTGTAAAGGTATTTGGTGCACACAGAAGAGGATGTATATTAGACATGTGCAATTCGTTTAGTTTTTTTTTCGTTTTTTTTCATTATTTTCATTCGTTCGTTTTCGTACGAATGAACGAATCGTTCGAATCGTACGAATCCGATTAACGAATCATTCGAATCGAACGAATCCGAAAAACAACGAAAATCTGAAAAACAAATTAGAAACAACGAATGTACTAATGAAGAAAAAACGAAAAAAAAAAAACGAAAACGAACGAAAAAATTTGTACATTCGTAACTTTTTTTTTTTGTTGTTGAATTTGTAATTTTCCGTGTCCCTTACAATGGTGCTTCGAATGGATTGAACAAAAAAATTCGTACATTCGTAACTTTTTTCATTTCTTAACTTTTTTTTTTTCGATTCGTAACTTTTTTTTTCGATTCGTAACTTTTTTTTTTTTTTTTCGATTCGTAATTTTCCGTGTCTCTTACAATGGCGTTGCTTAACGTGCTTCGAATGGATTGAACAAAAAAATTCGTACATTCGTAACTTTTTTTTTTCGATTCGTAACTTTTTTTTTCGATTCGTAAATTATTAAAATGTAATAGCATACACATTACATAAAATTATGAATTATGCTCCGATTACGAATCTACGAATGTACGAATAGATACGAATGCGTCCGAAAATTAAACTAATGAAAAAACGAATCAACGAAAAAAAAAAACTCTTACGAATGTACGAATCGTTACGAATACGAACACCGACGACTTACAAATGTACGAATCGTTACGAAAAAAAACGAAACGAAAATAAACTAATTTTTTTTCGGAAACGGAAAAAAAACGAAACGAAAATAAACTAATTTTTTTGTTGTGCACATGTCTAATGTATATCCTTTTTGTGGCTATTACAGAAAATGATATTTAAATTAAAGTTTTTGTGGCCGGGGTTCAGCTTTAACAGGTCAGTTTCCCGTAGCGGCAGAGTACATGAATGGTTACTCTTGGGGTCTGATCTAGCTTAGTAGGCCATCCAGCAGAATAGCTATATTGTCCGTATATTACATGCAGTGTTCTGAAGAAAGGGGTGATAATTGTCTGTGAAGCAGAGACAGGTGCCAGCTGAAAGTCTTAATTACTGAGAACGAACCCCCAGGGAAATCAGAGTCAAGTCAGTAGCCAAGCCGCTGTAGCCGCTCCCCAACATTGACATCCATACAGTAAATCCACGCAGAGGCACGCCATCCTTCGCCAGGATTCTGACATCCCCTTCTGGGCTTTAGGCCCTGGCTGCTCCCTGCATCGGACTCGGCTCTGGAAAGTCTGATTTTTAAACCTGGCACTCGTCGTCCGCTGAGCTGATCACATTAGGAAATGGTTGGCTCGCTCTCAGCATTCATGGCAGAGGGAGAAATTGCAGAGCTGTTTCATTTTCCCCTCTTTAAAGGAATTCGGTCAAAGCAGGCTGTAGGGTTGCATTGGATCACGAGCAAAGATGTCAAGTCATTCTGCCAGTGATTTTACTTTGTAGCAAAGGGACTATTTTTCCTAGTTGTGCTAATAGCAAAGATGTCTAATAAAATTACACAAAGTAAGAAATGAAAGTTTACCACTTCAGCTCCGGAAGATTCCCCCCCCCCCCCCTTTCATGACCAGGCCATTTTCTGCTATTCGGCACTGTGCTACTTTAACCACTTGCCGACTGCCCCATAGCTGATTTACTGCTACAGGGCGGCCACGTTGTGCAGAATGCACTTCTGGGTTTTGGGCGCGAGTGTGCACCGTTGGCGGCTTGCTCCCGCTGTGGTTTTACACCCGATGTCCGCCAGCACCTGCGTATCATTCAGTCCACTGACAGAATGTCAGTCTGCTTATGTAAACAAGGCAGAATGTCATTCTGTCAGTACCATACCTCCCAATATTTTGAGATGGGAACGAGGGACACCTACTAACAAACGTATGTAGGCATAGGACACGCCCCTTGCCACACCCCTTAAGGGAGAGTTAACCAAAAAAAAAGGTTAATTAAATCTACAAGGACTTTTTTTTTTTTTACCACTACTATTTCTTTATACTGGCTTTTAAAATGTACAAATGCAGGAATTTAGAAATTGGATAAAAGGTTTAGCACTGTGAAACACTTTTTGAAAGATAAAAAGTGCATTTTATATACAACTATATAGATCAGACCAAAATGAGGGGAAAAGAGGGCCAGAGGGACATTGCTTCAAATCAGGGACAGTCCCTCAAAATCAGGGACCGTTGGGAGGTATGCAGTACTGTGCAGAAGACATGGATCCTGTGTTTCTCTAAAGCAGAAACCCCAATCCATGTCTTCCCCTAGTAAAAGCACATCCCCCACTACACTGAAACATTAGCTAGGCATACAGCGGTGTGTGTCCCTCGGGCTCCTCCTCCTCATTGGATGTAAACAGAGAGGAGGAGGCGCCGGCGGCTTTTGTCTGCTCCACTGACACAAAGCGAGGCGCAGATCATCAGGGCAGCGGGCGGTGTTAGCGCTGCCACAATCCACGGGTCTCACCCCTCTGGCGGGTGTCACCCGGGTGCGGCCTGCACCCCCCGCCCCCACCTAGCAATGCCACTGGACTCGACAGTCCTCCCAGACTGACTCAGCATCCATCCCAGACTGCTCTCTTTCATTCATCTCAGTCCTCTCTGACTGTATCACTCACCAGCCCACCTGGCTGTCTTCCTCCCTGGAGATTTGCCCGGCAGTGTCTTCCTGCTGTCCTCCACCTGCTCCCATGCCTCCAGTCAGGACACCTCTGTGTGTCGTGGAAAGGGTCCCTTCCGCACCCGAGGCCACCCCCCCCCCAGACTAGGGGGCTACCCTCAAGGGCCACCAACAGCCTAGCACTCCATCTCCAGCTTCCATGCAGTACTGTGCAGAAGACATGGATCCTGTGTTTCTGTAAAGCAGAAACACCAATCCATGTCTTCCCCTAGTAAAAGCACCTCCCCCACTACACTGAAACATTAGCCAGTTAACCCTTTGATTGCCCCATAATCCAAAAGTCAACCCACTAATTACATGAGGACTGAGGGCTCTGAAACGAGTACTGAGGCAGGGTGCTTTGTCTCCTCTCTTTATCCAACTTCCTTTTTATAAGACTCCATCCAAGGTTCCAGTTAATGACAAAGGGGTCAATTCACTAAAGTTTACCGCATGCGATAATGTGATCACATGACTCATTTGCATAAATTATTGCATGCATTAAATTAAAGTGGGGGGACACCCTAAAAAAAAAAAAAAAGCATTAATATTCTAGAAAAAAAAAAAAAAATGAAAAAAAATAAAAATGTTTTACCTGATCCGAAATCCCTGTTGCTAGGCAGTCTTCCTAATCTGCCTCCTTCCTACGCCGCGGTGATCTTCATTCTTCTGTCCTCCGCCGCGTTGTCTTCTGGGTAATGGGGTGCGCTGTGTTATGGAAACTGTGTGTTCCCTAACACAGCGCGTCCCATTCACAAAGCGCTGTGCGACTCGTGCATGCGCAGTAGGAAACGGGCAGTGAAGCCGTAGTCTTCACTGCCTGTTTCCCTTACTGAGGATGGCGGCGCTGGGACCGGAGCGCCGAGGGACATCTCGGCCTCCACGACCGACATTGCGGGCGCCCTGGGAGGGTAAGTGTACTTATTAAAAGTCAACAGCTACTTTTTCTTTAGCTGCTGACTTTTAAAAATCTTTTTAGCTGAAACACCCCTTTAAGTCCAATTCCCCCAAAAAAATAAAAATAACGATTATACCGATTTTTAAGTCAGCAGCTACAAACACTGTAGCTGCTGACTTTTAATAAGGACACATACCTGTGCAGGGAGCCTGCAATGTCGGCCTCCCGAGGCCGATCCATCCATTGGATCGGGTGCAGACGCCGCCATTACAACTAAGGGAAACCGTCAGTTGAGCCTTGCGACTTCACTGCCCGTTTCCAACTGCGTGGCGCTTTGGGAATGGCCAGCTTGTCTTCTGGGACACGCAGGTCCCAGAAGACAACGGGGGTGCTCGCCGATGAAGAGGACATGACGTCCTGGCCCGGCGGAATTGGAAGCACACTTCCAAAAAAAAGAACTATTGGAAAAAAAAAATTCAATATCCAAGAACGAGGGGTGGAAAGGTGGTCTTTCGTTTAAGACCACCTCTGAAAAGTTTAAGTCCAATTCACGAACGGACTAGAAAGTAAAAAAAAAAATGCAATATTTGCCACCAGGGTTTTGCTGGCGGTATCACATGCGGTATTTGTCAAACCACCCGAAGGGCCTGGTATGGACTGGGGAGGGGACCACACTCTGTTTTTTTTTTGCACTGTTTTGAAAAAACTGGGGTCTATTAGACCCTGGATCTCTCCTGTGCCCTCAAAGCATCTGACCACACCAAGATGGTGTGATAAAATGCTTTCCCAATTTCCCAATGGCGCTGTTTATATCCGGTGAAACCCAAGTCATGAAATGCTCGTAGATTCTGGTTTCTTAGGCCATAGAGAGGATTGGAGCCATTCTGGTCTCTGCTCGGCTCTATGGTCAGCTGGCGGAACCACCGGCTTCATTTTCCGGTTCCCTGTTGTGACAGGAGAGCCCGAGAAAACCATGGAAGACGGTGGGAGGGGGGGGGGACGTTCCCTCCCCACTGCTTGTAAAAGCAGTCTAGAGGCTAATTAGCCACTAGGATTGCTTTTACATGAAAGCTGTCCGCTGGCTGAAAAAAATGATACCAAGATTATACCTAAACCTGCAGGAATCATTCTGGTATAACCATTCAAAGTCCAGCAACATACTAGTACGTTGCTGGTCCTTGTTGCGCATATATTGTAATGTTCTTTTTTTCATGCAGCCTGTGGGCTGAACAAAAAAAAGAGATTGATCGGTGGGTATGCCCACCATTCGAATACATCCACCCAGTTCTAATGATGGGCATGCATGCACAATTTTTTTTTAACTGTGGTGGTAAAATCACCTCCTACAGCGCTGGAGTCACTGAGTTTCGTATCGTGAGAGCAAACGCTGTTTCTGTCAAGATAAATAAATCAGTGCTGCAGCTGAATGGCGCACCTGAAAAGCAAACAATGGTAACAATAAAACATTTTACTCAATAAAACAACTTGATTTTTAATGCAGGGGAAGCATTTAATTCATCAAAACCGATCAACAGGTCCAGGCCAGAAATCATTGGCCTGGGCCTGGAGACTTATCGGTTCTGAAATAAATCAGAACATCGCTTCACCCGCCCATGCCATTCTGCCACAGTAAAACTGCGAAGGCTGGTCGGGAACTGGTTAATAATGAGATCCCTCTGATGCTTTGGAAGCTCTCTGTGGACCATGGCTTTTGCTGTAGGATGCGACTAAGAAAATGTCAGGAAAGACCTTCTAGAACAGCTGAACATTATTTGGGGTTAATCAGAGACACTTTAAATGATGGCAGGTGTGTACTGACTCCTATTTAACATGAGTTTGAATGTGATTGCTAGTTTTTTAGCTTTACCCCCCCCCCCCCTAAAAGTTTTCAGTTTGTTTTTCAACTGAGTTGTACAGTTTATAGGTCACATTAAAGGTGGAAAAAGTTCTGAAATTATTTATCTTTATCTCATTTTTTAACATTACAGAAACCTGACATTTTAATAGGTTTTCATTTTATATCCATTGTATATAATTAAAAAAAGTCAGATATAAAACTTAAATTTTCGAACTTATAAATATAAAAAAAATAACAAAAATAAACTTGGCACCAAACCTTTTCATCCTGCTTCTAGCAGTTTAGCTGCTAATTTCAGCAAGCACAAATTTATGGAAACTCCATGAATTATTTGTATTGCATAGTTGCACTGGTACAGATTGACACAATGTAAGCATATCTCATACCTGGGTAAACTGAAAATCCCTTCTTATGTATTATTATTTTCTCTCAAACTTTTAGAATGCCAATGGAGTATATCATATGCTTACCATTTTCATCACTCCCTGCCCAGGGGAGAATACATTAGCACATTCGCTTTCAGCACCAGGAGATTTAGGCCTAGCCATTTTGGACAACATTGTAAATTTTCTATTTATCCATTCTCCACTTTGTGTCTCAGTGCACTATTTTTATGTTGTGTTTTTTTTTTCCTTTACTCACAGATGGTAGGCTATGGATCTTCGGGCCTGCCCTGAAGTCTAGGGGGATGATGGGTGGCCATCAGACTCCTTCTCCCCAATAAAAAAATTAAATAAAAAAAGAAACAAGAGATCAGCACTGATAGGTTTTTAGTACACAGCTCCTAGCAATGTTGTACACACAAACCCACCTGTGACCCTTCTTGTATGCCCAATGCGAATCCTCGCACTAGTCAAACCTGGAACAGCGCCCACAAACTCATTTTCTAACACTGTTCCCCCCTATCCCTCACATTACCCAATGCACCCCCTGAAGAACCCTCACACTAACCCTAACACTAACCCTCCCAGTAACCCTAATACTAATTCTCTCTGTATTCCTAACACTAATCCTCACACTAACCCATCCCTGAAACCCAACACGCATCCTCATACTAACCCACCCTGTAACACTAACCCACTCTGTAAGCCTAAGACTAATGCCCCATACAGACGGTCAGACATTCCGACCACAAAATCCGTTGGATTTTTTCCGACGGATTTTGTCCGAAACTTGTGTTGCATACACACGGTCGCACAAAGTTGTCGGAAAATCCGATCGTTCTGAACGAGGTGACGTTAAACACGTACGTCGGGAGTATAAACGGACCAGTAGCCAATAGCTTTCGTCTCTTAGTTTATTCTGAGCATGCGTGGCACTTTGTCCGTCGGAATTGTCTACACACGATCGAAATTGAAACGATCGGATCATGTTGACGGAAAATTTTAGATCCTGCTCTCAAACTTTGTGTGGAGAAAAATCCGACGGAAGAAGTCCAATAGAGCCCACACACGATCGGATTTTCCGACAACATACTCCGATCGCACATTTTCCGTCGGAAAATCTGACCGTGTCTATGGGGCATAACTCCCCCTTTCACCGTCAAGTTTGCCCTTACACTAAGCCTTCCTGAAACCCCAACACTAACCCTGCACTATACTTCCTAAACATAAGCTTGATATCTTGTTTGCCAACTCACCATTCCTGCAATTAAAGATACCAGTGCTAAAATTCTGATGGCGGAATCGCTCTACACCGGAGAAATATAGTGTATTAAAATGGGCGTACACACCAGCTTGATCACAATCTGTTTACCTGTTCAACATAGAACTCTGGTCAAGAGTAAACAACAACCCACAACGTCCAATCATATTGCATGATCCAGTGTAGCGAAGTCTACTTGAGTGGCATACCGCATACAATTCTGTTTGTAAATTGCTATTAAATTAGGTTTCTTGTTTCCTTGAATCTTCTGTTGACCATACATCATTACCTACATTCAGATTCTTAATACAACTCAGTTGGTTTCAGTAACTGCACCATTAAATAAGTCATATGGTTGATCCTTTTATTATATTGTGGGATGAAGATGCACAGATGGCTTTCACACATCATCAGATGCATGACAAGTTCTGATAAGAGCCAAAAGATTATGCAACCCAATCACAGACAACGCTGCTGCTAACGAAAATGGTTGCTTATTGTCATCCATCTTGGGAAGTTGTGGACAGAGCCAAGCAAATTCTGTATTTGTGCTACTCATTCTTTGGCTTAAGCTGCTGTTTCAGAAGAGAAAACCAAATTAGATATGGACAATCTGCTGTGTTATATTATTTTTCTGTCCATGTTGGTTTCCATCAGGTGGTCCAGGCTTACTGGAAGTCCAAAACCAGTGACCTCTAGACGTATAGCATGCCAGTAAAATTGACATTCCCACTAAACAATTGCTTGGATAAAATCAGTTATAGAATAAGAAGGGGTGTTTTTGTTGACAGTCGATAGAATCACTGTCATTCCTGTAGCATCACCTAGTGGCTGGTAGGGATGGGCCCGGTGTTCGATTCGAACCCATGTTCGAATCGAACATCGGGCGTTCGACCGCTCGCCGAGACCAGAACTATTTGGGCCGTTCGCATCAGATTCGTGTGATGCGAACGGCCCACAATGCACTGCGCCAGTCGCAGTGCATTGCTGGCTGATGATTGGCCAAGCATGCACTGTGACCCTGCATGCTTGGCCAATCATAGAGCCAGCGGCGAGGAGAGCAATAATTGGCAACAGGCAGGATGCCTGTGGCCAATTATAGCTCAGGGGGTTTAGTACACGCCCCACACTATAAAAGGCCGCCGCGCCTCGTGTAGTGTGTTCCAGCGTGTCAGTGACATTATCTGCTGTGATCCATTCTGCAGTGCTACTGAGTCTGACATTATCTGTGCTGTGATTATTCTGCTGAGTGCTGCTGACATTATCTGCTGTGATTCTGGGGATTAGTGTGTGCGTGCTGTTAGTACAGCATTGCAGTATCACATTAAACCACCTTTACCCTTCTGGCATGTTGTGTCATCTAAGGCAGCCATCTGCGGCTAATGAATTGCCGGTTCCCGTAAAACAGAGAACAGTCATTCATTGAAAGTCATTGATAAAAAAAAAGTCATTGATAAAAAACAAAAAAACAAAAAAAGAAAAAAGCGTGGGGTTCCCGCAAAATTCAATTACCAGGCCCTTCAGGTCTGCTATTGATTTTAAGGGGAACCCCGGCCAAAAAAAAAAAAAAAAATGGCGTGGGGTCCCCCTCAAAATCCATCCCAGACCCTTCAGGTCTGGGATGGATTTAAGGGGAACCCCGGCCAAATAAAAAAAAATGGCGTGGGGCCCCCCTCAAAATCCATCCCAGACCCTTCAGGTCTGGGATGGATTTTAAGGGGAACCCCGGCCAAATAAAAAAAAATGGCGTGGGGTCCCCCTCAAAATCCATACCAGACCCTTATCCGAGCACGCAACCTGGCAGGCCGCAGGTAAAGGGAGAGCGCCCCCCCTCCCTCCTGAACCGTACCAGGCCACATGCCCTCAACATTGGGAGGGTGCTTTGGGGGTCTATGACCCCTCAAAGCACCTTGTCCCCATGTTGATGAGGACAAGGACCTCTTCCCCACAACCCTGGCCATTGGTTGTGGGGTCTGCGGGTGGGGGGCTTATCGGAATCTGGAAGCCCCCTTTTACAAGGGGACCCCCAGATCCCGGCCCCCCCCTGTGTGAAATGGTAATTTCACCAAAAAAGTGTAAAAAATGGTAAAAATGACAGGAGACGGTCTTTGACAATTCCTTTATTAAAATCTTCTTTCATGACACACGGGGACGTCATGGGGACTTCCCTATGGATTTCACCATGACGTCAGAGGGGGCGGGGTCACCAGGTGGCCCCGCCCTCCGTTATAAAAGACCTGTCAGACACAGCGAAGCCTCACACAGCGGGAGCCTCCCATTGCGCGGAGCGGCCCAAGAAGAGACGCCGACGCCATGGAAGAAGATACCGGACGAGAAGACCAGAGCAAGAAGAAGCGGATCGGAGGAAGAAGAAGATGGAAGAAGAAGATGGAAGAAGATGCTGGAAGGAGAAGATGAAGAAACCGAAGGATGAAGAAAGGAAGAAGGAAGAAGACCAGAAGAAAGAAGATGAAAGAAGATTTTAATAAAGGAATTGTCAAAGACCGTCTCCTGTAATTTTTACCATTTTTGTCACTTTTTTGGTGAAATGGTAGGGGTACTTTTGTACCCCCTTACCATTTCACACAGGGGGGGTCGGGATCTGGGGGTCCCCTTGTTAAAGGGGGCTTCCAGATTCCGATAAGCCCCCCCCACAGACCCCCACAACCAATGGCCAGGGTTGTGGGGAAGAGGCCCTTGTCCTCATCAACATGGGGACAAGGTGCTTTGAGGGGTCACAGACCCCCAAAGCACCATCCCAATGTTGAGGGCATGTGGCCTGGTACGGTTCAGGAGGGAGGGGGGCGCTCTCGTCCCCCCCCCTCTTTTCCTGCAGGCCTGCCAGGTTGCGTGATCGGATAAGGGTCTGGTATGGATTTTGAGGGGGACCCCACGCCATTTTTTTTTTTTTTTTGGCCGGGGTTCCCGTTAATATCCATAGCAGACCTGAAGGGCCTGGTAATTGAATTTGGGGGGACCCCCACGCTTTTTTTTTTTGTTTGTTTTTTTATCAATGACTTTCAGTGAATGACTGTTCTCTGTGTTTTGGGACCTGACAATTCATTAGCCGCAGTGATTTTAAATAGCTTTTTTTCCTGCAAAAATGACACTTTGTGCAGGGACAGTTCTAAGCACGGGAAACATGTGCCCCTTCACAGGCATACTATAGACACCCCCCAGGTACGAAATTTAAAGGAATATTACACTTTTATTGTTTCACATTAAGCATTATTAAAATCACTGCTCCTGAAAAAAACGGCCGTTTTAAAAAAAAAAAAATGTTGCATTGATACATGTCCCCTGGGGCAGGACCCAGGTCCCCAAACACTTTTTATGACAATAACTTGCAGATTAGCCTTTAAAATTAGCACTTTTGATTTCGAACGTTCGCATCCATTGTAATTAATAGGGTTCTAATGTTCACACAAACTTTAGGTCCGTTCGCGGGTTCTGGTGTGAACCGAACCCGGGGGTGTTCGGCTCATCCCTAGTGGCTGGATGTTTACACAATTACTGTGCTGGGGCATATAGTAGAATATGCAGCAAGGAATGTTAGAATCTCATCTTGCTCTGGCTCACTCTTCTCGGCCTACTGCCTTATCAGGAAACTCCTGCTAACTTGTTACATAGGTCCATAGGGGGTCACAGCAAACATTGGTCAATTTAACACGAGGGTCCATGGGCGTCCGCAGGTAGGGGCAAGGGGGGTCAAGTGCCCCCCCTGGAATCAGGGATCGAATCTTAAATTCGGCACAGTTGTGTCTCTATCGAGGTGCCGCACCCAGGTGCCACCCACCAGTGGGGTGACACCATTAAGGTGCTGTCAAGCCCCCCCCATCACTGTAGTGTGACTTTGGGCTCTTTTCCCTGCTCAGTCCAGCAGAGAACTCGGCGGTGCTGTGACGGAAGAATGGCGAGCTACGGGCTATCAGAGGTTTCCCCCGCTCGCCCCACCCATTCTCCTGTCAGGGAGAAGAGACCGCGGCTCTCACAGGTTCCCCACCCAGCTTCCTGCCCGCTCCGTTCCTTCCCTATTGGCCATAACTGAGGGCCAATCAAAGACAACTAGGAGAGGCAAGCTTCATGGGACATGTAGTCCCAAAAGATTGGCGGCCCCATTTTCCACAGGGAGGAGGCTACAGCTCGATCAAGAGAGAGATTGAGAGACTGCAGCCTGGAAAAAAGCTGAGGGAGAGAGTTCTACAGGTCAAAGAATGAGGAGTGTGCTGGGAGGAAGCCAGAGAGAGAGCCACGCTGCCCAGGGCCACAAGAGAGTCATGCTGTCCAGCGCCACCAGAGAGAGCCACACTGCCCAGCACCGACAGAGAGGGAACGACTGAGCCACTACCAGGGTACAGACATTCTACACTATTGAACAGTGTCGCCCCCGGGGGAACCCAGAGTGAACGATTGTCCAGCCGGAGTGATCACTGCTGTAGTTTTGCTGGGTCTGGTAAGAGATCCTGTTGGCCTATATCCATTACTTATCCTAGGGATTGTAATACGTCTGCAGACTCTGACCATAATTATGTAATAATGACATTGTCAAAAAGGGGCGGTGCATGGGTGACCCTAAAATGATGCCCCCCCTGAAAAAAGTTCTGCGGACGCCCATGCGAGGGTCGCAGTCTACAGGTGGAGAACTTGCCACCACCAGCAGGCTGGTTGACCTTTCTCCTGGCCACCACCAGTTTTCTAACTGAGCTAGTCTCTATACAGTATTTCCTAGGTATAGGCCACAGGAGTAAATAAACTCGATCCACCTCCTACTTGAACTCCAATTTACTGAAGGAAGGGTTTGCAACAAAACAGTCCATTTTCCTCATAGTTAATTTTTTCATCGCCAGTCAAGCCCAGGACTAGGGTGACCACATTTTACAACTGCCATTCAGGCCCCCCCCCCCCCCCTGGAAGGAAGGTACCCGGGACAGACCTGCAAAATTCAGGACTGTCCCGGGCAACCCAGGACACATCGTCACCCTACCCAGGACTCTTGTCCACTAAAAGGGTACTCTCTCAGAGTTTTTCAGCTTTCCTGGCAGGATCCACAAGGAAGTGGAAGGTCGTTTCACGGAAAGTCCACATATTCTTGCTTATGCCCTAGTCCTCTCACTAGAGCCCAGGACACACTTCTCACTCTGGTAACTTATCAGTTTTTCCAGACTCCACCCCTCTTTTCTACTTATACTTCTTAACTGAAAGAGCAAAAGGGATTGCTACAAGGAACCAAGTAATTTACACCCCTGACCCATAAGCTGTGATAGAGTTCTACATGTCCTAGTCAGAGAAGTTTCACTATAGCCACAGTTCCCACCTCCCCCATGTCCTGCTTAGAAATATTCCACCAGACGTGGGGCAGCACCTGATGCAAGAGTCTTGGAATTTGCTATGTCACAGTGTCTGTGTTTTTGTGCGTCTGCAACACTTTGCAAAAATGGTTCTTTCCTTTGCAGCTATGGCCTGTTACTCTATAAACTGGTTGGAGTTTTGGTTTGCACATTTTTACCTTTGGACTCTCTGACTTGAACATTGCTGCCTACATGCATGCTTTCTGTAGACAGACAGTTTTCTTCACCATTTCCAGATCCTTGCATAAGCCAAGTCGTGAGTCGTTCCCTTTAAGTTCCCTTTTTTTATGGAAGTCTATGGACTGGAACCAATCCACAGTATAAATAAAAAGTATTTCCAACTCTTGCTGACTCGCAATAACGCTGCGGCTACAGACCATGTGACTAACTGGCATCTAATATTTAAAGCTGAATTCTGAGAAGGAGACAAGAGCTACCCTTGCAATGTTCCTCCACACATTGCATGGGTAATAAAGCTTATTTAATCTAGAGGTGCAGTTCCTGGCTTCAACAGGGTCTCTTTGGATCTGAGATTGGTTCCCAACAGTGCTACAGGCTACAGTAGCAGACTTGTATCCTCACATACAATACAGGCAGGGGCGTCTTTAAGGCAGGGCAAAAGGGGCAGCTGCCCTGGGCCCTGTCATTGTTGTGGAGCCCAAAGCAGCTGCCTCATACTTGCCAACTATCCCAGTTTAAATTCCCTTGCCACTTGAAGTTTTAGTCCTGTGCTGTGTCCTGATATCTCAGTGTGAAGTGCTGCTATTAATGGTGCCCAGCTCTGCCCTATTGTTTTATACAAATGACTCACCTGCAGACCCTGTGTTTACATGTAAATAATATGTAAATATCGGCGGCATTGATATGTAAATATCTGCATTCGGCAGCATTGATATGTAAATATCTGCATCCGGCGGCATTGATATGTAAATAAAGGCAACATTCGATCATACATTCATGTACATCATGCCCCCTGCAGTGAGGAGATGATGTGCTGTAACTTCTAGCAACCAATCAGTCTGCAGTATTACTGTACAGTAATCTCTAGCAACCAATCAACAAGCAGAAATCATGTGCTGTAACCTCTAGCAACTAATCAGTGAGCCGTAATGTGTGATGTAACCTCTAGCAACTAATCAGTGAGCCGAAATGTGTGATGTAACCTCTAGCAACCAGTCAGTAAGGGTAATGATACACTGTAACCTCTGGAAACCAATCGCTGCCTGATCTGATACAGTAACAGATTTTAAGTCTACCTGCTATTTATTGTATGTCTCAGAGCAGGTGGAGAGCAAAATTGTATGGTGGGGGGGCAAGAAAACGTTTTCCCAGGGTCCAATCGATATTAAAGACGGCCCTGAATACAGGTCTGCACTGTGCATGGTTATACTGAGGGATCTCCCACGCCCTGGGGCTTAAGGACAGCACTGGAGCTAAGGCTGTACTAACTGATGATCGAGCAGCTTTTATCTGACAGGGCAGTTGAACAAAAGTCTGGCGTTTTGTCTTCTGCCTGTAAATGCCCCTGCTTGTTAGTCTATGTGTTCATGCACTTATACTGTAGGTGTTTAGAGATGGAAAAAAAACACTGCCAGCACGCCTAGAAGCAGCAGCGTTTTGGCCGAAAAACGTTTGATACATGTAAAAGCATCTTAACATGCGTTAACGCTAGCTGTGTCAAGCTCTTGATCGTTAATTTCCATGGCCAGAATATAATGTTATTCTGTCAAATTAACCACTTCAGAACCAGAAGGATTTACCCACTTCCTGACAAGGCCATTTTTTGCAATACGCCACTGCGTCACTTTCAGACACGTGCAAATTGTTTAATTCCGAATGCGCTTTTTAACGAATTTTGACAAATTTGTTAATTCGGAAATATCCGAATTAACGAAAAACCAGTTGAATTTTTTCTGAATACAGTGGAACCTTGGTTAATGAGTAACGGTTAGCGAGTGTTTTGAAAGACAAGCAACTTTTTAATTTTTTTTAAATCCTGACTCGGTTTGCGAGTGTTGTCTCGCAAAACGAGGAGAATTCAAGATAATGTGGTGCGCAGTACCCCATTTGGCCAGAGGTGCGGGGCGCGCCGGTGACACTCGGAGCGGTTTGGAACTGTTCGGAAATACTCTGAGATACTCCGTTCCTGAGTGTTTCTGAGCCTTTCCGAGGGTTTCCGAGTTCAGGCGAGCTGTCCCGAGTATTTTGGAGGCTCTCCGGTGCCCCCCAAACTCAGGCCACATGCGGAATTGCATGCAATAGAAGTCAAAGCGGAACGAATTATCTTAGTTTCCATTGACTTCTAAGGGGAAATTTGATATACGAGTGCTTTGGATTACAAGCATTGTCCTGGAACGGATTATGCTCGTAAACCAAGGTTCCACTGTATTCATAAATTTGAATATTCGAAAATTCGTACATTCATAAATTTGTACATTCAGAAATTCGTACATTTAATTTAATAGTTAGTATTAGTTAAGTTATTATTGGTTATCATTTTAGATTTTCGAATTTTCGGATTTCCAAATTTCCGAATTTTTCAATTTTTCAATTATTGAATTTTCAAATTTACGAATTGCGATCATAACGAATGGCCCCAAAAACGATTTTTGGCAGTGCACATGTCTAGTCGCTTTAACCACTTGCCTACCAGGCACGAACACCCCTTCCTGACCAAGCCATTTTCAGCTTTCAGCACTGTCGCATTTTGAATGACAATTGCGCGGTCATGCAACGATGTACCCAAATACATTTTTTATCCTTTTTTCCCCACATATAGAGCTTTCTTTTGGTGGTATTTGATCACCTCTGTGGGTTTTATTTCTTGCGCTATAAACAAAAGAAGAGGGACAAGTTTGAAAAAAGGACATCAATTTTGTTTGGGTGTAACCGCGCAATTGTCAGTTAAAGCGACTAGACATGTGCACTGCCAAAAAAATTGTTCGTTTTTTTTTTTTCGTTTTTCAGGCCATTCATTATGATCACAATTCGTAAATTAGAAAATTAAAAGATTTGGAAATCCGAAAATTAGAAAATCTAAAATGATAACCAATAATAACTTAACTATTACTAACTATTAAAGTATAGGTATTGGAATTTTCTTTCAAATTTGGCGTTAGTGAACTTAATGAATACGAATACGAAGACCGCGCTATTGTCAGTTAAAGCGGCGCAGTGCCGAATCGCAAAAAGTGCTCTGGTCAGGAAGGGGGTAAAATCTTCCGTGGCTAGCGGTTAAAGCAACCTAGTGACGTATTGAAAAAAATGGCTCGGTCAGGAGGGGCGGGGGGTAAACCTTCCAGAGGTGACGTGGTTAAAGTGCTCGGCCAGGGAAGTGGTGGGGAAAAGCTAATGTGACCATAATAAAGTGTAAGAGGAGAATAGGAGGGGTTTATTAGTTAACCTAAAGACAACTGAGCAGGGCTGACACCAATTCTTGCAATTTCAGCCCCAAAAAAAGGCATGTGCTGTCATTACACGGAAGAAAATTGGGATCTGAGTTTATTTCTGGCAGATCAACCAGTATTTTTCGGTGCTTGCAGGGACTTTAACCACTTCCCGACCAGCGCGCGCCGATATACGTCAGAAGAATGGCACTGGTGGGCAAAAGGGCGTACAGGTACCTTTAACCACTTCCTGCCTGGTCAATAGCATATTGACACTCGGGAAGTGGTTGCGATATCCTGACTGGGCGTCATATGACGTGCTTCAGGATAACATGCCGCTGCGCCCGTGGGGGCGCGCATCGCGGCGATCGGTGGAGCAGTGTGTCAGTCTGACACACCGCTACACTGATCTCGGTAAAGAGCCTCCGGCGGAGGCTCTTTACCACGTGATCAGCCGTGTCCAATCACGGCTGATCACGATGTCAACAGGAAAAGCCGGTGATCGGCTTTTCCTCACTCGCGTCTGACAGACGCGAGTAGAGGAGAGCCGTTCGGCGGGGGGGTCTGCGCAGTCCCCCCTCAGATGCCCACACTGGACCACCAGGGACTCCACTATTTAATCAATTTTTCACTTAGTGACACATTTACTGGCTAAAAATATTTAGGTTATATTAGTGCAATTTCTCTTCTTTATGTTTATTTTTGTGTATATCCCACAATAAGTTGCAGCTTTTTTTCAATTTAAGATTGTTTTTTTATATATTTTTTTTTGGTATATAATTATTTAGAATCTATATACCTTCTCCCCCTTTTTTTCCAAGCGCAGTTTTCTCCCACTCCACTAGGACCACCAGGGAAGTGGGCAACATGTGGATGGCCAGGTATGTACCCCCTGGCCATCCACATGTGCAAATGATGCCCAATCTGTGCCAGTCAGTGCCCACAAATGGGCACTGACTGGCACCTTTATGTACCAATAAAAAACAGTGATGCCCAGCAATGCCACCCATCAGTGTCATCAGTGCCAACCATCAGTGTCCAGCAGTGCCACCTATCAGTGCCCATCAGTGCTCATCCATGCCACCTATCCATGCCACCCATAAGTGCCCATCTGTGCCGTCTATGAGTGCCCATCAGTGCCACCTATGAGTGCCCATCAGTGCTGCATACCAGTGCCACCTATCAGTGCCCATCAGTGCCGCCTATCAGTGCCCATCATCAGTGAACGTCAGTGCCACCTCATTGGTGCCCATCAGTGCAGCAATATCAGTGCCCGTCATTGAAGAAGAATACGTATTAATTTACAAATAATTTTAACAGAAACAAAAATTTTTTTTTAAAAATCGGTCTTTTTTTATTTGTTGCGTAAAAAATAAAAACCGCAGAGGTGACCAAATACCACCAAAAGAAAGCTCTATTTGTGGAAACAAAATGATAAAAATTCTGTTTGGGTACAGTGTTGTATGACCGCGCAATTGTCATTCAAATTGCGACAGTGCTGAAAGCTGAAAATTGGTCTGGGCAGGAAGGTGTCTAAGTGCCCGGTATATAAGTGGTTAAGAAGCGGCGCTGCGGGTTGTATTTTCTGGCAGATCAACCATTATTTTTCTGTGCTTGCAGGGACTTTAAAGGGATAAAATGTGGGGGAAATGTATATGTATTACAAAAATGAGCATTGTATGATGTTTTTTTCTCTTGCCCTTACAAACACTTTAAAACTTGGAATGGCCTAAGGGTCTATCATTGCTCTTATGGTGCCTTGCCATTTGGCCTTGTTGGTAGTCCAGCCCTCTACGCATCTTGAAGATCGGTACGGCAAAATTATTATTCAGTACTAAACGTCTGCATCTCGATCATCACCATGAAAGTGAAATTGTCCCTCTAGACTCATTCCACATAATTTGTATTTTGGCAAACATGCAGGATGACCCAACCAGTGTCAATTAGGGGCAGAATACGCCTATTTTGGATGATCTAAAGGCGCATTAATCAGGGAATTCATTGGAATCGTTATATAACGATATCATCTCCGCTCCACTTATATTGTATGAGAAAACACAGGCGATCTGTCCCGAAACAAATGAACTTCAGAGCCAATTATTAGCTTCACATGTGTCGTCCATGATTTATGGTGCAATAGAATTGTGATTATAGTTGGGGGGGATCTAGAAATAAAGTGGAGTTATATGTAATTTCCATTACCTTACATGTTCACTGATACTTCGTTTACCCTCAGAAGGGTGTTTCCATATATTGAATATAAAGCTCTTGGAATGGAATATTATAATATATTGAGCTATAAATTCTTGTTATTTCGAATGATTCTCTTAAAGCGGTAGTAAAGTCTGCTTTGTGATTTTTACCTACAGGTAAGCTTATAATAAAGCTTACCTGTAGGTAAAATAGTTGCTCCTTTGGCAGCTGGTGACGTCACGGGCGCATGTGCTCTGAGGGATTGCGCTACTCGTGCCGTTCCTTCAGAGCGCTGTGCCGTGGCCGTGATACCCGCATGTATGCACCTGAGTGATGTCATTGAGGCTCGGCCATTCAAGTTGCTGGAGCCTGCGAACCCAGAAGGAAGACCGGTGGAAGATGGAAGCCCTGTCAGCGGTGACAGCGCACCGCAGGAGGACTTCATTCTAAGTATTTCATAATGTGCTAGTGTTCACCTCCGTAGAATTCACCTCCGTAACTAGGGCCGTCTTTAAGGCAGGGCAAAAGGGGCAGATGCCCTGGGCCATGTCATTGTATGGGTAATAAAGCTTATTTAATTTAGAGGTGCAGTTCCTGGCTTCAACAGGGTCACTTTGGATCTGAGATTGGTTCCCAACAGTGCTACAGGCTACAGTAGCAGACTTGTATCCTCACATACAATACAGGCAGGGCCGTCTTTAAGGCAGGGCAAAAGGGGCGTCTGCCCTGGGCCCTGTCATTGTTGTGGAGCCCAAAGCAGCTGCCTCATAATTGCCAACTATCCCAGTTTAAATTCCCTTGAAGTTTTAGTCCTGTGCTGTGTCCTGATATCTCAGTGTGAAGTGCTGCTACTAATGCTGCCCAGCTCTGCCCTATTGTTTACAGATGACTCGCCTGCAGACCCTGTTTTTACATGTAAATAACCGGCATTCATATGTAAATAGCTGCATCCTGTGGCATAGATATGAAAATAAAGGCGGCATTCATATGTATATCATGCCCCTTGTAGTGAGGAGATGATGTGGTGTAACCTCTAGCAACCAATCAGTGAGCAGTAATGATGTACAGTAATCTCTAGCAACCAATCAAGAAGTAGAAATCATGTGCTGTAACCTCTAGCAACTAATCAGTGAGCAGTAATGATACACTGTAACCTCTAGCAACCAGTCAGTGAGCGGTAATGATACACTGTAACCTCTACCAACCAGTCAGTGAGCGGTAATGATACACTGTAACCTCTGGCAACCAATCGCAATCACTTCCTGATCTGAAAAAGTAAACAGATTTTAAGTCTAGCTGGTATTTATTGTATGCCTCAGAGCAGTTAGAGAGCGAAAATGTATGGGGGGGGGGGGGGCCCAAGAAAACGTTTGCCCGGTGTAAAGATGGTCCTGTCCATAACGTTTCTAAAATTCGTCCCTTTTTAACAAATTAAACCACTAAGCTCCTCATTCACTCTGACTCTCCATAGGCTCCTCCCCTCTTCAGTCTGTCATGAATGCTGCTGCCAGACTTATCCACCTTACCAACCGCTCAGTTTCTGCCAACCCTCTCCTCCAATCCCTACACTGGCTCCCAACCACCCAGCAAATTAAATTCAAAATACTAACCACAACTTACAAAGCCATTCACAACTCTGCCCCGAGCTACAGCACCAATCTTCCAAATATCACCCAAACCGTCCTCTCCGCTCTTCTCAAGACCTCCTACTCTCAAGCTCTCTCGTCTCCAGGATTTATCCAGAGCCTCTCCTATCCTCTGGAACTCGCTACCTCCACCTGTCCAGCTATCCCCTACTCTTGCTACCTTCAGGCGATCCCTGAAAACTCATCTTTTCAAGAAAGCCCATCACATCTCCAACTTCCACAATCTTTTACCACTTCCATCAGCACATTCCCCACAGTTACAACCTTTTGTACCACCTGCCCTACCTTATTAGATTGTAAGCTCTTCTGAGCAGGGCCCTCTTAATCCTCCTGTATTTTATTGTATTATAACTGTATTATCTCCTTTTTATATTGTAAAGCGCTGCGTAAACTGTTGGCGCTATATAAATTCTGTATAATAATAATAATAGTATACAATGCATACTAGCACATTTTGCCATTGCCTTGCAGGGTTTTTTTTTTTTTTAATGCCGCAGTTTACTACCGTTTTAAAGTGGTTATAAAGGCACAAGGTTTTTAACCTTCATGCATGAAGGTAAAAAACCTTCTGTGTGCAGAAGCCCCCCCTAATACTTACCTGAGCCTCCTCTCGATCCAGCGATGTCCAAGATAGCCTTGTCTCTCTGGGGGCTCGCACTCCTGATTGGCTTTTGGCAGCAGTAGGAACCATTCGCTCTTGCTGCTGTCAACTACAGCCAGTGAGCCAATCAGGAGACAGAGGGGGTGGAGTCGAGTCGCGGCTTCGTGTGTGAATGGACACACAGAGCCAAAGTCAGGAGTGTGGGGGCACCCAGCAGGAGGGAGGGGCCACGAGAGCTGGCGTGGGGCCCTAAAATAGTTGGATGCGGGCTCCTCTGTGCTAAGCCATTGCACAGAGCAGGTAAGTATGACATGTTTGTTATTTTAACCACTTTCAGACCGGACCAATTTGCAGCCAAAGGACCAGGCCCCTTTTTGCGATTCGGCACTGCGTCGCTTTAACTGACAATTGCGCGGTCGTGCGACGTGGCTCCCAAACAAAATTGATGTCCTTTTTTTTCCCACAAATAGAGCTTTCTTTTGGTGGTATTTGATCGCCCCTGCGTTTTTTATTTTTTGCGCTATAAACAAAAGAAGAGCGACAATTTTCAAAAAAAATGCATTATTTTTTACTTTTTGCTATAATAAATATCCCCAAAAAATATATAAAAAAACATATTTTTTCCTCAGTTTAGGCCGATACGTATTCTTCTACATATTTTTGGTAAAAAAAAATCGCAATAAGCGATTATTGATCGGTTTGCGCAGAAGTTATAGCGTTTACAAGATAGGGGATAGTTTTATAGCATTTTTATTAATAATTTTTTTTTTATTAGTAATGACGGCGATCTGCGATTTTTTTTTTTTTTTGTGACTGCGACATTATGGTGGACACATCGGACATTTTTGACACATTTTTGGGACCATTGTCATTTATACAGCAATCAATGCTATTTAAATGCATTGATTCCTGTATAAATGACACTGGCAGTGAAGGGGTAAACCACAAGGGGGCAGTGTAGGGGTTAAGTATGCCTAGGGGTGTGTTTCTTACTGTGTGGGGGCGTGGCTGTCAGCTAGTGAATGCTGATCTCTGCTCCAATCACAGGGAGCAGAGATCGGCGTCACTAGTTGCTAGGCAGAACGGGGAGATGCTGTTTATCTCAGGCATCTCCCCGTTCAGCCGTCCCGTGAGATGATCGCGGGTGTCCCCGCGGCGATCAAGTCCGCGGGGACCGCGACCGGACTCACGGGGGTCCCGACCGGCGCGGGAGCTCCCGATGGCACGGACAGGCAGAAAGGAGGGACTTATATATACGCCCTCCTGCCTGTACGTGCCATTCTGTCGCCGTATATCGTCGTGCGCCGGTCGGCAAGTGGTTAAAGGGAAAAAAAGTCAAGGCTGTAATATCCCTTTAGGCAGAAATACACTGCATCTGAGCACTACAAACCAAAAATGCTATTTAATTCATTTTTGTTATTCAAAGCAAGCCCCCTCCCAGTGGGTATGAGTAGGAGGAATAGTGTCCCATCATTGGTATCGTGGTAGGAATGGTATAACATCATTGGTGTCAGTGGGAGGAATAGTGTCCCATCAGTGGTATCGGTGGTAGGAATGGTATAGCATCATTGGTGTCAGTGGGAGGAATAGTGTCCCATCATTGGTATCGGTGGTAGGAATGGTATCCCATCATTGGGAGGAATAGTGTCCCATCATTGGTATGGGTGGTAGGAATGGTATCCCATCATTGGTGTCAGTGGGAGGAATAGTGTCCTATCATTGGTATCGGTGGTAGGAATGGTATCCCATCATTGGTGTCAGTGGGAGGAATAGTGTCCCATCATTGGTATCGGTGGTAAGAATGGTATCCCATCATTGGTGTCAGTGGGAGGAATAGTGCCCCATCATTGGTGTCAGTGGGAGGAATAGTGCCCCATCATTGGTGTCAGTGGAGGAATAGTGCCCCATCATTGGTGTCAGTGGGAGAAATGGTGCCCCATTGTTAGTGGGCGAAATAAATCTCCATTATTGGTGTCAGTTTGAGGAATAGTGCCCCTTTGTTCGGGTCAATGGGGGAAATGGTGCCCCATTATTGATGTCACCACCAGGAATTATAACCCATTGTTGGTGTCAATGGAAGGAATGATGTATTTCATCAGTGGGAGGAAAGGGCCGCAGTTTGAAGTCCACTGCATTAGAGCTTAGTTAATGAGGTAAAGCTTAAAGCGGAGTTCCACTTAAAAATGGAACTCCAGCTTTAACCACTCCTCACCCCCTTACATGCCACATTTGGCATGTAATTTTTTTGGGGGGGGAGTGGGGGCTTCATTAGGAGGGGACTTCCTGTCCCACTTCCTCCTTCCGCCCCGTAACCGCCTAGGCGACTCCTCCCTCTAGGCGATCTCCTGGGACACGTGACAGGTCCCAGGAGATCGCCTATCCACTCCGGGAGCGCAGCGCGGCTCGCGCATGCGCCGTGCGTGCCCGGCCGTGAAGAGGAAAGCTATCACGGCCGGGTGCCCAGAGTGGAAATGGCGGCGCCGACGAAGAGGAGGGGGAGAGGAGCGACACCCCGTTCGGCCGCATCGCTGGACCGTGGAACAGGTAAGTGTCATTTTTTTTAAAAGTCAGCAACTACACTTTTTGTAGCTGCTGACTTTTAAAATGCCTGGAACTCCCCTTTAACTTTACACAGAATACCCAATCAAATGTAAGGAAAATAAAAAAAAATGAATTTTTGCTTGCACATGATTGGATGATGGAAGTCAGCAGAGCTTCTCCTCATTTACTAAGCCCTGGAGCAAATTCTCTTGCCTCCCCCCCAGACTAGAGTTGCCACCTCCATAACCGCTTTCCGACCGCCGCATGTACATTTACGTCGGCAGAATGGCACGGCTGCGCAAATGGGCGTACCTGTATGTAAGTTTGAATTTGCCGCCGTGCGGCGGCAAGCAGGACCCTGCCGCGAGCTCCGTGAGTGTGATGGCGTGTCCTGCGGACTCGATGTCCTGCGGACTCGATGTCCGCGGGGATACCTGTGATCGTCTCACGGAGCTGAAGAACGGGGAAATGTTAATGTAAACAAGCATCTCCCCATTCTTCCTAGTGACACTGTCACCGATCATCGCTCCCTGTAATCGGGAGCCGTGATCAGTGTCGTGTCACACACAGCCCCCCCTCCCCCCCACAGTTAGAACACATCCCTAGGACAGACTTAACCCATACAGCGCCCCCTCCTGGTTAACCCCTTCACTGCCAGTCACATTTACACAGTAATCAGTGCATTTTTAATCGCACCGATCGCTGTATAAATGTGAATGGTCCCAAAATAGCACCAAAATTGTCCGATGTGTCCGCCATAATGTTGCAGTCACGATTAAAAATCGCTGATCGCCGCCATTACTAGTAAAAAAAAAAATTATTAATAAAAATGCCATAAAACTATCCCCTATTTTGTAGACGCTATAACTTTTGCCCAAACAAATCAAATGCTTATTGCGATTTTTTTTTTTTTTTTTAACCAAAAATATGTAGAAGACTACGTATCGGCCTAAACTGAGGGGAAAAAATGTTTTTGTATATATTTTTGGGGGATATTTATTATAGTAAAAAATAATGCGTTTTTTTCAAAATTGTCGCTCTTTTTTTTTGTATATAGCGCCAAAAATAAAAACCGCAGAGGTGATCAAATACCACCAAAATAAAGCTCTATTTGTGGGAAAAAAAGGACGTCAATTTGGTTTGGGATAATAAAAATATAATAGTGCAGCGCAAAAAATAAATGATTAAATATATAAATAAATGAATAGATCAATGTGATCTTAGATTGTCCCAGAAACAGTTGATGTAAGTTCCAGAATAAAGTGCATGTGCAAGACTAGAGCAACTTCAAGTGGAATGGTGACTTAGTCCAGTAGCAAATCTCTGTGGTAGTGATCCCTTCACCAAAAGTAAGGGTGGCCTCTCACCTCCCTGCTTCGACCTACCATAGGTCACAAAGCAGTATGTAGCTATTTAAAACTCTGGTCTCCAGCCGTCAGGATCTCATCTCAAACGCAGGGGGAAAAACCAGGTCCAAACAGTATCCAGCATACATGTATAAAGGTAAAAAGGACAATCTAGTGCTCTCTGTTTTGAATTGAATTTATTTGCACAAAAAATAATAAAAGTAAACTCACATTCTGCAGCACTCAGTCCCGAGTGCTGGCGCTGTGTGTGTATAGTAATCCAAGATGGCCGCGGGTGACGTCACTCGTGTTTCCTGGCACGAGTGACGTCACCCGCGGCCATCTTGGATTACTATACACACACAGCGCAGTGCAGTGAAGTGCCCAGCTGCGAGTGGCTACTCTCAGGGTTGATTGGAGACATTCAGTGGATGTCAGCAGTTCAAAGTGCCTGAGTTTCTTCACCCGTGCCCTCTATTACCACCGGAGACTGTTTTATGTTGGATGTTACCACTGCAGAATAAAAACCTTTAAAAAGGACTTTTATGTGTCAGCATCTGAAGTCGTTGGGTACTAACCCTGGGAACCCCTGGACAGTCATCGACAATCCACGAGGAGGTAACTGGTAAGCCCAAAATTCAAGGCCACCCCTCAAGGGGTTATGGCCTCTACAGATATATATAAACGAAATATATGAATCCCACATATATTCAATCACGTGCAACAAAAATGATATGAATACAATGAACTTAGTACGACAATAAAGTGACTAGAGAATCGCAAGCAAATCGCACTAAAAGTGCTCAATGCGGAAAACATTTGGAAAACTGTGCTAGCTGTGTGAAATCTAAATAAGCATTCTACTATGTTGATATGTTCCACTGAAATGGCACTGGAGTCTAGTGCAAAGGGTCATGGGACAAATAAAATGTATAGACTCTGTGAGTGAATATAGACGTGTGCGCGTGCACACAAAGAGATATTGCATCCACCTCCTGTATGTTAGCAGATAATAATATAGCACAATAATAAATGAAGACCTCTAAAAAGGTGATAACATGGAATTGCAAATAGGTAGCTACAATTCATATAAAGTGGCAACGGTGATACGAGTGTTTAACATATACAGTTCATGTTGTTGTATACAAAGAGGGTTTATCTGAATGAATATATGTGGATGTAATTCCCTCTGGATCACTATGTTGCCTTTTAAGTATTGGACCATCATTCTGGGTCATGCCTTCATGTACACAAAATAAGAGAGAGAGAGAGAGATGGGGTACTCTTACCGACAGTGGTGGACTCACAAGCCAATAGCCGTGAGTCAAACAAGCTTATACCGATATGCGGTGGGCATAGATCCAATTCAAAGTGGTGGAGTGTTCCAATCTGCAGATGCACACCGACCAGTACTCTCCCAATCGATGTGTAGTGGTATTGAGGATAATGAGTGCCTCAGGTCTCCTCTGCAGTCCTCTCAACAAAAATGAAGTATATGGTAAAAGAAAAAGAGAGCCTCCTCATGGTATAAATCCAATAAATCAAAAGGTTTATTCAAAGAATGTATCTCTCAACATTCAATAAAAATTGCAATAAAAATAGGTTCAATTGAACAGGTTATGTGCAGTATTAAAAAGTGGCATGGCTAGCATATTCACCCTACGTGTTTCGTCCTCATAGACTTCTGCTGGGGTTACTAGATTTACTATATTTGAAAAGTTAATTGTTGTGGCAAGTAACATGTATTTAATTTATTTTTTATTTTTTATTCCATAAGAAATTTATTGAGATTTTTCAGGTAAACTAACAGTTACAACGTGTGGGATTTACTGATCTGTAACCCCAACCCACAGAGAACATCACCCTACGTGTTTCGTCCTCATAGACTTCTGCTGGGGTTACTAGATTTACTAAATTTGAAAAGTTAATTGTTGTGGCAAGTAACATGTATTTAATTCTTTTTTTTTTTCCACAAGAAATTTATTGAGATTTTTCAGGTAAACTAACAGTTACAACATGTGGGATTTACTAATCTGTAACCCCAACCCACAGAGAACATCAGCATATGACAGACCTAACAAAACAAGCACAAATTCCAGGCCCCTGGTAGAGTGGTATGTCTTGAACTACCCTGAGAGGTGGAATGCATGCAGAAATAAAAAAGCAAAAAAAAAAGCATATTTAATTTTCACTATTCAAAACCTTGTACTAATTTTCCTGTCAAATGAGCACTAAAAAAAATCCCTTTAAGTTGGAATTTCAGGCATGTACACAACAATATAAATCCATATAATTCTTTATTATTGCTTCTTTAAAAGAATATCCTTATACATAAAAACAACACATCGACGATATGACTGTGTTTTGAATGCCTAGACCTTCATATATTCCAATTTGAACATCTGCAAATTCTTACAACATATGAGTAAATCCACAATGTCCCATATAAATAATCATGTTTGTATAAAGGTCCCCAAAAGGCATTGTTGTTCCTGACACATTTCTTGGATCGATGTCCACTCTTTCAGAGGAAAGGGGTGATTATAGAACCCAAAGGGGTGATTATAGCACACCATATATAATGAATACACACCTCATAAATTGCAGATCCTATGAACATTTCCATTACATGAAACTTCATGAGCGTGTATCTTTCACTTTTATACATATTTAAAAAATGTAATCTAAGGCTAATCCATCTTGTGGCCTTATGAGTCCATCATACCCAAGTAGACCACGGGAGACAAAATGGGAAGGGCCAACTTTAGGTATCAACTACATTATGTCCTAATAACAGCCACGAGGAGGATCTTGTACATTTGACCTCAGGTTTCTGAGTATGGGAAAAAAATTAGGTCAAAGCTTTAAAAATCTCCAGCAACATTATGGTAGTAGAAAGGATCATGTCAATGGGCTTATTTTGGTACCGTGTTATGATGTCCAGCCAGTTAAAATTTTGCCATGATAGGACTGCCCTAATGGATTGCACAGATGAGACCTAAAATAACTTTCTGTGTGTCAGAAACCATGAAATCAGGCCGAGACAGAAGTACAGCAAAATCACACTTGTTTAATAATAAAAGTAAAAAGAACAAATGTAGTCAAAACATAGCCAAAGTTCAGTAACGGGAATGGATAGTCAGCCAAGCCAGAAGTCAGGAATCAATGTAGTGGAACAGCAAGCAGGATCTGGAGCCAGAAGGGATGTCAGCAAAGCAAGTCTTGAACAGGATCACAGGAGATCGTTTCTGTGACGTTGACCAAGGCTAAGGCAGAGATCCACTGGGCTGAACAGCTTAAGTAGGCAGGACTGACGAGCAGGATATCATCAACAGCTGAGTACCTGTGGAGAGATAGGAGCTGGCAATTAGCCGACATCTGAGCAGCCAGCTCTGAGAAGGAAGGGCTGAGCCCAACCCTGACACTGTTCCCACAGAGCCCAGAACTTAACCCAACAGACCATCTGTGAAATTAAATGCCTACAAACATTTATTGCCCAATATCAGTTGGCAACCTCACTGTGCTGCTTGTGGCAGAATGGAAGCATACTCAACCAACAATGGTCCAACAGTTAATAGAAAGTCTTTTCTGAAGAGAAGAATTTGTTATATCAGAAAACAGAGGCTCAACTTCTTAAGAATACTGTTGGTTTTGGAGTGAGTTGTTAGACAGGTACCTCCTAGGTGACCTTGTATTACACACCTTTTGACACAGTGCTACCTAAAATGTAAACCCCCTATTCCAGGAAAGGTTTTACTGCTTGTTTAGTCTAGGAGCTGCAAAAAGCACAATTACTTACCTAATCCTCGACTATTCTGGTAGATGGCGCTCCTCCATGCTCAAGAAGTGGATTGTCCCTCTGTGTCCGCATGCCCTATGGTCTTGATGATGTCTGGACCGTAGACTGCCGGAGCATAGGGAAGAAGATGCTGTGAGGGTTGGTCTAGCAGCTTGGAGAAAAAGGATTTTTTTTTTATTTTCTAAATAAGTTCCTTTAACCACTTTCAGACCGGACCATTTTACTGGCTTAAGACCAGACCACTTTTTGCGATTCGGCACTGCGTCGCTTTAACTGACAATTGCGCGGTCGTGCGACGTGGCTCCCAAACAAAATTGACGTCCTTTTTTTCCCACAAATAGAGCTTTCTTTTGGTGGTATTTGATCGCCCCTGGGTTTTTTTTTTTTTTTTGCGCTATAAACAAAAAAAAGAGCGCCAATTTTGAAAAAAACACATTATTTTTTACTTTTTGCTATAATAAATATCCCCAAAAAAAATATATAAAAAAACATTTTGTTTTCCTCAGTTTAGGCCGATACGTATTCTTCTACATATTTTTGGTAAAAAAAATTGCAATTAAGCGATTATTGATTGGTTTGCGCAGAAGTTATAGCGTTTACAAAATAGGGGATAGTTTTTTATAGCATTTTTATTAATATTTTTTTTTTTTACTAGTAATGGCGGCGATCAGCGATTTTTTTTTTTATTGTGACTGCGACATTATGGCGGACACATCAGACATTTTTGACACATTTTTGGGACCATTGTCATTTATACAGCAATCGTTGCTATTTAAATGCACTGATTCCTGTGTAAATGACACTGGCAGTGAAGGGGTTAACCACTAGGTGGCAGTGTAGGGGTTAAGTGTTCCTAGGGGCGTGTTACTAACTGTGGGGGGGCGTGGCTGTGATTTAGTGAACATTGATCTCTGCTCCAATCACAGGGAGCAGAGATCAGTGTCACTAGTTGCTAGGCAGAACGGGGAGATGCTGTTTACTTCCGCATCTCCCCGTTCAGCCTTCCCGTGAGACGATCGCGGGTATCCCCGCGGCGATCGAGTCCGCGGGACCCGCGACCGGACACACGGGGGGTCCCGACCGGCGTGCACGCGATGGCACGGTGGCAATTTAAAGGGGACGTACCTGTATGCCCTTATGCCTGTCCAAAGAAAAAAAAACATTTAGAAGGGAAATCGAAGGAAAAGGAAAGTGAACAACAATGCACTAGCTTAACCACTTGCTTACTGGGCACTTAAACACCCTTCCTGCCCAGACCAATTTTCAGCTTTCGGTGCTCTCACACTTTGAATGACAATTACTCAGTCATGCAACACTGTACCCAAATGAATTTTTTGTCCTTTTTTTTCCCACAAATAGAGCTTTCTTTTGGTGGTATTTGATCACCTCTGGGTTTTTTTTTTTTTGCGCTATAAATGAAAAAAAAAAAGACCGAAAATCTTGAAAATTAAAGCATTTTTCTTTGTTTCTGTGATAAAATTTAGCAAATTATTAATTTTTCTTCATAAATTTTGGCCACAATTTATACTGCTACATATCTTTGGTAAAAATAACCCAAATTAGTGGATATTATTTGGTCTTTGTGAAAGTTACAGACTCTACAAGCTGTGGTGCGAATCATACAAAATTGATCACATCTGATGTACTGGTGGCCTATCTCATTTCTTGTGACGCGAACAAGCCAGGAAAGTACAAATACCCCCCAAATGACCCCTTTTTTGAAAGTAGACATTCCAAGGTATTTAGTAAGAGGCATGGTGAGCTTTTTGATGTTGTCATTTTTTTCCCACAATTCTTTGCAAAAAATTTTTTTTTTTTATTTTTTTCCACAAAATTGTCATTGTAATAGGTTTCTCTCACATGGCATACGTATACCACAATGGACACCCCAAAATACATTTTGCTACTCCTCCTGAGTATTACGATACCACATGTGTGGGACTTTTACACAGCCTGGCCACTTAGAGAGGCCCAACATGCAGGGAGCGCCATCACGTGTTCTAGGAGCATAAATTACACATCTAACTTGTTGACTACCTATTACACTTTTGAAGGCCCTGGAGCACCAGGACAATGACACGTGACACTGACGTGGCACTGATGACAGGTGGCACTGATACGTGGCACTGATGACACGTGACACTGATGTGGCACTGATGACAGATGGCACTAATACGGGGCACTGATGACACGTGACACTGATGACAGATGGCACTAATACGTGGCACTGATGACACGTGACACTGACAGATGGCACTAATATGTGGCACTGGTGACAGATGGCACTAATACGTGGCACTGATGTGGCACTAATACGTGGCACTGATGACACTGATGACAGATGGCACCGATACGTGGCACTGATGACACGTGACACTGATGACAGATGGCACTGATACGTGGCATTGATGACACGTGACACTGATAACAGATGGCACGTGACACTGACAGGTGGCACTGATGACAGATGGCACTGATACATGGCACTGATGACAGATGGCACTAATATGTGGCACTGATGACACGTGACACTGATATGGCACAGATGGCACTGATGACACTGTGGTGGCACTGATGACAGATGGCACTATACATGGCACTGGGGACAGGTGGCACTGCTTGGAGCACTTGGGACAGATGGCACTGGGGACAGATGGCACTGGGGACAGGTGGCACTGGGGACAGATGGCACTGGGGACAGGTGGCAGTGGGGACAGATGGCAGATGGCACTGGGGACAGATGGCAGTTTTTTTTTTTTTTTTTTTTTTTTTACTTACGGCGCTGCAGCCGTTCATCTCTCTCTCCTCACACGCTGTCTGTGTGAGGAGGGAGAGCGGCGCTGAGAGATGATCTCATATGTTTACATATGAGATCATCTCTCATTGGACACGCCGATCTCGCTGTAAACGGCCGCTGTGATTGGCCGTTTACAGCGATCTGTGACTGGCTGTGTCCGACGGACACGGCCAGCACAGAACTTCCCCGATGCGCGCTCTCAGGAGCGCGCATTAGGGAAGTAAACAGGAGGACGTCCAGGGACGTCCTCCCGGCAGGGAGCGTCCGCGCTGCAGCCGTCTTTCGGCTATAGCGCGGGCGCGTAGTGGTTAAACCCTACTGCGCATGCGCGAGGCCCCGCTCCTCTCTACTATAAGCCCGGCAGCCGAGGGAGGAGAAGGAGGGAGCCCCGCGGTGACGTCACGGCCGCATTGCGCCGCGGCATACTTCCAGAAGTGGGAAAGGATAAGTGTCAAAGACAGGTAGCCTGTCCCCCCCTCCCCCCGAAAGGTGCCAATTTTGACACCGGAAGGGAAGAGGAATCCGATGAGCGGAAGTTCCACTTTAGGGTGGAGCTCCGCTTTAACAATAGTATAACTTGGATAGGACATAGGGAGCTGTGGGGTACTCCATGAACTCTGAGCAATAGATTGAGGCAGGGGTCAAGTCCTGGGAAAAAAAGTGTGGGAACTCCCACCCAAGATCCACTCCCCCACCAAAAAAAAAAAAAAAAAAAAATGATACGCTCATATGCACGAACGCTTCAAAAGTGGTATTTTTCATCCAATTTTCGTATTGTGTGTATGAAGCTTAACTGTTAGTACATAAAAAAAAACAATCCTCAATAAACATAAATATGGTAATTCTCTGAATAATCAGCATTCATTCTATTGTGCTTCCATGCAAATGTGAACATCATGTTCTGATCTTTATTGGGGAATTTTATTTTGTATATAGGGTGTTTATGTGGTGAGTTTACACTTTTCATTGAACAGAGTTTGGATAACACAGGGTTAAACGGAAAGGTCAAAAATGAACTGCACATTATCTGGACAGAATGCTTGGGGACATAGTGATGTGTTCCTGCTTAGGAGATGTATGTTAGCTTGGGGGGGCTGCAAACTCTGCAGGGCTCCAACACACACTCGCTGCTATTCCAACCCTTCACATATTTCCACATAAACTTCCCTCCTGGCATTAAACTTTGCCAGGTATTGTGCTCAGCTTACCACCCCAAACTGATGTTCCTTCCTCAGCTCACCTCTCTCCCTGCATGTCCTGTGAGCAGAATAGCTGTGCTCCTCCTCTGGGTTCTCTCATCATATGGCACTGAGGATTGGAGGGGGGGATTCAGCAGGACACACAGAGCAAGTATGCAGGAGACTGGGGGGGGAGGATGAGGAAACAGAAAATCAGGAGGGGGGGAGGAGCGCATCACGAGAGGTCTGACTAAACACAATCTCTTAGCAGCAGGGACCTGATCTACCCGTCAGCTAGCTGTGATTGACAGGTAGATCGAAGTGGAAGCTGTCATGGGGCCCCCTACTGGCAATGCCTGAATGGTCAGTCCACCCCTGGTGTGCGTCACTTACTATTGCGAGCTGTGTCGGCGGCTGCTGGTGTAGCACCTGCCACAAAGCTTGCATACTTCAAAATCTTGCAGGACACAGCTTCTAACGGGAACTGAGTTCCTGTTGTGGAAAAAGTACAGGAACTCCGTTCCCACAGGACTTGAGCCCTGGATTGTGGACACTTCACTCATCTCCCTACTTCTCGGTATAGTTTCTCCATCAAAAGCCCAGAAATTGAAAAGCACCGGGACACCTTCAGAAATGTTCTAGGCCAGGCAAACACCACAATAGATATGCTAGGAATACCAGCACCCCTGGCTAGATCCCCAGTGAAATCCCTTGCTTAGTTTAGAAGATTTTTCTAGCGTAATAGATTATTTTTTTCTAGGAGAACAGGCCCCCCAGAACAGCAGCCGCCCTTCAGGCTGGGAACTTCTCCTCCTGGACAAAAACAGGGCTGCCTAAAGCTCCAGACTATTTATGCACTCTGCAACCACCTATTGGGCACCCTCCCCCCAGAGATTGGCTGAGACCACAGAAATATTCAGACAGCTGGTTTGTATCCTCCCAACCCATTATATTCTGGAATCGTCCAGAAGACAGGGGAGAGCAATCGAAACCTGCAGAGCTCAGAACAGCCCAAAGCAATCACAAACTGCTCAGCTGATTTACAGGAGAGCTGGCAGAACTAAATTTACCTAAAAAGCAACCTTTATAGGTTAAAGGTGCTACAATAAGCATTCAGCCCAGTGGCTCAGCATTATAGTCAAGCAAGTAGCATTTTAAAGAGATTAGCAATGGCAGCCTTCATTTTTTTCATGATCAGTTTCTTTAGTGGCAGTAGAGCATAGTATTTTCCCTTTAAACAGTTAATATGGTTGCTTTCTCTCCATAGGTCTGTGTCTGTTTGTTGGCTTGGCCTTCATACCTCCAAAAAGAGTAATGTAGCACATATCTGTGTTTGGATACAATGGTAACAGCACTAATGAACTAGTATGTTAGTGAAGGGTGATGGTGCTTAGTCAAGACAGCTCGACCTCTAGTTGAATGCTTAAAGTGGAACTTCGGTCATTTTTTCATCTTTCCATCTATTAAATCTTCTGCCCTTGTTGTTTTAACTTTGGATAGTAAAACATTTTTTTCTGCCAGTAAATACCTTTTATACAGCCCACTTCCTGTCTGGTAAAAAGCCTAGGCTTATGACATCATGCACAGCTCTCTCTCTCACTCTCGTGAGAGTTTGCCAGGAAGGGAGGAGGGATGAGTGCCGATCCTGACCTCCCTGGGGCCCTAAGCAAAATTCAGCTGAGGGGCCCTCTACCTGAGCCGTGATGCCGTGAGCTATGTAAACCATTTGCCATTTCCACACAGTCACACCTGACACTGCAGCGCTCCCAAGACAATCCTCCCTCCTTTAAACAAAACAGTCAAAGAATAAGTACAACAAAATAGAACAGACATGTATACAATAAATATATCTTTACATACATTGTGGATCCCCCACTTACATCAGGGACACCAGAGAGCCACCCCTTACATCAGGGATCCCCAGAGAGCCCCCCCCCGTGACAGGGCTCCCCAGGAGTCCCCCCCCTTACACCAGGGTCCCAATAGAGCCTCCCCTTACACCAGGGTCCCCAGAGCCCCCCCCAGAGAGCCCCCCCCTTACAATATATATATCTTTACACAGTGTGGATCCCCCACTTACACCAGGGTCCCCAGAGAGCCCCCCCTTACACCAGGGTCCCCAGAGAGCCCCCCCTTACACCAGGGTCCCCAGAGAGCCCCCCCCTTACACCAGGGTCCCCAGAGAGCCTCCCCTTACACCAGGGTCCCCAGAGAGCCCCCCCCCTTACACCAGGGTCCCCAGAGAGTCCCCCCCCCCTTACACCAGGGTCCCCAGAGAGCCTCCCCTTACACCAGGGTCCCCAGAGAGCCTCCCCCTTACACCAGGGTCCCCAGAGAGCCTCCCCCTTACACCAGGGTCCCCAGAGAGCCTCCCCCCTTACACCAGGGTCCCCAGAGAGCCCCCCCTTACATCAGGGTCCCCAGAGAGCACCCCCCTTACACCAGGGTCCCCCTTACATCAGGGTCCCCAGAGAGCCCCCCTTACATTAGGGTCCCCAGAGAGCACCCCCCTTACACCAGGGTCCCCTTAGAGCACCCCCTTACATTAGGGTCCCCAGAGAGCCCCCCTTACACCAGGGTCCCCAGAGAGCCTCCCCCTTACACCAGGGTCCCCAGAGAGCCTCCCCCTTACACCAGGGTCCCCAGAGAGCCCCCCCTTACACCAGGGTCCCCAGAGAGCCTCCCCCTTACACCAGGGTCCCCAGAGAGCCCCCCCTTACACCAGGGTCCCCAGAGAGCCTCCCCCTTACACCAGGGTCCCCAGAGAGCCCCCCCCTTACATCAGGGTCCCCAGAGAGCCCCCCCTTACATCAGGGTCCCCAGAGAGCACCCCCCTTACATCAGGGTCCCCAGAGAGCCCCCCCTTACATCAGGGTCCCCAGAGAGCCCCCCCTTACATCAGGGTCCCCAGAGAGCACCCCCCTTACATCAGGGTCCCCAGAGAGCACCCCCCTTACATCAGGGTCCCCAGAGAGCACCCCCTTACATCAGGGTCCCCAGAGAGCACCCCCCTTACATCAGGGTCCCCAGAGAGCACCCCCTTACATTAGGGTCCCCAGAGAGCACCCCCCTTACATCAGGGTCCCCAGAGAGCATCCCTATAAAGCCCCTCCTTACATCGGGGTCATTGCCCTTTACATCAGAGTTCCCCCTTGCACTGTAAGGTGGAATCCTGCATACTATGATGTAAAGGGGAACTCTGGGACTGTGGGGAGGACTCTGGTGACCAGAGAAAGAAAACACTAAGATAAGGGGGTTTACTGATAAGGGGGAAACCTTTATATCAGTGCCCCCTTACAATATTGTATTGACCCCCCCTAGACTGGCCTGGCGGTGCTGTCACTGACCTCCTCTCAGGTGCATCATGCAGGGCTCAGTCAGTCGGCTCCAGCTTGGTGGCTCTGGTTTTATCCCATAGTTTCCTCTCCACAGTCCATACATGTCTGACTTCTCCCATGACCCCCATCCTGGCTGCGCTCCCTCTCTTGACTCAGGGGAGGTCAGAGGCTGCGGATGGGACAGGGAGGTCAGAGGCTGTGGGGGGAGGGCAACAGGAGAGGTCAGAGGCTGCGGGGGAGGGCAACAGGAGAGGTCAGAGGCTGGGGGGGGGCAACAGGAGAGGTCAGAGGCTGCGGGGGGCAACAGGAGAGGTCAGAGGCTGTGGGAGGCTGTGGGGGGCAACAGGAGAGGTCAGAGGCTGCGAAGGGGGGGGGGACAGGAGGTCAGAGGCTGCGAAGGGGGGGGGGACAGGAGGTCAGAGGCTGCGAAGGGGGGGGGACAGGAGGTCAGAGGCTGCGAAGGGGGGGGACAGGAGGTCAGAGGCTGCAAGGGGGGGGACTGGAGGTCAGAGGCTGCAGAGGGGGGGGACAGGAGGTCAGAGGCTGCAAGGGGGGGGACAGGAGGTCAGAGGCTGCAAGGGGGGGGACAGGAGGTCAGAGGCTGCAAGGGGGGGGACAGGAGGTCAGAGGCTGCAAGGGGGGGGGACAGGAGGTCCGAGGCTGCGAGGGGGGGGGACAGGAGGTCAGAGGCTGCGAAGGGGGGGGGACAGGAGGTGGGGACAGGAGGTCAGAGGCTGCAGGGGGGGGGGGACAGGAGGTCTGAGGCTGCGAGGGGGGGGGGGGACAGGAGGTCAGAGGCTGCAGGGGGGGACAGGAGGTCAGAGGCTGCGAGGGGGGGGCAGGAGGTCAGAGGCTGCGAGGGGGGGGCAGGAGGTCAGAGGCTGCGAAGGGGGGGCAGGAGGTCAGAGGCTGAGGAAGGGGGGGGGCAGGAGGTCAGAGGCTTTGAGGGGGGGGGGGGGGGACAGGAGGTCAGAGGCTGCGAGGGGGAGGGGGCCCAGGAGGTAAGAGGCTGCGAGGGGGAGGGGGCCCAGGAGGTAAGAGGCTGCGGAGGGGACGTTTTATTTTTAAAAATGGCGCCACTTGGCGCCATCGTGTCACTGGTGCCGCTGCCGCCACTGTGAGGGCAGCGGCGCCTGAAAAAAAGATCGCCGCGGGGCCGACATGCAACTGCGCATGCGCCCGCCTTTCCGAAAATTGCCGAGCAGCGGCAACAGCGCTGGCGCATGCGCAGTTGCATGTCGGGCTACTGCGCATGCGCCAGCGCTGTTGCCGCTGCTCGGCAATTTTCGGAAAGGCGGGCGCATGCGCAGTTGCATGTCGACCCCGCGGCCATCTTTTTTCAGGCGCCGCTGCCCTCACAGTGGCGGCAGCGGCCCCAGGGGCCCCGCGAGCAGAGCCGATCCGCCGCGGGGCCCTACGCAGCTTGCGTAGTCCGCGTATAGGGCGGATCGAGTGATTCAGCTCAATGATGTTCACCAAACCCTGAAAATTAAATTTTTAGTTCCAGATGGAAGTTTTTCTACCTTCAGCTTTGACGTGGTAAATTACAACTTGCGTGAATCCACTGTTTGTACCTCTACCAACCAGCTAATCTCACTGCAAGTAGATAATGATTGACTGTAGTACTCTTAAGCCGGCCATAGACTGTTCGAATCTCGGCCACTTCAGTAGGGACTGGCCAAGATTCGAAACAATGTATGGGCAGGCTGAATGTACCCAAGTTGATTGATCGAATAATCATTGTGTTCTCCTGGCAGGGACAGCTTCCCATGCCCCTTCCCCCCATGGGAGAACATTCCCCTATGAACACTGTTTTGCCGCGTACACATGATCGGACTTTCCGACAACAAAAGGTTCAAAGGTTGTTGGCTCAAACTTGTCTTGCATACACATGGTCACACAAATGTTGGCCCAAAATTCCGAACGTGAGAACGCGGTGACGTACAAGACGTACGACGAGCCGAGAAAAGGGAAGTTCAATAGCCAGTGCGGCTCCTTCTGCTTGATTCCGAGCATGCGTGTGCTTTTGTGCGACGGACTGGTTGGCAGACTTGTTGGTGGACTTGTTGGTGGAAAATTTGAGAACCTGCTCTCAAACATTTGTGGCCGGAAATTCCAACAGCAAACGTTCGATGGAGCATACACCAGGTCGGACTTTCCGACAACAAGCTCACATCGAACATTTCCCGTCGGAAAGTCCGACTGTGTGTACGCGGCATTAGTGTTGATGGGGGAATTGAGCAATTTTCTTTCCTGCAACCCGGTCTATGGCCTGGGTTTAGCTGTGCTGTGTTTCTCAGATAGACCCAGTTTGGGTCTCAGATGACCAACTGCTTTTATTGGCCCTCTGAGGATTGAACTATGTCCCTCTGAAAAGTTCACATACAGTCTAATGAGTGCGCCAAACAAAAGTTCAACAGTCCAAGGGTTTCATAGCACTTGTCCAAAGTGTTTAGGGAGCCACACAAGCTCCCCCATCATCAGGGCTACAAAAGAAGTGCGCAAATAAAAGTCAGAAAAATAAAATGCCAGTAATATAAAAATATGCAAGTATAATAAATCTATATATATTTTTTAATATATCTGATTGCAATAAAGAACAGCATACTCCTGATAATATCTTGAATACAAATATCACAATACTTCATTAGCAAACAGTAAAACAAATGAAAAAGAACAATATTACCGCATAAATTAAAGTAGGTTTGTCAGTGATGTTAAATATGCAGTGAAAATCACTGTGCCTAGAACATCATAAAAAATGTACCTTATATACTCGAGTATAGGCCGATCCGAATATAAGCCGAGGCACCTAATTTTACCACAAAAAACTGGGAAAACGTATTGACTCGAGTTTAAGTCTAGGGTAAGAAATGCGCAGCTACTGTAAGTGGAAAAGAGGGTCAACAATGCCCATTTGCAGCCTCACTGTGCCCATTTACATGACTCACTGTGCCCATTTGCAGCCATAGGTCCCCCAAACTTGAAAGTTAAGTGTTGGTAGTTAAGGGTTCCTAGATGCCCCCTAGCTGCAGCCAAAATTTGGGGTCTCTGGACCCAAAGGTTCCTGAAATGACATTGCTGCAGATGAACACAGTTGACCAACTTTAGGGCCCCGTATCTCAGGGCCACTTGGTGATAGGAACCCCATATTTGGATACGTTGTAGTGCTAGTTCCACTGGGTTATGAGGCCCCAAAGTCGGGTCAGAAAATGTCATTCTCTGCTGAAGAAAAGTGCTTGACTCCAGTATAAGCTGAGGGGGGCATTTTCAGCACAAAAAAATGTGCTGAAAAACTTGGCTTATACTAGAGTATACAGTATACAGTATCTGTCTAATTTGGGAGTGCTGTACCATAGAGAGAAATGGAACCAGGAAAGGATCGCTATAAGAGACTTGGGTAACAAAGCTACGGCTATAGATTAACGCCCATTAAAAGAAAATGGGGTCGGATGGGGCATCTCGTATATCTCACTGAATAGCCCTCAGATTTATTCCCAAATAAAGAAACATAAATCTGCAATTGTGACTGTTTGGTGTCATGTGAGTGCATGGGGGATCGGAAGCGGAGTGATCGGCAAAAGGTAATGAACAAAATCGTCAGCCCCCATGGGGGTACCGTTACACTAATGCGGCGTACACACGAGCGGACTTAACCGCGGGAATGTCCGCCGGACAATCCGCCCGTGTGTGGGCGCCGACATCGTACCCCATACTCATTCACATAGGGTGGGGGGCCGGGATCTGGGGCCCCCTTATTAAAGGGGGCTCCCGGATTCCGATAAGCCCCCCGCCCGCAGACCCCGACAACCAACGGCCAGGGTTGTCGGGAAGAGGCCCTTGTCCTCATCAACATGGGGACAAGGTGCTTTGGGGTGGGGGGGGCCACACGGCCCCCCTTTCCCCAGGGCACCCCCCATGTTGAGGGCACGCAGCCTGGTACGGCTCAGGAAGGGGGGCGCTCGCTCGTCCCCACCCCCTTTCCTGACCGGCCGTTCTGCGTGCTCGGATAAGGGTCTGAGATGGATTTGGGGGGACCCCCACGCCGTTTTTTGGAGTAGGGATTCCCTTTAAATCCATGCCAGGTGACGGGGCTAGCGCGGCGGCAGTCACTGCCTTCGCTAGCCCCGTCTACCTGCAGTTACTCTCTAAATGAACGGACTTTGCTCCGTGTGTGGGCAAGTCCGTTCATTTTCAAAAGTCCCACAGACTTTTTCCCGCGGATTGTCTGCCGGAGAAGTCCGGGCGTGTGTGGGCAAGTCACACGCTTGGAAAGTCCGGCGAAGCCCCGCTGGAAAGTCTGGCGGTTTGTCCGCCGGACTAGGTTCGGCGGACAAAGTCTGATCGTGTGTACGAGGCATTAAAAAAATGCTGCGCCCAAATACCGTTGTTTATTTAGCATTACTGATTTTGTTAATTTTATATAATATGAAGATTGTTGTTTTAGAGAAGGCCCACTTTGCTTGAATTTCAACTAATTACACTATTTCAGTTTCAACTAGAGTTACACTATACCATTCCAAATGAGTAAATTATGACTTTTTCCTAAATCCATAAAATGATTTTGAGTTATATGTGGAAAACCTTCTACTAGAATACATCTGATTGCACACTTGTATATACTGCATATGAATGATGTAGAACAGACTTTCCTAAATGGGCCTGACACTACATTCACCCTGTAGACCCAGCCTACGGATAGGGATTAGTAAGACTGTGTATATATGAAATGTATATATTATATATAAATAATACCGGAATGTGTTTAATTCTCAGGCTGTGTATATGTGAAAGTCTTGACATATGAAATCCATGTTTTGGGCTCTGCTCCTTAGGAAGAAACATCTTTCCTTTATGAAAGTCAGGGAAAGCTTGTCAAGGGTTTTCTATGTATAACAAGGTCGTGTGGAAGCGGCCCACACGGGTAGCGATAATCCATACATATATCATTCTTCGGTTTAACAACATAGGGACAACTTGGCATGTGGCCAGATGAATGGGCTTGAAGAGTCTGCATGCATTAAAGGGGTTTCCACTTTGATCCTGCACAAGGCTTCTGCTTCACACCCTTCTCAGTAAGCAGCTGATCTCTGCCACCATTCACTTCTCTTAGCTGGGACTACAAAAATCAATTTACCTGCTTACATTACAGTATGGTCAACTTGGAATCCCTGTACCAGCTAAGACAAACGTTGTTTAAAGCAGCTATAGTAACACTTTCAACAGGCCATTGTTCAAAAGGCAAGGTCTGCTTATTATTATTATTATACAGGATTTATATAGCGCCAACAGTTTGCGCAGCACTTTACAACATGAGGGTAGACAGTACAATTACAATACAAATCAATACAGAAAGGATCAGAGGGCCCTGCTCGTTGGAGCTTACAATCTAGAAGGGAGGGTCAATTGGAACAAAAGGTAATACTGTGGGGGATGAGCTGATGGAGAAAATGAAAATACGGTTGTTGTTAGGTGTGGGTAGGATATGCTTCTCTGAAGAGAAGGGTTTTCAGGGATCGTCTAAAAGCTAATAAAGTGGGAGATAGGCGGACAGATTGGGGTAAGGCATTCCATAGGATTGGAGAGGCTCTGGAAAAGTCCTGGAGGCGAGCATGGGAGGAAGTGATGAGGGAACTAGAGAGCAGGAGGTCTTGAGAGGAATGAAGTCTAAGAAAAGGAATTTTGGGACTTTGAGTGAGGTTGTAGACATTGTGAAGGTAAACTGGGTAGAAATACATATTTATTAAACATAAAAATGCATGATACATCTCAAAAGCAGAACCATATACAAGGAATAACATTGTAGTGAATGTAATCCTAAAAATATCTACACAACATAAATATATTAGCATAGATACAGGCATCAGGGGTACGACAGTGCATAGCCAGGCGCCACATAGTGGTCTGCAATGATAAGCAATGACATTGAATGTGTTAATATATGTACATGAATCATCTGAACAACATTGTGGACAAAATACAAAATTATAAAACCAGTGGAACCATGATGGTTAAAATTCGATAATTGAGAATTGATGGTGAAGTCAAATGCATATATATCTGCATCCCTAGTGCCCGACGCGTTTCGTGTGTAGAACACTCATCAGGGGCGGATGCTCTAAGATATCTACAATAAGTAGAAAGGTGTAATTAGTCTGGTTGTATTAAATTGGAATGTGTCAAGGGTGGGAAAATAAGCCCATCCTGGGTACTTACATGAATCCCATATGATGAAGTGTGGCGAGTGTGGAACCAGGGCCAAAAAACCAGTCCATCATGGGAGCTGAGGCGGCGTAAGGGCGCACCCCAATGGGGTGCACAACAGCAGGCCCCCCCAGAAAAAACCACGGGACACAAGATGCAAATTGCTGATGCTTATACTGGGACCAGATACTAGACCAATGGGGATAGCCAAAGGGAGTCTGGAAAAAACAAACATATCAATGTGTCATATTTGTATCTCACCCTGATTAATTGGTGAGGGCAAAAAAAAAAAAAGTAGAAAACAGTATAAGGTAGTCAGGTGGAGGATATAGTAACCTTGAAATGATGTCCTAGGGTCCCATAGAGGAATGAAGAGAACGAGTAGGTAGGTATTTAGAGACTAAGCTAGTGATGTAACTGGGGGCGAAATTGTGGATGGCTTTGTACGTAGTTGTTAGTATTTTGAATTGAATTCTTTGGCCGAGTGGAAGCCAGTGGAGGGATTGACAGAGAGGAGTGGCAGACACAGAGCGATTGATAAGGTGGATGAGTCTGGCAGCAGCATTCATGATGGATTGCAGAGGTGATAGACTATGTAGCCAATGAGAAGGGAGTTGCAATAGTCGAGGCGAGAGATGACGAGCGAGTGAATTAAGAGCTTTGTTGTATCATTGGTTAGAAAGGGGCGTATTTTGGCGATGTTGCGGGGGTTGAGGCGGCAGGATTTGGACAGTGATTGGATATGTTGCTTGAAGGAGAGTTCAGAGTCCAGGAGTACACCTAGAACCTTGGCATGCGGGATGGGCTGATAGTTGTGCCATCGATTTTGACAGAGAGATCAGGGGAAGGGGCATATGGGGGTGGAAAAATTATAAGTTCGGTTTTGGGTAGATTGAGTTTGAGGAAGTGGTGTGACATCCAGACGGATATAGCTGATAGTAGATTGGTGATACGTGAGGAGACAGAGGGAGTGAGCTGAGTGGTAGAGAAATATATTTGAGTGTCATCAGCGTAGAGGTGGTATTGGAAGCCATGGGAGGCTATCAGTTGACCCAGGGCTTATCAGACCCTTACCTCCTAAAGCCATGAAAAAAAAGCAAAAGCATAAAAAAAGGCAAAAAAAAAAAAAAACCTTCACACAAGAAACATAAACAATATGCTTACCTTACACACTGGTGTCAGGACATGGCGCCAAGGTAAATGTGGTATTGTGGTATTGCTTCGCAGCAAAAGCTTTTGAGAAGACACACATTTTTGAGGTACTAAATGGAAGTCCGGCATCTTTCCATAAAAATTCTATTAAAAACATTAAAATGTATGCAACCATAAAAAATATAGAACAATCCCAAGGCTGAAAAAGGGGTTTGTTTGTTCCATCAACTTTCCCAACAGAGTGGGATAACAACACTACTAATAAACTGGGGCAATAAACATTGTTATGTGTTATACTGTTGTAGCGCCAATAACCCATTGCAGGGCGGCTATGGATTTTCTGGGCTTACCGACTACCTCCTCCTTGTAGCTCGTCGTTCGTTGTCTAGGGGTTCCCAGGGTTAGTAGTACCCAGTAATTGTTGAGACTGACACTCAAAGTCCTTTTGAGGATTGTTATTTGCAAAAAACCCGTTGAAACATAACACAGTCTCTCAATTGGGAATAGAGGGTATGGGTGATAAAGCTCAGGCACTTCAGAACTGCTGACATCAAAATGAATGTCTCTTTAGATGATCCAGAGAGTAGCCACTCGTAACTGGACTCTTCACTGTTGGATAAACCCTTGCTTTGTAGACCTAGCAGCCAACAAGTGATTCGGAATTAGCAAAGTCTCTGCCACAGACTTGGTTGTGAAACTTCAAGTGACTGACAACAGACTATGTTGTAACCGAAGGA
>CM053038.1:14040207-14303777 GCA_028564925.1 Lithobates sylvaticus | reverse complement strand
AATTGCGTGGTCGCGCGATGCTGCACCCAAACAAAATCGACGTCCTTTTCTCCCCACAAAGCTTTCTTTTGGTGGTATTTGATCATCTTTGCGGTTTTCATTTTTTGCGCTATAAACAAAAAAAAGAGCGATAATTTTGAAAAAAATATATGTTTTGTACTTTTTGCTATAATAAATATCCCCATTTTTTTTTTTTTTTTTTTAAAAGCTAATTTTTTCTTAGTTTAGGTCGATATGTATTCTTCTACATATTTTTGGTAAAAAAATTGCAATAAGCGTATATTGATTGGTTTGCGCAAAGTTATAGCGTCTACAAATTTGTGCAGAAATCCCTATCATTCCAAAAGGGTTCACATACTTTTTATATATATATATATATATATATATATATATATATATATATATATATAATATTTTAATATAAATTAATACAATATAAACTATTATACACACACACACACACACTGCAAAGGATGGGCCAACTCAATATTGAACCCTACGGACTAAGACTGGGATGCCATTAAAGTTCATGTGTGTGTAAAGGCAGGAGTCGCAATACTTTTGGTAATATAGTGTATATATACACATATATTCACTGTAAATAAATATTTTATATATATATATATATATATATATATATATATATATATACACACTTTTTTTTTTTTTACAGTATACATATACAGTACAAATATATACTGGTACTTTTTTTTTGTCTATTGTAGCACCCTGATGTTAAGGCAGGGTTGCTTGTAAATTTACCTGCCAAGTATAGTTGCCTTGCCCAGTTGATAGGAGATTAATCTGGTGGCATTAGATAAGACAAGGGAATTGCAAGGACAGATTAGGAATGAATGGGGTGTCTCAGCCAATGGGCAGGGATTTTCTTGGGTCCCTTGGCCTGCTGGGAGAGCCTATATATTTGGGTGGAGTCAGGTGATCGGGGTTCTGTGCCACCTGGACGGCTGTCTGGGTGGACGTGTGTTGTACTGCTCCGGGCTGTGAGGCCAGAGCCTCAGGCCTATCTTGGGGACATCTGGCTTCTAGGCTATCTGAGGGCCTATCCAGAAGCAAGAGAGCAGCGCAGGGTTTGGATTGCGGCTTGCAGTCCAACCAAAAGTGACAGGTCTGCTGGCCGCAAAACCTGACGTGGTCAGAGGAAGAGGGGAATCTGTCGCCACTAAGGGTCCATTCACCTTATTACCAGGGACCACCGTGAGTAGCTGAAGCAAGTACCAGAGCAGTATTCTCACCAACCGGGGATGGTGAGGAGTTGGGAAACTTCACAGGTGTCAAGCCAGAGATCCAGCCAACGGAGGTGACACTTGCAGAGCAGTCTTGTGTGCCAAGCCAAGGACCGAGCAGACCAGTGGGGTGACGCTTGAGGAGTATTTTCAAGTGCCAAGCTAGGGACCCAGCAGGGACGCGGGGGTGACGCTTGCAGAGCAGTCTTGTGTGCCAAGCCAAGGACCGAGCAGGCCAGTGAGGTGACGCTTGAGGAGTATTTTTGAGTGCCAAGCTAGGGACCCAGCAGGGACGCGGGGGTGGCGCTTGCAGAGCTGTCTTGTGTGCCAAGCCAAGGACCAAGCAGGCCAGTGGGGTGACGCTTGAGGAGTATTTTCGAGTGCCAAGCTAGGGACCCAGCAGGGACTCGGGGGTGACGCTTGAGGAAGATACTCAGTGAGAAGATCGAAAGAGCTCAGTAGATCCAGTGGCAAGTGGATTAGCGGGTCTAGGTGATAGACTGGGAGCTCCGTTGGGTGAACATCTAAAAAGGAGATTGTGGAGGAAGTGAAAGAGTTCATTGCAATCTTTGTTAGAAACTGTTCAAGGTTGTTGCCATAGGAGACAGCGTGTCTACACATGCAGATGTGGTGTCTGGCTGGCTTGCCTTTCCCTGCATGGCTGTCTACCTATAGAAGTCTTGGAGGCTGCTAATTGACATTGTAACCACTAAAGAGTGTCCTGGCCCCAACCCTCACTCCCACAGTTCTGTTCAAGAGAAAATAAATCAAGAAGTGTCTGGCGCCCATTAATCTACCTACATTACACACACCATGCCTCGTAACACACTCTACACAAAAGGATGTCAGCTGTCCCTAACTCTGGAGGTCACCATTAGGCCTGGAGAGGCTCGGGACTTGGCTACACTATAATAGATAAAAAATTAGCAGAGTTTCTATTAACAGAGTGTACTAAGTAAGAACTTAAAGCGGAGTTCCACTCAAAAATGGAACTTCCGCTTTAACCACTCCTCACCGCCTTACATGCCACATTTGGCATGTAATTTTTTGGGGGGGGAGTGGGGGCTTCATTAGGAGGGGGACTTCCTGTCCCACTTCCTCCTTCCGCCCAGGAACCGCCTAGGCTACTCCTCCCTCTAGGCGATCTCCTGGGACACGTGACAGGTCCCAGGAGATCGCCTATCCAGTCCGGGAGCGCACCGCAACTCGCGCATGCGCCGTGCGTGCCCGGCCGTGAAGACGAAAGCCATCACGGCCGGGTGCCCTTAGTGGAAATGGCGGCGCCGGTGAAAAGTAGGGGGAGAGGAGCGACACCCCGTTCGGCCGCATCGCTGGACCGTGGAACAGGTAAGTGTCTGTTTATTAAAAGTCAGCAACTACACTTTTTGTAGCTGCTGACTTTTAAAATGCCTGGAAAGTCCCCTTTAATAAAAAAGATAAAAAAAACGATATGCCTTTAACCACTTAAGGACTGAGCCTGTTTCTGAGATTTGTTGTGTACAAGTTAAAAACATTTTTTTTGCTAGAAAATGACCCCAAACATTATATATAATATATAAATATATATATATATATATATATATTTTTTTTTTTTCTAACACCCTAGAGAATAAAATGGCGGTTGTTGCAATACTTTCTGTCACACCGTATTTGCGCAGCAGTCTTAAAAGCGCACGTTTTTGGAATAAAAATAAATAAATAAATAAATAAGACAACAGTAAAGTTAGCCCAATTTTTTTTTTTATATTGTAAAAGATAATGTTACACAGAGTAAATTGATACCCAACATGTCATGCTTCCAAATTGAACCCGCTCAAGGAATGGCGACAAATTTCTACCCTTAAAAATCTCCATAGGCGACGTTTAACAAATTCTACCGGTTGCATGTTTTGAGTTACAGAGGAGGTCTAGGGCTTGAATTATTTCTCTCGCTCTACCGATCGCGGCGATACCTCACATGTGTGGTTTGAACTCCGTTTTCATATGCGAGTGCTACTCAAGTATGCGTTCGCTTCTGCATATGAGCTCGGTGGGACGGGGCGCGTTTTAAAAAAAAAAAAAATTCTTATTTATTTTACCTTTTATTTTTTTATTTTTAAACTGTTCTTTAAAAAAAAAAAAATTGTGTCACTTTTATTCCTATTACAAGGAATGTAAACATCCCGTGTAATAGAAAAAAAGCATGACAGGACCTCTTAAATATGAGATCTGGGGTCAAAAAGACCCTAGATCTCATATTTATACTAAAATGCAATTAAAAAAAATAAAAAATAATAATTTGTCATTTGAAAAAAAATATAAAAAAAAGAGCTATGTGCAGAAGTGACGTTTTCACATCTCTTCCGCCCTGCAATGATATGGAGAAGGGTGGGGGCCATCTTCCCCTCACTCGTCTCCATACCAAGCCAGGAGAAGGATCCGATCGCCTCTGTTGCTACGACAGCTCCGGAGCGCGACAGAGGGCTCCGGAGCGCGACAGAGGGCTCCGGAGCACGGCGCAAGGGGGGGCCTCTCCCGCCGCTGATAAAAGTGATCTTGCGGGGAATCTGACGCAGAGACCACTTTTATCTGAAAGCGGACCGCCCGCTGAAGAAGAGGATACCGGGGTTATGGCAGATAGCTACTGCCAGAACAACAAAATGACTCTTCAATGTACCGACGTAAAACTGCGGCGGGCGGTCTGTAAGTGGTTGAAGACTCTAATGCCGCATACACACGGTCGGAATTTCCGATGGAAACAGCTTTTCATCGGATTTTCCGACCGTGTGTATGCCCATCGGTCTTTTTCTGTCGGAATTTCCGACGGACTTTGGATTGAGAACCTGTTCTAAATTTTTTCCGACGGAAAACCTTTCTATCGGATTTTCCGATCGTGTTTAAAATTCCGACGCATGCTCGGAAACAATTTGATGCATGCTCAGAAGCATTAAACTTCCCTTTTATAGTGCAGTCGAACGCTTTTTAAGGCGTGGTATTATTGACCGTCGGAATTTGGTGTGACCGTGTGTAGGCAAGACAGTTTGAGCGAAATTCCGACGGGAAAACCATCAGAGCTTTTTTCGACGAGCACCCTGACCGTGTGTACGCGGCATAAAAACTACTATTGTCACACACAAAATAAAATTCAGAGACAACCATGTAATGCCCCGTACACACGGTCGGAAATTCCGACCACAAAATCTGTCGGATTTTTTCCGACGGATTTTGTCCGACACTGGTGTTGCATACACACGGTCGGACAAAGTTGTCGGAAAATCCGATCATTCTGAACGTGGTGACGTTCGTTGAATACGACGGAACTACGTAGAGGCTATTAGCCAATAGGTTTGGTCTCCTAATTTGATCTGAGCTTGCGTGGCACTTTGTCCGTCGGAATTCTCTACACACGATCGGAAAAAAGTCCGATCGGGTTTTGTTGTCGGACAATTTGAGAGCAGGATCTTAAATTTTTTCCGATGGAGCCCACACACGGTCGGATTTTCCGACAACATGGTCCGATCGAACATTTTCCGTCGGAATTTCCGACCGCGTGTATGGGGCATAACACATTTTCTAGACTCAGGTCAGCAATGGCACATAGTAATTAGCACAGCTCTCATTTAACATTTTCTTCTGGTAAATCCCCATAAAGAAAGAATGAACTGGTTGCATTGTCTAATATGGAGGTGTGTTGCGGTGACACATTTCGTTCCCAGCTCCTGAACGCGCTACAGCCGCTGCAGAACAGCAGTTGACGATGGATAGGCACACATCGAAGAAGTGCCGTGTGATGATGGTCCCTGTTTACAAAAATGGACTTCTATAAAATGATTATGCTGGATTATCATTGACAGCGGCCACTTGTTTACAGCTGGATGTCATAACAGCGTTTGTTTGGCGCGGTATCATAGAGCGATATTGTTGAGCTTACTCAAAGGACAAAAATGCTCTTTTTTCTCAGGCCGGACTGAGTCATCCGCAGTGATTTCCTCTGTACTGGAGTCAGGATGCTGCTTTTGGCAAGAGGATCCTAATATTAAACTCGGAGAGACAAGTCCATGGGTTTCTGCACGAGGCGTCTTGTTTTGTTTATTTTCCACGGACCCTCCTTATTTGCATGACAACCTTGAGATGCGCCCGTGAAACGCGTTGACTTATCACTTTTGGCTGTGGGAAAACAATAGCCTTGTTTCCTGCTCTGCCTGGAGCCACCTGAACCACTTTCCAGAAATGGTTTCTTTTCTTTGCAATCCCAACAAGTGAAAGCCGCTAATGAGCGATGGAACGAGGCCGGCATCCTAGAGCCATGCCAAAGACAGGATCATTATCTCAGATTACTAGATCCAGTAATAGGGAATGTTCTGTACAGTGTCTATTTATTCTGAAAACAGCATCCTGTGGTCGAGAGTGTACGTATAAAGATAGTACAGGGGGTCCCCGACTTACGAACGCCCAAATATACAAACATGCCCTACTTACGAAAGGGGCGCTGCGGGGATCCTCCGGCCGTTCTGCGCATGCGCGGCCATACGGAGCCTCGGAAAATGCCGGAAAACTTCGGAAATGTCCGTAATTTGCCGCGCATGCGCAGAACGGCATTAGACGGAACATCTGGAAAGTCCGGAAATGTCCGAAATTGTCTGTAATTGTCGGTCTGCGCATGCGCAGCCGACTTACGAACAATTCCGACATAAGAACAGGCGGGCAGTCCCTAACGAGTTCGTAACTCGGGGACCCCCTGTAATCCTAAGGATCTTGTGGGCCCTGCTTCAAGGAATCAATTGGACTTATTGCCAGGTATAGGCTGGACTTGATGGACTTGTGCCTTTTTTCAACCTCACCTACTCAAAAAAAAAATTTTGGGGTTTTAAATTGATCCAGACAATAGAGAAAGAAAGTATTATATTTGTAGGCAATGACCATTTAGATGGAGGTCTTGTCTACATAATAGCATTTAAAAAGGGGAAATGGCAACAACTGAAATGATTTTGCTGTGTAAGGCGGTGGTGGGTTTCTATCATTAAGCAATCCATAGGCGTAGGTCTAGTCACATAGAAGTCAGCTTAGTACAATGTTGCACAAGTTTGCTGACACCCTCCTAACTTTTTTTTAAAGGCTTAAAGCTGGTAATGTGATGCACAGGGTCCTCTCGGTGGGGGGGCCCTCAATGATGCAGAGAGAGTCACTGATATGATGATTTCAGCACTTCTCTCAGCACCATTACACAATAAACGGGGGCAGTCCCATGATGCTTTGCATACACAAGATCTTCTCAGTTGTCCCAGGTTCATTGATGCTGGGTGTCATTCAGCCTTGAAAACTGAGGGAACCTTAAAGGTGTTGTAAAGTAGACATGTGCAATTCGTTTTGTTTTTTTTTGTTTTTCGTTAAAATTCGTTATATTCGTTCATTCGTTATCGTACGAATGAACGAACGATTCGCTAAAAATTTTAACGAGTAACGAATTTTCGAATCGAACGAATCCGAAAAACAACGAAAATCCGAAATAACCAAATTAGAAACAACGAAACTACGAAAGAAGAAAATCCGAAAAACGCAAACAGGAACAACGAAAATGAACGAAAAAATTTGTACATTCGTAACTTTTTTTTTTTTTTGTTGAATTGGTAATTTGTCGTGTCCCTTACAATGGCGCTGCTTAACGTGCCTCGAATGGATTGAACGAAAAAATTCGTACATTCGTAACTTTTTTTTTTTTTTTTTGCGATTCGTAATTTTCTGTGTCTCTTACAATGGCGCTGCTTAAGGGAAAAAAAATGATGACCCTCCTCCAACAGGACAGCTCCAGACTGAAGGTGAGCATTGGAGCCTAAAGCTGTTTTCTTCTTTTACAACTGCAGAGGGATATATAAAAAAAAATTGCGTTGGATTTTGATATACTATAGAACTAAGTCTAAAGCCCCATACACACGGTCGGACTTTTTCATGGATTCTGTCCGATCGGACAATGTTGTTGAAAAATCAGACCGTGTGTATGCACCATCGGACAGTGTACGTCGGATTGTCCGACGGACAAAGTCTTATCTCCTGCTGGAAAGATTTGCCGACAACACGGTCCGATCACACTAAATCCGATCGTGTGTACGGTTGTCCGACCGGACAAAGTGCTACGCATGCTCACATCACATTACAAGACCAAAGCTATTGGCTACTAGCCTCTACATAGTCCCGTCGTAGGCAACAAACGTCACCACGTTCAGAATGATCGGATTTTCCGACAACTTTGTCCGACCGTGTGTACGTAAAACCAACATCAGACAAAGTATGACGGACATGATCCGACGGACCTGGTCCTCGGATAGTCCGAGCGTGTGTATGGGGCTTAACAGATTTTTACATATGTAGCGCCGACACTTTTTCAAAGTGTGCGCTATCATTGTAAATTTCGTTTTTTCCAGAACTCTAACTAGTTTTGGAGTTAATTATTCTAGGTTATACTTTGGCATCAGTTTGGCTGGGCTGTACTAGAGTTCTGCCTGGTCATAGGTGAGGTTAGTACTTGTGACCGGCTGAGAACGCAGTCTGGTTGGACGCATTAGGTACCAATCTTTTCCCGGAGCCAATCAGTGGCCCCGCTATGTATTCCGGGAAGGGGTACTTAAGGTGCTGAAGTCACGTGTTCAGGGTCCGTTTGCTCTCTGTTGGTGCTGGTTAGCAGTCCGGACCAGGCCCGTGAGGGGTCTCAGTCCAGGAGTGTCTGCTGCCCCCATATGCATCCTGACCAGTCCCAGAAGCCCTCATGGTCTGGGGTGGGGATCCATCCGTTTCCGAGCCTCGGAACTGGCTAGTTCGAGGCGCAGTAACTGAAGGAGGATTCTGAAGTGTCCCGGTGTCCTCTTAGGATTGGAGAGGCACAGCAACTCGACAAGCGACCAGGGGAGGACTCTTCGGAGGAGGGCCATGAAGCTGGCTGCTCGGTAAGAGCCTGGGAGCTGAGATTGTATGGACACTAGTTGAATACCCATTTCCTACGGTATCGCCAGATCGGCTGAAAGATACAGGTACCATAGGGAAAGTTCCTAAACCTATCCTTCGGTTGCCACCAAGTCTGTGGCAGAGAATTTTATACGTCCTCTTAAAGTTTCACAACCAGGTATGTGGCAGAGGCCTTGCTAAATTCGGAATCACTCGTTGGCTGCTAGATCTACAATCAAGGGTTTAGCCAACAGTGAAGTGTCCAGTTGCGAGTGGCTACTCCCTGGATCATCTAGAGAGACATTTATCTGAGTGTCAGCAGTTCTAACGTGCCTGAGCTTTATCACCCATACCCTCTATTCCCAACTGAGAGACTGTGTTCTGTTTCAACATTTTTGTCACGAGTACTCACCCGGGCCGAGATGCTGAGAGCTGCTCCCCTTGCGACTGAGTGCACGATGCCCCTGGAGTGGGTACAGAAGGCACCGGGCACAAAGATGCACGGGTTGCCAGCAGGTGGGTTGCAGGTGGTGTGCAGTAGGGCTGAAGACCGTGTGTAGATGAAGCTGCACTGGAAGTAGACACCTGGCAGGACCAACACAAGGCAGAGGCTGTAGAGGGACTGGGTCATCAACTGAGAGACAGTCCGGAGGTGCATATGTGTCAACACCACGGTTAAGGCAACAGCAAGTTCAGGAAGCAGGCCGAGGGTCAAGCACAGGTAATCAAACAGGAGGATATCCAGGAGGCAAGCCAAGGGGGTCAAACACTGGTAAGTAGCAGAAGAATGTCCAGGAGGCAGGCCGAGGGTCAAACACAGGTAATCAAGCAGATGGATATCCAAGAGGCAAGCCAAGGGGTCAAACACTGGTAAGTAGCAGAGGAATGTCCAGGAGGCAAGCCGAGGGTCAAACACAGGTGATCAAGCAGAAGGATATCCAAGAGGCAAGCCAAGGGGTCAAACACTGGTAAGTAGCAGAAGAATGTCCAGGAGGCAAGCCGAGGGTCAAACACAGGTGATCAAGCAGAAGGATATCAAAGAGGCAAGCCAAGGGGTCAAACACTGGAGAGAGGCAGCGGTGGTCAGAAGAGGTCCGGGTCAAGCACAGGTAATCAGGCCGGCACAAGGAACAGGATACAGGAAGCCAGGTACTCAGGGAACAGAGACAACAAACCAGCAATTTCTGAAGGGAAGGAGAAGGCCTTTTATAGGCCAGGTAAGTGGTCAGGTGGGGTATCTGAGCGCGCGCACGCGCACACGCTTCCTGTCAGGACCGCGCACGGACGTGCACCGCGCTGAATGAACAAGGGCACATACCCGAGAGCCGCGAACCCACGCATGCGCACCGGCTATCCCGCGTACCTGTGTGCGCTGCTGTGCCGCTCTATCCCGCATGCGCACCCTAGGAAGCCGGTGCTGAAGCGCGATATTTCTCTGACAGTTTTTTTGCAAATAAAAATCCTCAAAAGGACTTTGAGTGTCAGTCTCAGCAATTACTGGGTACTAACTCTGGACCACGAGCTGCAAGGAGGAGGTAATCGGTAAGCCCAGAAATTCATAGCCGCCCCGCAGAGGGTTATTGGCGCTACACATAAATTATAATGAGAAAATGGCAATGTAGACAGTCATTGAAGGCAGTATTTCGATATTATTTTGCAAAGCTTCACTCCCTACATAAGAGAAAAAAAAAAAACTGATGGGAAAAGCTCTTTAATCAAAAGAGAAAAATTATGGAATTCATGCAACCTGTTCATTCAGAGTTTATCTCTTTATCCTCAGTATATGTTAAAGACGCCATTATTTTCTGTCTACGCCTCATCTTCACTCCTTGCATTATACTTACCCTCACTGTTAGGTGAACGTATGTAAAGTTTTGTACTTCGCATTTCACAAGCTGTTTAATGTTGCGTTATCTATATAATTTATGTAGCACACATGGCAATAGGTTGTGCGTAAAAAAAGCCCCTAGCTCAGTTGGACAAGGCATGTGTTCAAAGATCAGGTTTAATTCCGCAGCGATGGCTTTCACTTGTCGCATCTGGAGAGTATGTTTAAACAGTTAACCCAGCATGAGATCATCTATGAGAGCATAGAAAGGAAAACTATATCTTTAGTGCTGCAGAGAGGGATAAATCACATGAAAGCCTAAAGAAACAGAATACCCTGACAATGGTGAGATGTAATAGTCATTTCAAGGCTTGCTTTATTACCCTATAGTCTAATATTTTTACCACAAGCTGTACAACTTTCTTATTATAGTGCTGAGCTTCTGTCACAATATGCTCTCTATACCGTATTGTTTGCTTTATATTAGAGCTCAGTTCATCCAAAATGATATATTTGCATTTTTGACAGATACTAAAAAGCTTGTCCTAATTTATTTTTTTTTTTTTTTTTTAAACAGATGTTAAAAAAGGCAGTATATACTTTTCATCTTTCCAGTTGACCAAGCTGCTGAACAACGCTCCGATCACTAGAATTGGTCTCCCAAAATCCATTTGGAATTGAATAACTTGGGGAACATCAATCTCCTGGGTTCTCCCCCTGCAGCTCTCACTGGCTCTGCCCTCTGCTTTCATGTCACTGCAGCATTGAGTGGTCACATGAGGTCAGGGATAGGAAGCAGTAGGAGCTGCAGGGGACCCATGAGATCGACACTCCTGGGAGGGCCAACTTCCACTGTATTGTGTCTTTTCTCCTACCTTCAGTGTCCCCTGTACTGTATCTCTCCTCCCTCACCGGTGTCCCCTGTACTGTATCTCTCCTCCCTCACCAGTGTCCCCTGTACTGTATCTCTCCTCCCTCACCAGTGTCCCCTGTACTGTATCTCTCCTCCCTCACCGGTGTCCCCTGTACTGTATCTCTCCTCCCTCACCGGTGTCCCCTGTACTGTATCTCTCCTCCCTCACCGGTGTCCCCTGTACTGTATCTCTCCTCCCTCACCGGTGTCCACTGTACTGTATCTCTCTTCCCTCACCGGTGTCCACTGTACTGTATCTCTCCTCCCTCACCAGTGTCCCCTGTACTGTATCTCTCCTCCCTCACCGGTGTCCCCTGTACTGTATCTCTCCTCCCTCACCGGTGTCCCCTGTACTATATCTCTCCTCCCTCACCGGTGTCCCCTGTACTGTATCTCTCCTCCCTCACCAGTGTCCCCTGTACTGTATCTCTCCTCCCTCACCAGTGTCCCCTGTACTGTATCTCTCCTCCCTCACCGGTGTCCCCTGTACTATATCTCTCCTCCCTCACCGGTGTCCCCTGTACTATATCTCTCCTCCCTCACCGGTGTCCCCTGTACTGTATCTCTCCTCCCTCACCGGTGTCCCCTGTACTGTATCTCTCCTCCCTCACCAGTGTCCCTTGTACTGTATCTCTCCTCCCTCACTGGTGTCCCCTGTACTGCATCTCTCCTCCCTCACCAGTGTTCCCTGTACTATATCTCTCCTCCCTCACCAGTGTCCCCTGTACTGTATCTCTCCTCCCTCACCGGTGTCCCCTGTACTATATCTCTCCTCCCTCACCGGTGTCCCCTGTACTATATCTCTCCTCCCTCACCGGTGTCCCCTGTACTGTATCTCTCCTCCCTCACCGGTGTCCCCTGTACTGTATCACTCCTCCCTCTCCAGTGTCCTCTGTACTGTACATTTCCCTCCTTTCAGTGCCTCCCTGTACTGGCCCTAACCTCCCCCTTCAGTGACCCCCCTCCCTTATATTGTACCTTTTCTCCCCCTCCAGTGACCCCCCCCCCTTATATTGTACCTTTCCTGCCCCTCCAGTGTCCCCCCTGTACTGTGCCCCCCCTCCAGTGTCCCCTGTAGTGTACCTTTCCTCCCCCTCCAGTGCCAGTGACCCCCTTCCTGAATTGTATATTTCCTCCCCCTTCACTGTCCTCCCCCCCTCTGTACCATATATTCCTTGCTTCCAGTGACCCATATATTGTATCTTCTCTTCTCCTCCAGTGCCCCCTGTACTGTACTGTCTCTTTCCTTTAAAGCTAGTGTCCCCTGTATTGTACCTTTCCTCTCCCTCCAGTGCCCCCGCCCCCACCATATTGTACCTTTTCTCCCCCTCCAGCATTTCTCTAGTGTCCACCTTTACTGTACCTTTCCTCCCCCTCCAGTGCCCCCCTTTTACTGTGTATTTCCTCCCCCCTCAAAATCCTTACTGTACTGTACCCCTCCTCCCCCCTATTCAGTGTCCCCCCCCATATTGTACCTTTCCTCTTCCTCCAGTGTCCCCCCTTTACTGTACCTTTCCTCCCCCTGCAGTGCCATCCCTGTTTAATAGCTTTCCTCCCCCTTCAGTGCCCCCCCCTACTGGAACCTTTCTCCCCCTTAATATCTTTCCTGCACTGTACCTTTCCTCTCCCTCCAGTGCCCCCCCCCTGTATTGTGCTTTTCCTCCCCCTATAGTGTCCCTCCTTTACTGTACCTTTCTTCCTCCCCCTCCAGTGCCCCCCCTGTACTGTGCCCCCCCCCCCTCCAGTGTCCCCTGTAGTGTATCTTTCTTCCCCCCTCCAGTGCCAGTGACCCCCTTCCTGTATTGTACATTTCCTCCCCCTCCACTGTCCTCTCTGTACCATATATTCCTCCCCTCCAATGACCCATATATTGTATCTTCTATTCCCCTCCAGTGACCCCTGTACTGTACGGTCTCTTTCCTTTAAGGCTAGTGTTCCCCTGTATTGTACCTTTCCTCCCCCTGCAGTGCCCTCCCTGTATAGTATCTTTCCTCCCCCTCCAGTGCCCCCACCATATTGTACATTTCCTCCCCCTGCAGTGCCCTCCCTGTAAAGTATCTTTCCTCCCCCTCCAGTGCCCCCACCATATTGTACCTTTTCTCCCCCTCCAGTGTTCCTCTAGTGTCCCTCCATTACTGTACCTTTCCTCCCCCTCTAGTCTCCCTCCATTACTCTAAATTTCCTCCACCTCCAGTGTCCCCATTTTACTGTACATTTTCTCCCCCCCCCCAATATCCTTCCTGTACTGTACCCCTCCTCCCCCATCTCCAGTGACCCACCCCCATATTGTACCTTTCCTCCTCCTCCAGTGTCCCCATTTTACTGTACATATCCTCCCCCTCAATAAACTTCCTGTACTCTACCCCTCCTCCCCTCTCTCCTACCTTTCCTCCCCCTCCCGTGTCCCGCCTTTACTGCACCCTTTGTCCCCCTCCAGTCTCCCCCCTTTACTGTAACTTTCCTCTCCCTCCAGTGTCTCCCCCCTTTACTGTAACTTTCCTCCCCCTTCAATATCCTCCCTGTTGTGTACTTTTTCATCTCCATGGCCGAAATGGAGCTGGTGGTTGACAGGACTATTCAATGACCTACCTGTCATCATTGGGGAATGTTCGTGGTGCAGAATACATTAATCCCTGTGCCTTATGGAATTAGACGGCTTGTGATTGGCTGTTACCAGCCATGGCACGTGTCCATGCTCTTCAGGCCACATGTGAACATTGTGCTGTAGTCTATGTAGACACAGCCAAGGTGAGGCAGACAACCCTAGCCTGGCTTCTAAAAGTCAAGGCATTGTTGTCACCCTTTTAAAGAAAAGTGACACAAATGAGACAAGTCTATCAGGATCCGGGGTAATTTTGGAGGTTTGCAATGAAGAAACAGACAGGTACAGTCAATTTTTAGGGGGTGCACGACCCGTCTTTTTTTTATTTTCTCTTTGCATACAGCTCCACTATAGAGCCATGTGAGGACATTCAAAGCCACCCCATGCTGTGACCAAAAATGACTTCCCACGATGCCCTAATTTACCTACATAAAAGAGTCCAATAATCTTCAACCTGCTGGGCTACAGGATCAGCGTCAGAAGACCTCCTTAAGCCGGCCTAGGACAAGAGATCTCGGTTGGGAACCAAGGATCTGGAGAAGGTCCAAGACTGGGAAGTCTCTCAGACCTTGGTAGGCTCTGTGCCCAGCATGACACACTTTTAGGGAGTTTAAAGAGAATTTAATTGCCCCCTTCCCTTCACACTACAACTCACAATTAGTTAGATGAAGCTGAAGAGGAATGAAACAGCAGGAGGCATGTCAACACAGTTCAGCTGGGAGGAGATGGTGTTTATTTTTTATCCCCGACGTGGTGACACCAGGAATTTTTCAAGATATCTGTTCCTTTGCGTGCATGCCCAAGATATTTCACCTGCACTTGTAACCTTCACTTCTCCCACCTTCCTGTTTTGTCCCCTGTTCCTTTGTACTTCGACTCTTTGTTCTCCTTTTGAAGTTCAGCTTGGACCTGAGTGGTGGGAAATGTTCCCATCATGGGAGGGAATTTTGGATGCTATTCTGCTGTAGTTTAAAAAAAATAAAAATAAATGTCTGGACCAAAAAGCCTAGTGCCCATATTATCTTTGGCTGCACTTTCATTTAAAGCACTAATATCTAATTCAACTCATTTTGTAGGAATAACTTTTATTGATGAATTTTTTATCATAATCCGCAATGATTGGACTGATAACCAATTTAAAATAGTCATCCTAAAGTTATTATAATAGAGCAAGATTATTATTTTTTTATATATTTATATCTGAAATCTTTATTTATAATTGTCTATAGTGGATTTTTCAGTAAATTTGCAAGTTGTCATTAATTCATTTCTGACATTATTCTGCTGCATTAAATCTAAATAACAACCTTTTTTTTTTACTCACCTTTTCAGGTCTGTTGCTAGGGGGTCCCTCGTAATCTGCCTCTTCCTCTCCAAGGCGCTTGACGTAATTTCCCTTGGCGCCCGTGCTCGCTAGTGCTCCTGGGAGATGTCTGTCATCATTTCCCAGGAGTCACTGGGCAGTGCAGAGGGATTCGTTGCCATCACAACATGGGTGGGCACTTGACTAGGGTAGCCAGATGACTTACTGCCCAAAACCACACATGTACCATATATCCTTATGCATCTATTTCTCCTTGCCTGCTGCCTCTGGACTGGTGACCTTTCCTTGATCCCCACCACACCAATCAACTATACTCCACCCACCACTGCTGGGCTCCAATCAGGTAAGCCCCCCTTTATCAATATCCCAACCCCTTTCTTAAAGCGGTTCTGCACCCATTTCATTTAGTAAATCTCTTTGCCTTCCAAATCAGGCAAAGAGTACTAAATGAAATGTTTTTTTTTTTTTACTTACCTTGTAATTGATGACTTCCGGTCTTCTCTCTCTTCGGGGGCGGGCGGGGTCTCTGCGTCGATCGTCGTCACGCCGCACTGTCTCCTGGGATCTGGTGTCATTGATCCCAGGAGTCAGTGCGGGCATCTTCCGAAATCTCGCGAGATTTCGGCCACATCTTCCGAAATCTCGTGAGATGTCGGCAGATGTGCCGTTACTGCGCACGCGCGAGTAACGGCGGTGCATGCTGGGCCATCTAAAGTGCCTGTGGGGTTTCACATGCCCACAGGCAAGATGGACCCCAGCAGACAAGAAGAAGACAAGAAGAAGATGAAGATGAAAACCGGCGGCGATCGAGATGGAAGATGGAACAGGTAAGTCCCCCAATTGAGCTATATGCCCTTGGCATATAGCCCAAAAAAAAAAAAAAAGAAAAGTGCAGAACCGCTTTAACCACCCAGTAATACTTGCACCCTGTCATGTCTGCACTGCGCTTACTTTTCATTGCAGCTCCGTACATGTCTTTCCGATGACGTCGCCCGTTGTGATGGCAACGTCTGAAGTGTATGGCGCTGCGCCGTACATATGGCGCTTGTGAGAGAACGGGCGATGTGCTGGTCGCTCAGCTGCACCAGAGCCCGGAAGATAGTGCTTGTGGGCTTCACATGCCCACAAGTACTAGGGAAACTGCCTGTAAAGAGGAATATAAATGATATTCCTCTACGAAATTGGCCATTGAGGGCCGATTCAGCAGAGAAACGTGAGTGCCCTAAATATGCCTTATTAAATAAAGATATGGATCCTAAAAAATAAAAAAAAATTAACAGTGGGAACTCCACTTTAAGGAAAGAAAATCGCTAGATTCCCCCATCAACAATAAGTCCTTCCCACTACGCTATTGTATTCTGACAGAATACAATGATCACTACTAGTGGCTATAGCCAGCGGCAGTGATTGTAGGAAAAAAAATGACAGGCTGGTTGAACTGAAGTTGATTGATAGTACAACCAGCATGCCTATAGATGGATCAAAATGTGGCCAGTTCCCGCTGAACCGGCTAAATTTTGATCCATCTATGACCGGCCTAAATAAGCATATATGATACCTGATCGGCCTCTGTGGAAACTATAAATCACTGTAGTAGTTGGTGCTACTACAGTGATGGGTACGACCTTCCAGGTGCTGTGTCGGCACCCGACCCAATGTAAGTTTGCAAAATATATAATTCCTGGACTTCAGATTTTTTGTTTTAAGGTATGATTCAAAAAAAAATAAAAAGTGCTGTTGTGTATTTTTACAAGTCAGCAATTTTTTCAGATTTTCAAAGTTACAGAAAAATCCACTTTAACCGCTTCCCGACTGCCTCACGCCGATATACGTCGGCAGAATGGCACAGCTAGGCAAAAGCACGTACAGATACGTCCCCTTTTATTGCCTAGCCGTGGGGTTGCACGCGCGATCGGGTCACAGAGCTGAAGAATGGGGAGAGGTCTGTGTAAACAAACCTCTCCCCACACTTCCTACACTGCCTGTCATTGATCGGCTGTTCCCTGTCATCAGGAAAGCCGATAAATGACGTCAGACGTCAGCCCCGCGCCCTAATGTAAAAAAAAAAACACATGTCACAGACCATAACCCCTCCCCGCCCCCTAGTGTTAAACTCTTTCACTGCCAGTGTCATTTATACAGGAATCAGTGCATTTAAATAGCATTGATTGCTGTATAAATGACAATGGTCCCAAAAATGTGTCAAAAATGTCCGATGTGTCCGCCATAATGTCGCAGTCTCAATAAAAATCGCTGATCGCCGCCATTACTAGTAAAAAAAAAAAATATTAATAAAAATGCTATAAAACTATCCCCTATTTTGTAAACGCTATAACTTTTGCGCAAACCAATCAATAATCGCTAATTGCGATTTTTTTTTTTTACCAAAAATATGTAGAAGAATACGTAAACTGAGGGAAAAAAATGTTTTTTTATATATTTTTTGGGGATATTTATTATAGCAAAAAGTTAAAAATAATGCGTTTTTTTTTTAATTGTCGCTCTATTTTTGTTTATAGCGCAAAAAATAAAAACCGCAGGAGCGATCAAATACCACCAAAAGAAAGCTCTATTTGTGGGAAAAAAAGGACACCAATTTTGTTTGGGAGCCACGTCACGCGACCGCGCAATTGTCAGTTAAATCGACGCAGTGCCGATTCGCAAAAAGGGGCCTGGTCCTTTGGCTGCCAATTGGTCCGGGGCTGAAGTGGGTAAACTAAATAAGGAGGTTACATAAAAATACATGTACAGCACCCAGAAGATCGTGCCCTTTATTGTAGTAGCATTGTATACTACAGTGATATATAGTTGGGGAAATAATTATTTGATCCCCTGCAGATTTTGTATCTATTTTATCTATCAATTTTCACTGACTGCATTTGGTTTCTGGACTTTATTATTATTTGTTTGATTATTATTAATAAAATATTAATTGTATTATTATTACTAAAAAAGTGTTATAGTGTTATATAGAGCAACCCTGGATGCCAAATACTTTAGGTATGCCATATTGTTTCTTTCTTCTTATTATTATTATTATACAGGATTTATAAAGCGCCAACAGTTTGCGCAGCGCTTTACAACTTTAGGGCAAACAGTACAATTACAATACAATTAATTTCAATACAGGAGGAATCAGAGGGCCCTGCTCAATAAAGCTTATGTAGCGCCATAAACCCTGGGGGCGGCTATGAACTTTCTGGGCTTACCAATTACCTCCTCCTTGTAGCTCGTCGTTCGTTGTCTAGGGGATTCCCAGGGTTAGTACCCAGTAATTTCAGAAGCTGACACTCCAAATGTCCTTTTGAGGATTTTTATTTGCAAAGAGTAACGTTCAAATATAACACAGTCTCAGTTGGGAATAGAGGGTACGGATGACAAATCTCAGACACTTCAGAACTGCTGACATCAATTGAATGTCTCCTTAGATAGCCCAGAGAGTAGCCACTCTCAACTGAGCGCTTCACTGTTGAATAAACCCTTGTCTGTAGATTTAGCAGCCAACAAGTGATTTCAAAGATTTGCAAAGTCTCTGCCACAGACAAGGTTGTAACTGAAAGGTGAGTTAGGAACTTTTCCTATGGTACCTGAATCTTTCAGCCACCTTGGTGATACCGTAAGAAATGTGGATTCACTAGTGTCCATACAACTTCAGCTCCCAGGCTTTTACCGAGCAGCCAGCTTCTTGGCCCTCCTCCGAAGAGTCCTCCCCTGGTCGCTTGTACGAGTTGCTGTGCCTCTCCAATCTTGAGAGCACACCGGTACACCTCCAAATCCTCCTTCAGCTACTGGGCCTCAGACTAGCCAGTTCCGAGGCTCGGGAACAGACGGATCCCCATCGCAGACCATGAGGGCCTCTGGGGTTGGTCAAAGTGACCATACTTACAGGGGCAGCAGACACTCCTGGTTCTGGGACCCCTCACGGGGTTGGTCCGGACCGGAACCAGGAATCAAACAGCAAGCCGAACCCTGAACACGTGACTTCAGCATCTTAAATACCCCTTCCCAGACTACACAGCGGGGCCAGACGCGCCCACTGATTGGCTCTGAGAAAGATTGGTACCTAACACGTCCAACCAGGCTTTGTTCTCAGCCTGTCACAGGTGCCTGAATGCACCTATGACCAGGCAGAACTTCAGTACAGCCCAGCCAAACTGATGCCAAAGTAAGTGACCTGTACAATAAAACCCCCAGAACTCCGTTACAGTTCTGGAAAAAACGAAATTTGCACTATAGCGCACACTTTAGAAAAGTGTAGGCACTACACTTACAATCTAAAGGGAGGGTCAAGTGATACTAAAGGTAATAATTGTGGGGGATGAGCTGATGAAGAAATTGAAAGTACAGTTGTTAGGTGGAGAATTACTGTTCTTGCCAATGTACCCTGAGCTGTATAAATAGTGATTATTACTATGGGTTCTCTGAGACCCAAAAGTTATTTCAAGGGTTCCTCAATGAGAAAAAAAAAGTTTGTGAAAGGCTGCTTTAGGCATTTTTAAGGGGGTGCGGCATGGTGCAGTGGCTGTAAACACACAGAGTCCTACTGCAGAGAACAGAACTTGAATTGATGCACAATCCAGCAATCCACAACAAACTTGACAGGAAGACCCCCAACTGGGAACACCTCATGGCAATATCAGCAATGTGTAGCAGAACAGGTCCAGATGCATCTGTCTTGAGGGGCAGAATGAGGCCTAGCCGGTCCGAGACAAAATGGGGAGGTTTACCAAAGAATGGTGTTTCTCTGTCCTTTACCTACTTGACTGGAACCTCTCCCTGATGCTAATTACTGTTCTTTTCAGATGGGTGACCTGTGCCTACACTACCCACACGTGAAATGCGCGCCAAGCTTAGGCTTAAATAGACTCTGCCTGACCCAAGATGGCTGCCAGAGTCACATGAGGTGGCAGCATCCAATCGGATAGAGTCCTCAGTGACCCAGGAAACCATAGAGGAACCATGTTCCTCTTGACCTCCACTGCAATGCCACTGCAGTTGAGCACCACCTGCACTAGAGAACATAGACTGCACCTGCCTACACAATGCGGAAAGCAATGATCATATGGAAAGCACAGTACAACATAGTAAGCAACCAAACATAATTAACCTTTCACATACAGAGGGTAAAATAAGTATTGAACATGTCACCATTTTTCTCTGTAAATATATTTCTAAAGGTGCTATTGATATGACATTTTCACCACATGTCAGTAACAACCCATGCAATCCATACATACAAAGAAACCAAAACAAATAAGTTCCAAAATTAAGTTATGTGTAATAAAATGGAATGGCAATTGAACACATGAAGAAAGGAAGGTGTAAAAAGGCATGGAAAGACAAGACACCAGCTTAAATCTATCAGTAATTAGAAAGCAATCCTGCCCCTTGTCAGTACAAATTAATATCAGCTGGTTCAGTCTCAACTGATGGCCTATAAAAAGGTGTCTCATTAAGAAGGTGTCACACAAGAAACATCTCATGATGGGTAAAAGCAAAGAGCTCTCTCAAGGCCTTTGCAACCTTATTGTTGCAAAACATACTGATGTCATTGGTTATAGAAGGATTTCAAAAACTTCTGAATGTTCTAGTGAGCACTGTTGTGGCCATAATCCGAAAGTGGAAAGAACATAATTTCACAGTAAACCAGCCACGACCAGGTGATCCTTGCAAGATTTCTGACAGAGGAGTGAAAATAATTATCAGAAGAGTTGTCCAAGAGCCAAGGATCACTTATGGAGATCTTCAGAAAGACAGGTACAATTGTTTGAAAGAAAACAATAAGTAATGCACTCAACCGCCATGGCCTGTATGCACGCTCACCACGCAAGACTCCATTGCTGAAGAAATAGCATGTTGAAGCTCATTTAAAGTTTGCTGCACAACATTTAGACAAGCCTGTGAAATACTGGGAGAATATAGTCTGGTCAAATGAAACCAAAATCGAACTCTTTGGATTCCATAATACACACCATGTTTGGAGGTTAAATGGCACATCACCCCAAAAACACCCCCAACAGTGAAGTTTGAAGGTGGGAACATTGTGGTGTGGGTCTGTTTGTCAGCATACGGTACTGGCAAACTTCATATCATGAAGGAAGGATGAATGGAAAAAGGCACCAAGTCATTCTTGATAAAAATCTTCTGCCATCTACTAGGATGATGAAGATGAAACAAGGGTGGACATTTCAGTAAGACAATGATCCCAAACACAAAGCCAAGGAAACTCTCAATTGGTTTCAAAGAAAGAAAATAAAGTTCCTAGAATGGCCAAGCCAATCACCTGACTTGAAACCAATCGAAAAACTATGGTAAGAACTAAAGATTGGAGTTCATAGAAGAGGCCCACGGAACCTTCAAGATTTGAAGAGTGTGGAAGAATGGGTCAAAATCACACCTGAGCCTCTCTTTACAGGAGGTGACTTGAAGCTGTCATTACCAACTAGACATGTGCAATTCGTTTCGTTTTTATTCGTTTTCCGTTAAAATTCGTTATATTCGTTCATTCGTTATCGTACGAATGATTCGCTAAAAATTTTAACGAATAACGAATTATCAAATCGAACGAATATGAAAAACAACGAAAATCCGAAATAACCAAATTAGAAACAACGAAACTACGAAAGAAGAAAATCCAAAAAACGAAAACAGGAACAACGAAAATCAAAATGAACGAAAAAGTTTGTACATTCGTAACTTTTTTTTTTTTGTTGAATTGGTAATTTTCTGTGTCCCTTACAATGGCGCTGCTTAACGTGCTTCGAATGGATTGAACAAAAAAATTCGTACATTCGTAACTTTTTTTTTTTTCGATTCGTAATTTTCCGTGTCTCTTACAATGGCGCTGCTTAACGTGCTTCGAATGGATTGACCGAAAAAATTCGTACATTCGTAACTTTTTTTTTTTCGATTCGTAATTTTCCGTGTCTCTTACAATGTAATAATAGCATACACATTACATAACATTATGAATTATGCTCCGATTACGAATCTACGAAAACAATGTTACGAAAGTACGAATAAATCAATCTTACGAAAGTACGAATGTAACTAAATCTACGAAAATACGATTGCGTCCGAATTTCGAATAAACGAAAATTAAACTAACGGAAAAACTAATCAACGAAAAAATAACTCTTACGAAAATACGAATTGTTATGAATACGAACACCGACGACTTACGAAATTACGAATCAACGGAAACGAACAGAAACGAAACTAAACAAATTTTTCTATTGTGCACATGTCTATTACCAACAAAGGATTTTGTACAAAGTATTAAATACATTTTAGTTTTCCCTGTGTCATTCTATTTCATTACACATAACTTAATTTCTGAACTTATTTGTTTTAGTTTCTTTATATGTTTGGATTGCATGGGTGGATACCAACATGTGGTGAACATTTTATGTCCTTTAGAAAAATATTTACCTAGAAAAATGATGAGGTGTTCAATACTTATTTTACCTGCTGTATCTACCCTGTTTTCCCCGAAAATAAGACCTAGCGTGATTGTCGGTGATGGCTGCAATATAAGCCCTACCCCCCAAATAAGCCCTAGTTAAAGACCTTGTAGGTCTTATTTTCCGGGTAGGGCTTATTTTTGGGGGAAACAGGGTAGGGCTTATTTGGGGGGTAGGGCTTATATTGTAGCCATCACCGACAATCACGCTAGGTCTTATTTTCGGGGAAACAGGGTAGCAGTAGATAAATGAAAGCTGATTGGTTGATATTTTTGGTGCACTAATCATACTGTACTTTGTGATTTCATATGGAATAAAGCTGTAAATGTTGTCCTCAGTTTAAGACAAAATAAACACATACATTGCACCGACTCCCTCTCTCTATTCCATACGTGATGACAGGCAGGCCAAGTTGACAAAGTTCTTGGGAACCAGCCATCACCCAGCCTGACGACTTTATTAAAGATTCTTCTGTAACCTGCGTCTTCCTCTTCCTCTGCTTCCAGATCACACTTCACGAGGCCTATTAAAACCAGATAACCCTTTTTGATTCCAGGCCATACAGCAGCCCGCTGACTTTGGATAAGATTGCCTGTCAAGAAAAGTTGTCTTGCTGATAGCGTTGCCGAATTTAGCTCAGAGGTCAGCAGTCCCATTGTTAGGCCCGACTCATATCGGAGCTGGACTGTTGTTCAAGTGATGTGATGTCTGAGTGGACTTTTGACGCCTACGTTCGCCCTGTGATGTCGGCCAGGGTATTTTTTCTTAATCTGTCCACTGCAAGAACTCAGACGTACAACAAAAAGGTCATTAGTAACAACATGCATTGTCGGTGACCACAACAACTTGGAACTGCTAGTGTCCTATGCTGTAACTAAAAACTTTTTGTCTACTGTCCTTGACATTTCTTTAAAATGTTGTTTGCATGAAACAATAGAATTACTGTATATACTCAAGTATAAGCCGACCCGAATATAAGCTGAGGCACCTAATTTTACCACCATATTTTAACTTATTGACTCGAGTATAAGCCTAGGGTGAGAAATGCGCAACTACTGTAAGTGGAAAAGAGGGTCAACAATGCCCATTTGCAGCCTCACTGTGCCCATTTGCAGCCATAGGTCCCCTGAACTTCAAACTTAATGGTTCCTAGATGCCCCCTAGCTGCAGCCAAAATTTGGGGTCTCTGGACCCAAAGGGCCCCGAAATGACGAGTATAAGCCGAGTTTTTCAGCACATTTTTTTGTGCTGAAAGTGCCCCCCTCGTGTTATACTCGAGTCAAGCACTTTTCTGCAGCAAAAAATTACATTTTCATTTACATTTTCCGACCCGACTTTGCGGCCCTGTATCTCGGGGCCACTTGGTGCTAGGTAGTTAAGGGTTCCTAGATGCCCCCTAGCTGCAGCCAAAATTTGGGGCCTCTGGACCCAAAGGGCCCCGAAATGACATTGCTGCAGATAGACACAGTTGACCGACTTTGGGGCCCTGTATCTCGGGGCCACTTGGTGCTAGGAACCGCAAATTTGGATATGTTGTGGTGTTGGTTCCACTGGGTTTGCACACCAAATTGGGGTTCCTAGCATTAAGTGGCCCCGAGATACGGGGCCCCAGACTCGGTTTGGAAAATGTCATTCTCTGCTGCAGAAAAGTGCTTGACATTTTCTGACCCAACTTTGGGGGCCCCGTATCTCGGGCCACTTAATGCTAGGAACCCCAAATTTGGAACCAGCACTACAACATCTCCAAATTTGGTCAACTGTGTCCATCTGCAGCAATGTCATTTCGGGACCCTTTGGGTCCAGGGACCCCACATTTTGGCTGCAGGGGGCATCTAGGAACCCTTAACTACCAAGTTTGAAGTTTGGGGGACCTATGGCTGCAAATGGGCACAGTGAGACATGCAAATGGGCACAGTGAGGCTGCAAATGGGCATTGTTGATCCTCTTTTCCACTTACAGTAGCTGCGCATTTCTTACCCTAGGTTTATACTCGAGACAATACGTTTTCCCAGTTTTTTGGCTGCAGCTAGGGGGCATCTAGGAACCATTAACTACCTAGAACCAAGTGGCCCCGAGATACAGGGCAGCAAAGTCGGGTCGGAAAATTTCATTTTTTGCTGCAGAAAAGTGCTTGACTCGAGTATAGGCCGAGGGGGGCACTTTCAGCACAAAAAAATGTGCTGAAAAACTCGGCTTATACTCGAGTATATACGGTAATGTACCCACGCGATACACCAAACAGCTAGTCTATGTTCCCAGTTCTCGGTTAGTTTGTACCTCTGCTAGGATATTTTACGTAAAATGTCAGTCCAACCAAGAAGTGATATTTTCGTTATAGGTGGTACCTGATGACCCTAGTCAGCTCCTGGCTTCTATGTGTCTTCGATTTGCCAAGTGTGAGATCTCCCTGCCAAAATTCCCCAAAGTGTTGGCCCTGTTAAGTGTTTCTGCCCATCTTTGTGTGTTTCGGCTCCTCCCGTTACATTCTCCATAATATAAAATACATTTAAAAATCAAACCAAGGTGGAATTCCCTCATAATGGCCAAAGCAGGTGTGTAGTAGGGATGAGCCGAACACCCCCGGGTTCGGTTCGCACCAGAACCTTCGAACCGACCGAAAGTTCGCGCGAATTTTCGAACCCTATACGTTATAATGGACGCGAACGTTCAAAATCAAAAGTGCTAATTACAACGGCCAATATGCATGTTAATGTCATAAAGCAGGTTTGGGGACCCGGGTCCTGCCCCAGGGGACATATATCAATGCAAAAAGAACTTTTAAAAACTAACGTTTTTTCGGGAGCAGTCATTTTAATGATGCATAAAGTGAAAAAAAAAAAGTGAAATTTTCCTTTAAATATGGTACCTGGGGGGTGTCTAAAGTATGCCTGTGAAGTGGCATGTGTTTCCCGTGTTTAGAACTGTCCTTGCACAAAATGACATTTTTAAAGGAAAAAAAGAAGCCATTTAAAACCACTTGCGGCTTTAGGTTTGTTCTTAAGTAGAATCTGAACAGGTACATTATGAAGTGTAGCTCCATCCCAAAAAAATCTATTTTTAAGCTTTTGGAGAACATAGGGAGGGGTTATCACCCCTGTAACATTTGCTGTCTTTGCACATCTGTTCAGAACATGTCACCTCACTTTCCGTCCCAATGACAAATGTTTTTGGAAAAAGTGGGGTTTTAATTGAAACAAGGATTGGTGTTAAAGTATCAGTAGAGAGGAGATACCTTTTTCCCAAATTAAATCTAACAGGATAGAATTTCCCTTCCTAGGGGTAGATTTCCTCTCACTTCCTGTTTCCTGTTTTTAAAAAATTGTAATTACCCGCCCCTGTTAAACAGGGGCTGAAAAATTGTGCCTTAGGCACTGGTGCTGGTGCCACAACACTGCAACCCCTCACAGATACTGTACTTGGAGCACAGCAGTCACACGTGTTGCGAAGCATTTTTTTAAAAAATTGTAATTACCCGCCCCTGTTAAACAGGGGCTTAAAAATTGTGCCTTAGGCACTGGTGCTGGTGCCACAACACTGCAACCCCTCACAGATACTGTACTTGGAGCACAGCAGTCACACGTGTTGCGAAGCATTTTTTTAAAAAATTGTAAGTACACGCCCCTGTTATACAGGGGCTGAAAAATTGTGCCTTAGGCACTGGTGCTGGTGCCACAACACTGCAACCCCTCACAGATACTGTACTTGGAGCACAGCAGTCACACGTGTTGCGAAGCATTTTTTTTAAAAAATTGTAATTACCCGCCCCTGTTAAACAGGGGCTGAAAAATTGTGCCTTAGGCACTGGTGCTGGTGCCACAACACTGCAACCCCTCACAGATACTGTACTTGGAGCACAGCAGTCACACGTGTTGCGAAGCATTTTTTTAAAAAATTGTAAGTACACGCCCCTGTTAAACAGGGGCTGAAAAATTTGCCTTAGGCACTGGTGCTGGTGCCACAACACTGCAACCCCTCACAGATACTGTACTTGGAGCACAGCAGTCACACGTGTTGCAAAGCATTTTTTATAAAAATTGTATGTACACGCCCCTGTTAAACAGGGGCTGAAAAATTGTGCCTTAGGCACTGGTGTGGTGGCATGGATCATTGAGGAGGAGGAAGAGGATAGTCAGTGAACATAAGAGGACAGTCACTCAGCATCAGCATAGGCAGTCTTGAAGGGATGTGATATTAAAAATTATTCGGTTATATCCGCCTCAGGTGCCTGGTAGCTGGTGGTGATCCAAGACTGATTCATTTTGATGAAGGTCAGTCGATCAACCGAGGCGGTGGACAGGCGCACCCTATGATCGGTGACAAATCCTCCAGCAGCACTGAATGTGCGTTCGGAAAGAACGCTGGAGGCAGGACAGGCCAGTAGCTCAATTGCATACTGTGCAAGCTCTGGCCAGTGATCCATCCTCAGGACCCAGTAAGCCAGAGGATTTTCGGTGGGAAAGGTGTCCAAGTCTGACCTTGCCCCAAGGTATTCCTGCACCATGTATATCAGACGCTGGCGATGGTTGCTGGAACCGATCATACCTTGGGGCTGCGGACTAAAAAATTGTCTGAACGCATCGGTCAGACGTCCACCTTCCCCACCGCTCCTTCTGCTACTGACCGAAGCCTCAGCAACTCGTCGCCCAGGACCAGGAGTTTGTAGCCTCCCAGTTTCTGGGAACGCGTTGCACAGACCTTTCTGCAAGGCCTCCCTGAGATGTCTCATCCTCTGCTCCCTCTGCGACGGCAAGATAAGGTCCGCAACCTTACCCTTGTACCGCGGATCAAGGAGAGTGGCCAGCCAGTAATGGTCCCTCTCCTTGATCCGAAGAACACGAGGATCCTTCCGCAGGCTTTGCAGGATCAGGGAGGCCATGCAGCGTAGGTTAGCTGAGGCATTCGGTCCGGAGTCTTCTGGGTCACTGAGGATGACATGATCGCCAGCCACCTCCTCCCAGCCACGTACAAGTCCACTGGTTTGTTGGGACTGTACATCATCCCTAAAAGACTGCTGCTGCTGATGCTGAGTGCCAGGCTCCACCTCCATGCTCACACAATCCTCCTCCTCCTCCTCCTCATCCTCTTCCTGTGTGATGGGTGGGACAGAAGGAACACTGTCCGGATAAAGGGGGCCTTGAGAGGCAAGGAAGTCCTCCTCTTCCTGCCTCTGTTCTGCCTCAAGTGCCCTGTCCATTATCCCACGCAGCGTATGCTCCAACAGGTGGACAAGAGGGACAGTGTCACTGATGCATGCACTGTCACTGCTCACCATCCTCGTGGCCTCCTCAAATGGTGAGAGGACAGTGCATGCATCCCTGATCATGCTCCACTGACGTGGGGAAAAAAAACCAAGCTCCCCTGACCCTGTCCTGGTGCCATAGTCGCAAAGGTACTCATTGATGGCCCTCTGCTGCGTGTGCAGTCGCTGCAGCATGGCCAACGTTGAGTTCCACCTGGTGGGCATGTCACATATTAGGCGGTTCTTGGGCAGGTTCAGCTCCTTTTGCAGCTCAGTCAGCCGAGCACTGGCATTATAAGATCGGCGGAAATGTACACAGACTTTCCTGGCCTGCCTCAGGACATCCTGTAAGCCTGGGAACCTGCCCAAGAACCGCTGCACCACCAGGTTGAGGACGTGAGCCATGCAGGGCACATGGGTGAGCTGCCCCTGTCGCAGGGCGGAGAGGAGGTTGGTGCCATTGTCAGAAACGACCATTCCTGGCTTAAGCTGGCGTGGCGTCAACCACCTCTCGGCCTGCCCCTGCAGAGCTGCCAGAACCTCTGGCCCAGTGTGGCTCCTGTCCCCAAACACACCAGCGCAAGCACGGCATGGCATCTTTTTGCCTGCGTACTTGCGTAGCCCCTTGTACGCCTACGGAGCACCGCTGGTTCCAAGGACAGAGCACTGGAGGAAGAAGAAGAGGAGGGGGGGTGGAGGAGAGAGGTGTGTCACAACCAGTAGCAGTAGTAGCGTTTTGGAGGCGTGGTGGCGGAACAACCTCCAACACTACTGCACCTTGTCCTGCATCCCTCCCAGCTGCCAATAGAGTGACCCAATGGGCCGTGAAAGAAAGGTACCGTCCCTGTCCATGCCTGCTGGACCATGAGTCAGCGGTAATATGCACCTTACCGCTGACCGCCCTGTCCAGCGAGGCATGGACATTGCCCTCCACATGCCGGTAGAGAGACGGAATCGCCTTCCGTGAGAAAAAGTGGCGTTTGGGAACCTGCCACTGAGGAACCGCACATTGAACAAACTCACGGAAGGGGGCCGAGTCTACCAACTGAAAAGGCAGCAGTTGAAGTGCTAGCAATTTAGCCAGGCTAGCATTCAACCGCTGGGCATGTGGATGGCTGGGAGTGTACTTCTTTCTACGGTCCAGCAGCTGGGGCAGGGAAATTTGCCTGCTGCAATCGGACGTCGGTGTACTGCAAGTATTTGGTTGTGACACACCTAATTCTACACCTTCAGTCCTCTCAGAGCAGCTTTCAGAGAGGACTGAAGGTGTAGTGGGGATGGAGATCCCAGCTGAGGAGGAGCAAGGAGAGGTCCGCTTAGTTCTTTGGTGTGGGTCTTTTATGTGTGCCTGCCAACGAGCTGCATGGCAGGTCGCCATATGTCTGGTCATGCTTGTGGTGCCCAAGCGGCTGATGTTTTGGCCACGCGAGATACGCTTGAGACAAATATTGCAAATAGCAGTGGTGCGATCTGATGCACTCGTCTCAAAAAAGGCCCACACCAAAGAACTTTTCTGATAACGTGCAGAGGCAGCGCCCTGCACAGGCGGAGCTCTGCGGTGTTGTACAGTTGCTGTGCTGGCCTCTACCTGGCCTCCAGGGGGCACCCTGCCTCGTTGGACATGTGACGCCGCATCCTCCTCCTCCTCGTCCTCCTCCTCATCCTCTCTCCCTTCAGGCACCCACGTGGAGTCAGTGACCTCATCATCCCCTCCCTCTTCACCACTAGAGCAAACCTGGCAGTAAGCTGCAGCTGGTGGAACAGTACTGCCAGATTCCTCAAGCTGGGTATCATCATCCGAGCCTTCGAATCGTTGGGCATCCTCCTGGAGCATGTACCCAACACTGTGCTCAAAGAGTTCGGGGGACTCCTCAGGAGGACATGGTGGGTCTAGGGAAGGGGTGGCTGATGATGCTCTGCCAGTACCCTGAGCCTGGGTGAGAGAGGATGAGGAGGATGAGGAGGGCTTGGTCATCCATTCTACCAAGCCTTCAGCATGATGCGGCTCCACATGTCCAGCTGCCGAAAACAAAGACGCGCGTGTCCCATGGCCACGTGCTGATGACGATGCACGACCACGTCCACGTCCACGGCCACGTCCACTAGAAACAGAGCCTGCCTGCCCTGTGTTCTTGGCTCTGCACGCTCTGCCTCCCCTTGGCGGTCTTCCAGCCATTGTAGTCGGTAGTCCTGTGGGTGCTGCTGAGAAGAAAATATAGGAGCTCTGTGTGATGCCACTAACACACTAGAAGTCCTATGGGTGCTTCTGCAAAGAAAATAGAGGAGCTCTGTGTGATGCCACTAACACACTAGAAGTCCTGTGGGTGCTTCTGCAAAGAAAATAGAGGAGCTCTGTGTGATGCCACTAACACACTAGAAGTCCTGTGGGTGCTTCTGCAAAGAAAATAGAGGAGCTCTGTGTGATGCCACTAACACACTAGAAGTCCTGTGGGTGCTGCTGAGAAGAAAATATAGGAGCTCTGTGTGATGCCACTAACACACTAGAAGTCCTATGGGTGCTTCTGCAAAGAAAATAGAGGAGCTCTGTGTGATGCCACTAACACACTAGAAGTCCTATGGGTGCTTCTGCAAAGAAAATAGAGGAGCTCTGTGTGATGCCACTAACACACTAGAAGTCCTGTGGGTGCTGCTGAGAAGAAAATATAGGAGCTCTGTGTGATGCCACTAACACACTAGAAGTCCTATGGGTGCTTCTGCAAAGAAAATAGAGGAGCTCTGTGTGATGCCACTAACACACTAGAAGTCCTGTGGGTGCTTCTGCAAAGAAAATAGAGGAGCTCTGTGTGATGCCACTAACACACTAGAAGTCCTATGGGTGCTTCTGCAAAGAAAATAGAGGAGCTCTGTGTGATGCCACTAACACACTAGAAGTCCTGTGGGTGCTGCTGAGAAGAAAATAGAGGAGCTCTGTGTGATGCCACTAACACACTAGAAGTCCTATGGGTGCTTCTGCAAAGAAAATAGAGGAGCTCTGTGTGATGCCACTAACACACTAGAAGTCCTGTGGGTGCTTCTGCAAAGAAAATAGAGGAGCTCTGTGTGATGCCACTAACACACTAGAAGTCCTGTGGGTGCTTCTGCAAAGAAAATAGAGGAGCTCTGTGTGATGCCACTAACACACTAGAAGTCCTGTGGGTGCTGCTGAGAAGAAAATATAGGAGCTCTGTGTGATGCCACTAACACACTAGAAGTCCTATGGGTGCTTCTGCAAAGAAAATAGAGGAGCTCTGTGTGATGCCACTAACACACTAGAAGTCCTATGGGTGCTTCTGCAAAGAAAATAGAGGAGCTCTGTGTGATGCCACTAACACACTAGAAGTCCTGTGGGTGCTGCTGAGAAGAAAATAGAGGAGCTCTGTGTGATGCCACTAACACACTAGAAGTCCTATGGGTGCTTCTGCAAAGAAAATAGAGGAGCTCTGTGTGATGCCACTAACACACTAGAAGTCCTGTGGGTGCTTCTGCAAAGAAAATAGAGGAGCTCTGTGTGATGCCACTAACACACTAGAAGTCCTATGGGTGCTTCTGCAAAGAAAATAGAGGAGCTCTGTGTGATGCCACTAACACACTAGAAGTCCTGTGGGTGCTGCTGAGAAGAAAATAGAGGAGCTCTGTGTGATGCCACTAACACACTAGAAGTCCTATAGGTGCTTCTGGGAAGAAAATATAGGTCTGTGTGATGGGACTAACACACTTCAAGTCCTATAGGTGCTTCTGGGAACAAAATATAGGATCTCTGTGTGATGGGACTAACACACTTCAAGTCCTATGGGTGCTTCTGGGAAGAAAATATAGGTCTGTGTGATGGGACTAACACACTTCAAGTCCTATAGGTGCTTCTGGGAACAAAATATAGGATCTCTGTGTGATGGGACTAACACACTTCAAGTCCTATAGGTGCTTCTGGGAACAAAATATAGGATCTCTGTGTGATGGGACTAACACACTTCAAGTCCTATAGGTGCTTCTGGGAACAAAATATATGATCTCTGTGTGATGGGACTAACACACTTCAAGTCCTATAGGTGCTTCTGGGATCAAAATATATGATCTCTGTGTGATGGGACTAACACACTTCAAGTCCTATAGGTGCTTCTGGGAAGAAAATATAGGTCTGTGTGATGGGACTAACACACTTCAAGTCCTATAGGTGCTTCTGGGAAGAAAATATATGATCTCTGTGTGATGGGACTAACACACTTCAAGTCCTATAGGTGCTTCTGGGAAGAAAATATAGGTCTGTGTGATGGGACTAACACACTTCAAGTCCTATAGGTGCTTCTGGGAACAAAATATAGGATCTCTGTGTGATGGGACTAACACACTTCAAGTCCTATAGGTGCTTCTGGGAACAAAATATATGATCTCTGTGTGATGGGACTAACACACTTCAAGTCCTATAGGTGCTTCTGGGAACAAAATATATGATCTCTGTGTGATGGGACTAACACACTTCAAGTCCTATAGGTGCTTCTGGGATCAAAATATATGATCTCTGTGTGATGGGACTAACACACTTCAAGTCCTATAGGTGCTTCTGGGAAGAAAATATAGGTCTGTGTGATGGGACTAACACACTTCAAGTCCTATAGGTGCTTCTGGGAAGAAAATATATGATCTCTGTGTGATGGGACTAACACACTTCAAGTCCTATAGGTGCTTCTGGGAAGAAAATATAGGTCTGTGTAATGGGACTAACACACTTCAAGTCCTATAGGTGCTTCTGGGAACAAAATATAGGATCTCTGTGTGATGGGACTAACACACTTCAAGTCCTATAGGTGCTTCTGGGAACAAAATATAGGATCTCTGTGTGATGGGACTAACACACTTCAAGTCCTATAGGTGCTTCTGGGAACAAAATATATGATCTCTGTGTGATGGGACTAACACACTTCAAGTCCTATAGGTGCTTCTGGGAAGAAAATATAGGTCTGTGTGATGGGACTAACACACTTCAAGTCCTATAGGTGCTTCTGGGAACAAAATATAGGATCTATGTGTGATGGGACTAACACACTTCAAGTCCTATAGGTGCTTCTGGGAACAAAATATATGATCTCTGTGTGATGGGACTAACACACTTCAAGTCCTATAGGTGCTTCTGGGAACAAAATATATGATCTCTGTGTGATGGGACTAACACACTTCAAGTCCTATAGGTGCTTCTGGGAACAAAATATATGATCTCTGTGTGATGGGACTAACACACTTCAAGTCCTATAGGTGCTTCTGGGAACAAAATATATGATCTCTGTGTGATGGGACTAACACACTTCAAGTCCTATAGGTGCTTCTGGGAAGAAAATATATGATCTCTGTGTGATGGGACTAACACACTTCAAGTCCTATAGGTGCTTCTGGGAACAAAATATATGATCTCTGTGTGATGGGACTAACACACTTCAAGTCCTATAGGTGCTTCTGGGAACAAAATATATGATCTCTGTGTGATGGGACTAACACACTTCAAGTCCTATAGGTGCTTCTGGGAAGAAAATATATGATCTCTGTGTGATTGGACTAACACACTTCAAGTCCTATAGGTGCTTCTGGGAACAAAATATATGATCTCTGTGTGATGGGACTAACACACTTCAAGTCCTATAGGTGCTTCTGGGAAGAAAATATAGGTCTGTGTGATGGGACTAACACACTTCAAGTCCTATAGGTGCTTCTGGGAACAAAATATATGATCTCTGTGTGATGGGACTAACACACTTCAAGTCCTATAGGTGCTTCTGGGAAGAAAATATAGGAGCTCTGCCTGCCTGCCACGAACACACTACAAGTCCTATAGGGGGTTCTGTGAACAAAATATAGGAGCTCTGCCTGCCTGCCAGGAACACACTACAAGTCCTATAGGTGCTTCTGGGAACAAAATATATGATCTCTGTGTGATGGGACTAACACACTTCAAGTCCTATAGGTGCTTCTGGGAACAAAATATATGATCTCTGTGTGATGGGACTAACACACTTCAAGTCCTATAGGTGCTTCTGGGAAGAAAATATAGGTCTGTGTGATGGGACTAACACACTTCAAGTCCTATAGGTGCTTCTGGGAACAAAATATATGATCTCTGTGTGATGGGACTAACACACTTCAAGTCCTATAGGTGCTTCTGGGAACAAAATATATGATCTCTGTGTGATGGGACTAACACACTTCAAGTCCTATAGGTGCTTCTGGGAAGAAAATATAGGTCTGTGTGTTGGGACTAACACACTTCAAGTCCTATAGGTGCTTCTGGGAACAAAATATATGATCTCTGTGTGATGGGACTAACACACTTCAAGTCCTATAGGTGCTTCTGGGAAGAAAATATAGGAGCTCTGCCTGCCTGCCACGAACACACTACAAGTCCTATAGGTGCTTCTGGGAACAAAATATAGGAGCTCTGCCTGCCTGCCAGGAACACACTACGAGTCCTATAGGTGCTTCTGGGAACAAAATATAGGAGCTCTGCCTGCCTGCCACGAACACACTACAAGTCCTATAGGTGCTTCTGGGAACAAAATATAGGAGCTCTGCCTGCCTGCCACGAACACACTACAAGTCCTATAGGTGCTTCTGGGAACAAAATATAGGAGCTCTGCCTGCCTGCCACGAACACACTACAAGCCCCTCTTTCTAACTCAATCCTTCTAAATGAATCTATCCAACCTAACTCTCTCTCAGTAAATCTATCTAACTAAATCCAGCAGAGTGTCACAGATCTATCCTGCTCTATCTGCGCCGGAACAGCATGTGACCGGCGCAGACGGCGTGGCGGCCTTTTATAGGGGGGGCGTGTACTAAAGCCCCTGAGCTGTAATTGGCTACAGGCGTCCTGCCTGTAGCCAATTATGGCTCTTCGAGTTTCCGGGGCTGTGATTGGCCAAGCATGCGGGGTCACAGTGCATGCTTGGCCAATCATCAGCCAGCAATGCACTGCGCCGGCCGCGCCGGCCGCAATGCATTGCGGGGCCGCTCGCATCACACGAACGTGATGCGAGCGGCCAAAATAGTTCTGGGCTCGCCGAGCGAGCGAACGCCCGGTGCTCGATGCGAACGTGGGTTCGCATCGAGCACCGGGCCCATCCCTAGTGTGTAGTACCTGAAACTCAGCACAGAGCTCTCACGCCGATATACGTCGGCAGAATGGCACGGCTGGGCACAATCACGTACCTGTACGTGGCCCTTTAAGAGCCCAGCTGTGGGTCGCGCACGTGCCACCGGCGGGATGCTCACGACCCAGTCCTGAGCTCCGTGACCGCGCCCGCGGGACCAGCCGACCCGATCGCCGCTGGTGTCCCGCGATCGGGTAACAGAGCTGAAGAACGGGGAGAGGTATGTGTAAACAAACCTCTCCCCGTGCTTCCTAGTGACGCTGTCACTGATCGTCTGTTCCCAGTCATCGGGAAAGCCGATCAGTGATGTCAGACGCAAAGCCACGCCCCTTACAGTAAAAAAAACACACACACTTAACCCCTCCCCGCCCCCTAGTGGTTAACTCCTTCACTGCCAGTGTCATTTACACAGGAATCAGTGCATTTAAATAGCAATGGTCCCAAAAATCAAATCAAATCAAATCAAAAATCTCCGATGTGTTCGGTCCCAATAAAAAACGCTGATCGCCGCCATTACTAGTAAAAAAAAAAAATATTAATAAAAATGCTATAAAACTATCCCCAATTTTGTAAACGCTATAACTTTAGCGCAAACCAATCAATAATCGCTAAATGCGATTTTTTTTACCAAAATATGTAGAAGAATACGTATCGGCCTAAACTTAGGAAAAAAGTGTTTTTTTATATATTTTTGGGGGATATTTATTATAGCAAAAAGTAAAAGATATTGCATTTTTTTCAAAATTGTCGCTCTATTTTTGTTTATAACGCAAAAAATAAAAACCACAGAGGTGATCAAACACCACCAAAAGAAAGCTCTATTTGTGGGAAAAAAAGGACGCCAATTTTGTTTGGGAGCCACGTCGCACGACCGCGCAATTGTCAGTTAAAGCGACGCAGTGCCGAATCGCAAAAAGGGGCCTGGTCCTTTGGCTGCAAATTGGTCCGGGGGCTTAAGTGGTTAATTCTCTAATAACAAACATTATTTTTTTGTTGGACTGACCCTTTAAAGCTTTTTATGTACATGAAATATTGTATTTTTGGTATAGGTATCTTTATTTACACAGTGTCCTTATGTACTGTAACATTAATGTTGACCTGTAAAGACATAAAGTCCCCTTCTAACAGACCAACTTGCTCAGTTGGTGTAGTCTATAAAATGAAAGTTGCAACTATACTGAAGGCCGAAGAAGGGGACAGAGCTTCTGTTGGGCCATTATACTCCATGACAATCCCTACCTTGTCCTCTTAAAGACATCACCATTTTTATGAAACTAAGTGTAGCACTAACCCCCAAAGGAGCTGCTGGTTATTTTTGGGCTTACCGTTACCTTCTTGACCTCGTGTGCGTCTACGAGTTTCCCGAGGTAGATGGCCCAAAGAACTGTAGAAACTGACACTGGATCCACTTTAGGGATTTTTATTTGAAAAACGTTGAACAGAACACAGTCTCTCAGTAGGGAATAGAGGGTATGGGTAGGAGGTTCAGGTACTCTTGGAACTGCTGACACTTGAATGTATCTCACTATACAATCCAGGAAATAGCCATTCGCAACTGGATACTACAGCTATCGGATAAATCCCCTTTTGGTGAATTTAGCAACCGACAGGTGATTTGGATAAGCAAAGTCTCTGCCACAGACTTGGTTGTAAAACTTGAGAATGGAAAGTCCCTGCCACAGACTTGGTTGTAACTGAAGGATGAACTTAGAGAACTCTCACACGGTACCAGTATCTTGCAACCGGTCCGGCGATACCGTATGAGCGTGGATTCACCTGGTGTCCTTCCAGCTTAGCTTCCAGGCTCTTGCTGAGCAGCCAGCCTTGCGCGTGGCCCTCTTCTGAAGAGTCCTCCCCTGGTTGCATTCTCAGTTGCTGGGCCTCTCCAAAACCGAGACGGCACCGGACCACCTTGGAATCCTCCTTCCAGTTACTGCGCCTCGGGCTAGCCAGCCCCGAGACTTGGAAACGGATGGATCTGCACCCCAGGCCATGAGGGCCCCTGAGGGCTGGTCAGGAGGACCAGGACCAAACAGTCAGAAAGATCTTCTGGACCAGAACCCAGAATCACGTGACCTCAGTACCTTAAGTACCCTCTCCCAGAATTCACAGCGATTGGTTCCAAAAAAGACTGGCACCCAATGCGTCCAACCAGACTGCGTTCCCATGCTTGTCAGAGGTGACGCCGACACCTATAGCCAAGCAGAACACAATACAGTCCAGCCAAACTGGTACTAAGACCATAATTTAGAGCAATTAACCCTAAAACCCAACTATGGTTTTAGAAACAATAAATTGACAAAAATATAGCGCATGCTCTTCAGGAGCCCGGCGCTACATAAGTAACTAAGTTTGGCTTTCATTTACCCTTGTAGACAGGGCCTCAGAACAAGTACCTACTCGATAAGAATCCAAGTCACACGATAGCTTTTGTTAACTAGAACTTATTATAGGCCTGGTTGGCAATGGAGTAGAAGCACATACAGTTCAAGGCAGTATGCCCCGTACACACGATCTGACTTTCCGCCAACAAAACCGTGGATTTTTGTTCGAAGGCTCTTGGTCTCAAACTTGTCTTGCATACACACGGTCACACAAATGTTGGCCAACAATTACGAATGTGGGAACGCGGTGGCGTACAAGACGTACGACGAGCCGAGAAAAATGAAGTTCAATTGCCAGTGCGGCTCCTTCTGCTTGATTCCGAGCATGCATGAACTTTTGTGCGACGGACTTGTGTACACATGTTTTGACTTTCTGACAACAACGTTTTGTTGACGGAAAATTTAAGAACCGCTAGCAAACATTTGTTGGTGGAAAGTCCAACAGCAAATGTTTGATGGAGCATACACACGGTCGGAGTTTCCGACAACAATCTCACATCCAACATTTCCCGTTGTAAAGTCCGACCGTGTGTACGCGGCATTAGAGTTGATCACAGCCCCATAATAGGTATGAGACAGATGTTACCAGAGGACAGCTTCTGCTGGAGGGGTGGTGAAACAGGAAAATTGCCACTGCACTCGCCACTGAAGAGACTTCAGAGGGTTCTGCAACACCAGACAGTGTCCCTCACTGTCACTACTTGCCAGAAACCTTTCCCTGTGCTAAGCACTACCCCTATCCAGCAGGTTCCCGTTCCTAATCTGCCACTTGCTTGAAGTGCACGCAAATTATGTAGAATCTCCTACTTAAAGGATCCCATGTTAAGATGATCACTGTCAACTGTCTCGAGAACTCAGCATCAAATCAAATGCCTACGTTTCTAGAGAGGACTAACTAAGGGGCAAACTTCCCTTATAGGCTCCTCTTCCCCTGTAACAGTGACACAGTGCCACCGACATGCCAGCAGAGTATCTGCCCCTGCCTACACTCTCCTGTACAGACCAACCTGTGAGAAGAGGACTTTGTCAATACAGGTCAGTACTGATGTATAACCACTTAAGGATTGCCCGCCTACAACGTACTGTGGCTGGACAGCCCATGTAGGCAAAGCGACATACTGGTACACTGCTGCCTGCTACCGGGTTTAGGGCGTGCCCCCGCTGACACCCATTGTGATTGTGCACCAGGAGTTACACCAGGGGCCCTTCAGCTTAACCCTCTACAGACTTTGGATTACAAATAACAAAGGAGTGACTTTAGCTAGCGAAGAAAGAAGATCCGGACAAAGTACTTTAAGTGAGATCTCACGTATAGCTTTAAAGTAGGGGGAGCTCCCAGGTTTATATATATAAATATACATTTTATATTGTTTTATACTGAAATATATTGTGCTGTCGTCCTATGTTGGGATGACAGCACAATTTCTGTAATCACCTGTTTAAATATTTTGCAGTAAAAATATTTCTGGTTAAGTATCCAGTTGTGTGGCGTATTGTTTTTCCCCACCAGGTGGAGCCAGTGGATCCTGAGGGTATAATACAGGTACTTTGCATTGTCTTATATTGTACTGTATTACGTTGCACCACAGCTGTGCCAAGGGGATTGAGTAAAGTTAGTGGGGTTTCTCAATAGAGTGCATCAAATGGGGGGGAGTTTTGGGACTTTAAATGAGGCACATATGCGGTGTGCCTCCATCCCTAATGTATATAGAAAAGAGAAGGAGAAGTGGGACTTTAGATGAGATAGATGACTTTGTGGAGGCAAATTGAAATAATTACAAATTTTATTAATAAAGAACATCATATGAAATATGGCAATGTTAAAAACCACATGTTCAGTAAGTATGCTGATTCATATTAACTCCACCCACACATAACATACACGTGTGGTATTGGTAAGAAAATTTACATAGGTATAGTACTTCTGAAACAATTAGTTGTTATATTATATTGAATAAGTTCATATATATACATATGTCATATACACAGCACTAACAGCAAGAGTATTGTCAGAGGTACTCACCCGGCCTGAAATGCTGAGAGCTGCTCCCCTTGCGACTAGGTGCACGATGCCTCTGGGGTGGGTACAGAGGTCACCGGGCACAAAGATGCACGGGTTGCCAGCAGGTGTGTTGCAGGTGGTGTGCAGTAGCGACGTTGACCAGGAGAGGCTGACGCTGCACTGGAAGTAGACACCTGGCAGGACCGTGATGAGGCAGAGGTTATGTAGGTACCAGAACGTGTACTGGAGGAGGACCCTTAGGTGCATGTGAGAACTGAAAGTCCAGAACACCGGGCCGAGGGTCAAACACAGGTAACTCAGAGAATGTCCAGTAGGCAAGTCGAGGGTCAAGCACGGGTAATCAGGCAGAAGAGGTATCCAGGAAGCAGGCCAGGGGTCAAACACAGGTAAGTAATTCAGAGAATGTCCAGCAAGCAGGCCGAGGGTCAAGCACAGGTAATCAGGCAGCAGAGGTATCCAGGAAGCAGGCCAGGGGTCAAACACAGGTAAGTAACTCAGAGAATGTCCAGCAAGCAGGCCGAGGGTCAAGCACAGGTAATCAGGCAGCAGAGGTATCCAGGCAGCAGGCCAGGGGTCAAACACAGGTAAGTAACTCAGAGAATGTCCAGCAAGCAGGCCGAGGGTCAAGCACAGGTAATCAGGCAGCAGAGGTATCCAGGAAGCAGGCCAGGGGTCAAACACAGGTAAGTAACTCAGAGAATGTCCAGCAAGCAGGCCGAGGGTCAAGCACAGGTAATCAGGCAGCAGAGGTATCCAGGCAGCAGGCCAGGGGTCAAACACAGGTAAGTAACTCAGAGAATGTCCAGCAAGCAGGCCGAGGGTCAAGCACAGGTAATCAGGCAGCAGAGGTATCCAGGAAGCAGGCCAGGGGTCAAACACAGGTAGCAGCAGCGGTGGTCAAGCGGGTTCCAGGTCAAGCACAGGTAGTCAGGCAGATACAGGATACAAGGTACTGGATACAGGATACAGGGAACAAGGTACTGGATACAAGGTACTGGATACAGGATGCAGGATACTGGATACAAGGACTGGAGCCAAGACTCAGGAAGTAGAGACAACAAACCAGCGATTTGTGAAGGGAAAGAGAAGGCCTTTTATAGGCCAGGTAAGTGGTCAGGTGGGATACCCGGACGAGTGCGCATGCGCACTCGTCCTCTGTCAGCGCCGCGCACAGCGGTGAGCCGCACTGGCCGAGCTGCATCAGATACCCGAGTGCCATGGACCCGCGCATGCGCACCCGCTACCCGGCGTACCTGTACTGTTTGCTGAGCCGCTCTACCGCGCGTGCGCATTCTTGGAACCCGGCGACGAAGCATGGTATTTCCCTGACAAGTATAAATAAATTGAGACCGTAATAAATACATGAATATCAAAATTGATAGTATGCTGTAGACCAGGATCAATATGTCCATTACAGACACAGGTCAGCATCACGTGTGCCCGATGCGTTTCGTGTAGAGACACTCTTCGGGGGCGGATGCTCAAATATGTCTACAGAATGTAAAGAAATAATAACATTAGTCTAGTTTTAAATAGTAATATGAAGTAAAAGGCAAATTGGCCCATCCTAAATACTCACAAAAGGGTCCAATGCGGTAAAATGCTGCGGCCGTGCGTTCAAGGTCCCTAGATAGTCTTCCCCGGGAGCTGAGGTAATTACAGCCACGTGCAGCAGGGCGCATACAACAAAACCTCCCGATGACCCAAGACACAAGTTGCTGGTGCATGAGTGAGAAAACCATGGTAACCCGTGATGGCGAACTGGGGTGATCTGAAAAAACTGTATATGGGATTGTGTGTGAATGAAAATAAATGGAAAAACTATTTATAAAAAATATATAATAAATGGGTATATAGAATCAATATGTGAGCTAAGTGGTCATGGCTGAAGTGACATGTGAAGAGTGAAAAAAATAATGGATGGTGGAGCAAAAGATGAAAACCAAGAGTGAAAAAACAATAACAAAAGAAAAAATGGGGATGACATAGTACATACAGTGGTGTGAAAAAGTGTTTGCCCCCTTCCTCATTTCCTGTTCCTTTGCATGTTTGTCACACTTAAGTGTTTCGGAACATCAAACCAATTTAAACAATAGTCAAGGACAACACAAGTAAACACAAAATGCAATTTGTAAATGAAGGTGTTTATTATTAAAAGGTGAAAAAAAATCCAAACCATCATGGCCCTGTGTGAAAAAGTGATTGCCCCCTAAACCTAATAACTGGTTGGGCCACCCTTAGCAGCAACAACTGCAACCAAGCGTTTGCGATAACGTGCAATGAGGCTTTTACAGCGTCCTGGAGGAATTTTGGCCCACTCATCTTTGCAGAATTGTCCTAATTCAGTTACATTAGAGGGTTTTCGAGCATGAACGGCCTTTTTAAGGTCATACCACATCATCTCAATAGGATTCAGGTCTGGACTTTGGCTAGGCCACTCCAAAGTCTTCATTTTGTTTTTCTTCAGCCATTCGGTGGTGGACTTGCTGGTGTGTTTAGGATCATTGTCCTGCTGCAGAACCCAAGTTCGTTTCAGCTTGAGTACACGAACAGATGGTCGGACATTCTCCTTCAGGATCTCTTGGTAGACAGCAGAATTCATAGTTCCTTTTATCACGGCAAGTCTTCCAGGTCCTGAAGCAGCAAAACAGCCCCAGACCATCACACTACCACCACCATATTTTACTGTTGGTATAATGTTCTTTTTCTGAAATGCAGTGTTCCTTCTACGCCAGATATACTTAGACACACACCTTCCAAAGAGTTCCACTTTTGTCTCATCGGTCCACAGAATGTTGTCCCAAAAGTCTTGGGGATCATCAAGATGTGTTGTGGAGAAATTGAGACGAGCTTTGATGTTCTTTTTGCTCAGCAGTGGTTTTCTCCTTGGAACTCTGCCATGCAGGCCATTTTTGCCCAGTCTTTTCCTGATGGTGGAGGCATGAACGCTGACCTTAACTGAGGCAAGTGAGGCCTGCAGTTCCTTGGACGTTGTTGTGGGGTCTTTTGTGACCTCTTAGATGAGTCGTCGCTGCGCTCTTGGGGTAATTTTGGGCGGCTTCACCACTGTTCCATGTCTTCGCCATTTGTGGATAATGGCTCTCACTGTGGTTCGCTGGATTCCCAAAGCTTTGGAAATGGCTTTATAACCCTTTCCAGACTGATAGATCTCAATTACTTTCTTTCTCAATTGTTCCTGAATTTCTTTGGGTCTCGGCATGATGTGTAGCTTTTAAGGATCTTCTGGTGGACCTTACTGTGTCAAGCAGCTCCTATTTAAGTGATGCCTTGATTGTGAACAGGTGTGGCAATAATCAGGCCTGGGTGTGGCTAGAGAAACCACAGTTATAGTATGTTTTAACAAGGGGGGCAATCACTTTTTCACACAGGGCCATGATGGTTTGGATTTTTTTTTCACCTCTAATAATAAACACCTTCATTTACAAATTGCATTTTGTGTTTACTTGTGTTGTCCTTGACTATTGTTTAAATTGGTTTGATGTTCCGAAACACTTAAGTGTGACAAACATGCAAACGAACAGGAAATGAGGAAGGGGGCAAACACTTTTTCACACCACTGTATATGTAGACCTAGTGAATAACTCACATGTTGGGACCCAGCTTGAAAATGAAGTGAAGTGCTGAACTGCACTGTGATGTCTGGAGTGTGTGACAGCAAGTTTGTGTCAGGGGAGGCTGTTTATAAGGGCCCCGCACACATGCACGCTGGCTTATACCATCGTCACGCTAGCGTGGCGTAGGCTGGGAAGGGCTCCGGCGGAGGTGGTAATCACCGCCCTCCGCAGAAGCCTATGTTCCCCGCCAAAGCAGCTGGGATGGAAATCACGTGCGCTGCGTGTTGGCGTCAGACATGACGTCAAACGCAAGGCAGGATGCGTGGCGCCGATGCTCTGTAAGCATCCGCCCACTACCCCATGCATCTACCCGCCCCTGATGGGCGGGGAGAAGAGGGGGAGGAGGGGACACGTAGAAAGCATCGCAACTCCCGAGTACAGACTGGAAAGGGAACCCTGAATCGCTATGGCCGCAGCATACCCCCAATGGATTGGCGCAATGGTGCTGGAAAATTTCAATGATACAGTGTAATGTACCCTGAATGTGCAAGAACCCGGGTATGGTGACATTGCCACCCGGGATCTGCATGTCTCACACTTGGGTGGCAGGGGAACACTGCCAATCCAGTCATCAAATCTCCATCCCTATTGTGTATCAATAGGGATGGAGCAGCATTTTACCGCATTGGACCCTTTTGTGAGTATTTAGGATGGGCCAATTTGCCTTTCCTTCATATTACTATTTAAAACTAGACTAATGTTATTATTTCTTTACAATCTGTAGACATATTTGAGCACCCGCCCCTGAAGAGTGTCTCTACACGAAACGCGTCGGACACACGTGATGCTGACCTGTGTCTGTAATGGACATATTGATCCTGGTCTACAGCAGACTATCAATTTTGATATTCATGTATTTATTACGGTCTCAATTTATTTATACTCTTGCTGTTAGTGCTGTGTATATGACATATGTATATATATATGAACTTATTCAATATAATATAACAACTAATTGTTTCAGAAGTACTATAGCTATGTAAATTTTCTTACCCATACCACACTTGTATGTTATGTGTGGGTGGAGTTAATATGAATCAGCATACTTACTAAACATGTGGTTTTTAACATTGCCATATTTCATATGATGTTCTTTATTAATAAAATTTGTAATTCTTTCAATTTGCCTCCACAAAGTCATCTATCTCATCTAAAGTCCCACTTCTCCTTCTCTTTTCTCAATAGAGTGCAGGCCCAATTCAAACCAGCAGCTCCTTCGGGGGTCAGTGCTACATACACTTTAACCCCTTCACTACCCGCCCATAGTCATATGACGCCCACAAGGTGGATCTCCCATCCTGGGTGGGCGTCAAATGACGTCCTCCCATTCCCGGCCACCTAGGAGGCGCGCGCGGCGTCGCTCGGGACCCGATGCGCGCGCCCAGCGGCCGCGATGTCCGCCGGGCACTGCGGAACCGCGCGGGACCGTGGAGCTGTGTGTGTAAACACACAGCTCCACGTCCTGTCAGTGGCGAGGAGACCGATCATGTGATCCCAGTACGGAGGAACACCGATCGGTCTCCTCCCCTTGTGAGTCCCCTCCCCCCACAGATAGAATCACTACTTTAGGGAACATATTAACCCCTGCAGCGCCCCCTAGTGTTAACCCCTTCCCTGCCAGTCACATTTACACAGTAATCATTACAATTTTATAGCAACGATCGCTGTGTAAATGTGAATGGTCCCAAAAATGTGTCAAAAGTGTCCAAAGTGTCCGCCGCAATGTCGCGGTCACGAAAAAAAAATCGCAGATCGCCGCCATTACTAGTAAAAAAAAAAAAATGCAATAAATCTATCCCCTATTTTGTAGACGCTATAACTTTTGCGCAAACCGATCAATATACGCTTATTGCAATTTTTTTTACCAAAAATATGTAGAAGAATACGTATCGGCCTAAACTGAGGAAAAAAATTGTTTTTTTTAAAAAAAATAGGATATTTATTATAGCAAAAAGTAAAAAATATTGTATTTTTTTTCTAAATTGTCGCTTTTCTTTTGTTTATAGCGCAAAAAATAAAAAACGCATAGGTGATCAAATACCACCAAAAGAAAGCTCTATTTGTGGGAAAAAAAGGGTGTCAATTTTGTTTGGGTGTAACGTCGCACGACCGCGCAATTGTTAGTTAAAGCGACGCAGTGCCGAATCGCAAAAAGTGCTCTGGTAAGGAATCGCCCGGTGCTGAAGCGGTTAAAAAGTTACTTTTGACTGATTTACCGATTACTGTTGTAATGTGTACTTTTTTGGTAGCAAAATCATTAGAGCATTAGAAAAACATTAGAAAGCATTAGCATTAGAAAAACAATGAGAAAACTGGAGAAAAGTTTGTGACCTCGATCAGGGTCATTGTGACTTCAGAGGGGAACAGAGTGATCCGTAAATGAAAAATTCTTCCTATTTTCATTTTGTTCTGTTTTGTTTGTGCTTTTGCAAAATTCCCCTCCGAGAATTAAGCTTATTATATACAATTAAGAAGAAGAACTCAAAGCAAGTGTGGAGCTCTCTGTAAAAACGATACCTTCCAAATTCCTACTACCAGGACCACATTGCAATCTCTGGTGAACTTCTAACCTTACTGTTTCTGTAGCTCCATGGTAAAAAATGCATCGCAGAGCTGCATCAACAGAGAACCAGGACCTGCAGATGAGAATTGTAAATTGCATTTAGGTACCTAAACCTGTATTTTTGTACCTAAATGCACATGGAAGTGAATGAAATATTGTAAATTGTAAAATATATTGATATGTTCTTTTTCTGACACTCTACAGAAATACTATATAGTTACCTCCCTATTTCCACTTATCCCCCCTGAAGAAGACCAAGATCCCTCAAAATGGTCGAAATGCATTGGGACAGTGGGGTATACTTGTATTAGAATTTTTTTTTTTTTTGGAATGTGACTTTATGGTACTTATCTTCATAATTGTATCACAGTGTGATGCATTCTTGTACATGTATTCCACTCCATTGGATTGTATACAATGTGTAAACCAAAGCTCTGATTTTAATAATCATATGTTTGCCTTTATATATATATATTAAAAGTACTTTTTTGATAAATTACGATATCATTCTTCATCGCTGCCAAAAAAAAACACGGGAAAGATCACACATATATATTTTTTGAATATTATCTGGAGTGAGCAGCACGCTCATAAAATTGACAATACACGTCTTGGCACCCTTTCATTCTATATGCTATGGCCAAATAACCAGCCAGCAGGTCTTTGGACTCGTAGGAGGAATTCCACTAAAGCTCAGAGAGAACATCTAAACTCAATGCAGATAGTGCCATGTTTGGGATGCCAACTAAGGTCCCCATTACTGCAAAGCATATGTACTAACCCCTAAGCCACTGTGCTGCCTGAAAAGCTTCTTTCTCTTAAATTCCTGCCATCCTGTGCACATCGGCTTAGGTAGACCGTAGGTGGGCACTCTTACCAGCGGCCGCATTGTCAGAATGTGTAGGCATGATGATGCCTGCGAAAGTGGCCAAGTGAAGACCAATCAGAGCAGAATGAAGAGCAGCTTTGGCAGACTAATAATCACAAATGAAACTGGTGGGGAGGAAAATTCCTGGTCCGTAGGTTAAGTGAGTATTATGCCGTGTACACACAAGCGGAATTTCAAAAAGTCAGACGGGAGCTTTTCATTGTATATATTCCAATCCTGTGTATGCCCCAGTGTTGATCCAGGTCGCGTCCTTCAACAAAGTCTCCAGGCTCCTTCAGAGAAGCCAGCCTTGCGCATGGCCTTCTCCAGAAAGGGTCCTCCCGTGGGGTTCTTCAGTTGCTGGGCCTCTCCCTTCAGATGAGCCGGCACCGGACCTTCCATGGATCAGTAGGCTCCGAAAGTCACTCAGACCTACCCCTGCAGTTGCGTTGCCTCGGGCCAGCCAGCCCCGAGACACAGGATGCATGGCTCCGTACCCCAGGCCAGGAGGGCCACGAGACTGGGTCAGGAGGACCACCAGAACCGCGCAGACAGGAAAAAAGCTTTTGGTCACATGGTGTCGGTACCTTAAATACACCCCCCCCCCCAGAATGCACAGCGGGAGAACACTCCCACTGGGCTGGTTCCGAGAGGTAAGTGGCACTTAATGCATCCAGCTAGACTGCTTTCTACTCTTGCTGGCGGTGACAGCGACACCTGCGGTCAAGGAGAACCCAGTGCAACTGAGACCAGAAATTTAGTGAAATTATCCTGAAGCCCAACTGTGGCTTCAGGCAACTTAATTTTCAAAAACAATAGCGCCTGCTCGTCAGGAGCCAGCGCTACATTACAATTGTACTTGTATGTTAACAAGGGGCGTAACATAGGCAGGCTAATCCTAATTAGGACTGGAAAGAATGCAAACATGTACTGAAAATATTTATTAGTGCCGTGTGCACAGTGAGGGCAGTGTGCAATACATATAAAATAGAATACAATTACATACAGAACTTACAAATGTCCTTTACACCTGCCCCCTGCCTCAACACCTGCCTGGACCTAACAGTTTTCTCACCTGCTGCCTGCCAAGACCCCTGCCTGACTTGACAACTAGGGATGGGCCCGGTGTTCGATTCGAACCCATGTTCGAATCGAGCACCGGGCGTTCGCTCGCTCGGCGAGCCCAGAACTATTGGGGCCGCTCGCATCAAATTCGTGTGATGCCAGCGGCCCCGCAATGCATTGCGGCCCGCGCAGTGCAATGCTGGCTGATGATTGGCCAAGCATGCACTGTGACCCCGCATGCTTGGCCAATCACAGCGCCGGCAGCGAGGAGAGCCATAATTGGCTACAGGCAGGATGCCTGTAGCCAATTATAGCTCAGGGGCTTTAGTACACGCCCCACGGTATAAGAGGCTGCCGCGCAGGCGGCCTCGCATATTCTGTTTCAGTCAGTGTCAGCGTGTCAGTGTGCTGCTGACAAGATATGCTCTATTTCTGGGGATATGTGTGTGCGTGCTGTTAGAACAGCATTGCAGTATCACATCTGGGGGGTGTCTATAGGTGGCCTGTGAAGGGGCGCATGTTTCCTGTGTTTAGAACTTTCCCTGCAAAAAAGTGTCATTTTTGCAGGAAAAAAAGCTATTTAAAAGCACTCGCGGCTAATGAATTGATGGCTCCTGTAACACAGAGAACTGTCATTCATTAATAAAAAACTAAAAAAAAAAAAGCGTGGGGGTCCCCCCAAATTCAATAACCAGGCCCTTCAGGTCTGGGATGGATATTAAGGGGAACCCCAGCCAAAAAAAAATGGCGTAGGGTCCCCCTCAAAATCCATACCGGACCCTTGAGGTCTGGTATGGATTTTAAGGGGAACCCTAGCCAAAAAAAATGGCGTGGGGTCCCCCTCAAAATCCATACCAGACCCTTATCCGAGCACGCAACCTGGCAGGCCGCAGGAAAAGAGGGGGGGACGAGAGCGGCCCCCCCTCCCGCCTGAACCGTACCAGGCCACATGCCCTCAACATTGGGAGGATGCTTTGGGGGTCTAAGACCCCCAAAGCACCTTGTCCCCATGTTGATGAGGACAAGGGCCTCTTCCCCACAACCGTGCCCGGTGGTTGTGGGGGTCTGCGGGCGGGGGGCTTATCGGAATCTGGAAGCCCCCTTTAACAAGGGGACCCCCAGATCCCGCCCCCCCCCCTGTGTGAAATGGTAAGGGGGTACAAAAGTACCCCTACCATTTCACCAAAAAAGTGTCAAAAATGGTAAAAATGACAGGAGAAAGTCTTTGACAATTCCTTTATTAAAATCTTCTTTCTTCTTTCTTCATCCTTCGGTTTCTTCATCTTCTCCTTCCATCTTCTTCTTCCATTTTCTTCTTCCTCCGATCCGCTTCTTCTTGCGCTGGTCTTCTCGTCCTTCTCGTCCGGCATCTTCTTCCGTCGGCGTCGGTGTCTCTGTCTCTTCTTGGGCCGCTCCGCGCAATGGGAGGCTCCCGCTGTGTGAGGCTCCGCTCCGTCTGACAGGTCTTTTATAATGGAGGGCACCTGGTGACCCCGCCCCCTCTGACGCATGGGGACGTTATGGGGAATTCCATGATGGCTTTCCCCATGACGTCAGAGGGGGCGGGGTCACCAGGTGCCCTCCGTTTTAAAAGACCTGTCAGACGGAGCGGAGCCTCACATAGCGGGAGCCTCCCATTGCACGTAGCGGCCCAAGAAGACACCGACACCGACGCCGACGCTGACGGAAAAAGATGCCGGACGAGAAGGACGAGAAGACCAGCGCAAGAAGAAGCGGATCGGAGGAAGAAGAAGATGGAAGAAGATGACGGAAGGAGAAGATGAAGAAAAACCGAAGGATGAAGAAAGAAGAAAGAATATTTTAATAAAGGAATTGTCAAAGACCGTCTCCTGTCATTTTTACAATTTTTGCCACTTTTTTGGTGAAATGGTAGGGGTACAAAAGTACCCCCTTACCATTTCACACAGGGGGGGGGGGCGGGATCTGGGGGTCCCCGTGTCAAAGGGGGCTTCCAGATTCCGATAAGCCCCCCGCCCGCAGACCCCCACAACCAATGGCCAGGGTTGTGGGGAAGAGGCCCTTGTCCTCATCAACATGGGGACAAGGTGCTTTGGGGGTCTTAGACCCCCAAAGCATCCTCCCAATGTTGAGGGCATGTGGCCTGGTACGGTTCAGGCGGGAGGGGGGGCGCTCTCGTCCCCCCCTCTTTTCCTGCGGCCTGCCAGGTTGCGTGCTCGGATAAGGGTCTGGTATGGATTTTGAGGGGGACCCCACGCCATTTTTTTTGGCTAGGGTTCCCCTTAAAATCCATACCAGACCTCAAGGGTCTGGTATGGATTTTGAGGGGGACCCTACGCCATTTTTTTTTTTTTTGGCTGGGGTTCCCCTTAATATCCATCCCAGACCTGAAGGGCCTGGTTATTGAATTTGGGGGGACCCCTACGCTTTTTTTTTTTTTTTTTTTTTTTTTTATTTTTTATCAATGACTTTTTTTTATGAATGAGTTTCAATGAATGACTGTTCTCTGTATTACGGGAGCCGTCAATTAACATTAGCCGCGAGTGATTTTAAATAGCTTTTTTACTTTCAAAAATGACACTTTGCGCAGAGACAGTTCTAAACACGGGAAACATGCGCCCCTTTACATGCATACTATAGACACCCCCCAGGTACGAAATTTAAAGGAATATTACACTTTTATTGTTTCAATTTAAGCATTATTAAAATCACTGCTCCTGAAAAAACGGCCGTTTTAAAAAAAAAAAAATTGCATTGATACATGTCCCCTGGGGCAGGACCCAGGTCCCCAAACACTTTTTATGACATTAACATGCATATTAGCCTTTAAAATTAGCACTTTTAATTTCGAACGTTCGCATCCATCATAACTAATAGGGTTCTAAAGCTCGCACGGACTTTAGGTCCGTTCGCGGGTTCTGGTGCGAGACGAACGGGGGGGTGTTCGGCTCATCCCTATTGAAAACTCTCATCCCCCCTCTCATCCCCCCCTCTTTTCCTGCGGCCTGCCAGGTTGCGTGCTCGGATAAAGGGTCTGGTATGGATTTTGAGGGGGACCCCACGCCATTTTTTTTTTTGGCCGGGGTTCCCCTTAAAATCCATCCCAGACCTGAAGGGTCTGGTATGGATATTTAGGGGGGACCCCATTTGGCTACAGTCCTGTTAAAAGTCTCCATACCATGGCATTTACATTCCAGCCACCTGTACCCCCCCCAGTGGGGTGATCCGGAAGGTTGGACCTGGTGCCAGTTGCAGCATAGAAAAATGGGACCACTTGGGTTCCTGGCCATCTCCACCATCAGGAGCTCTGGTGAAGACCAATTGCCACTTGGATTTGTGCATCAAGAGAGCCCAGGTCACCTGCCAAGGGGCACCAAACAAGTACATTATGCCATCGACAAAATGCAGAAACTGCAGGTAAAGCAACATAGAGGACCCAGGCTAATTGCTCTAGATTTTTAGCAGGTAGGGAAACAGTCTGGATCCTTCTATTGCGCATGGGGAAATGTTACTGACAGTGGCTCTGTGCTGTTCTGGGCCTCTCTTTCCATTGGCTATACGTAAATGTGTCTAGGACAAAAGTAATTACCGTATTTATCGGCGTATAACACGCACCTTCATTTTAAGAGGGAAGTTTCAGGAAAAAAAATTTTTAATTAAAGAACTTTGAAGCAAAATAAGGGTCAGTGCCCATCAATGCAGCCTCATCATTGCCCATCTGCAGCCTGATCAATGCCATCTGAAGCCTCACAATTGCCCATCAATGCAGCTTGATCAATGCCCATCTGCAGTCTTACAATTGCCCATCAATGCCCATCTGCAGTCTAACAATTGCCCATCAATGCCCATCTGCAGTCTAACAATTGCCCATCAATGCCCATCTGCAGCCTCATAATTGCCCATCAATGCAGCTTGATCAATGCCCATCTGCAGTCTCACAATTGCCCATCAATGCAGCTTGACCAATACCCATCTACAGTCTCACAATTGCCCATCAATGCAGCTTGATCAATGCCCTCCAAATTGCAGTATTGGCGTAACACGCACACACTATTTGCACCCGATTTTCAGGGTGAAAAGGTGCGTGTTATACGCCAATAAATACAGTATATGTTAGCAGTCTTTCTACAGTATTACCGGACAGATACGTATGTAGAGATTTACTTTAAGCTTTGACATGCTTAACAAATTTGGGAATGCGTCTTTCCCGATGTTTAACAAAGGAACTCGGCAGTCTTATCACATACACTTATGCACTTATGTACTTGTGTTTCCGGAGCTGACACATGTGAACGCGCTGCTGGGACCTTCTTTCTTGAAGGTCACACAATGTATCTGGGAATCTTTAAGCGATTTGTTTTATCGCAGAGACACAAAACCTTGGCCCGTTTTTTGCACTGCAGCCAGTTTCACAATTTGCTGGCAACAAGGCCGGGTTCAATCATCGGTTAGACAGAGAATATTATCTGTCACCTCTTCATTTAACCACTGTTTGAGCAGGGGACAATTTTTTAGTTTAGGAGAAATTGCCCGCAAGGCTGTTTCTAATAGCAGGATCTTAAATTACACAAGGTTGTTAAAATTGCAGTGTGTTGCAAACTGGGGTATTAGAGTAAGATATTTGCTTGCAGCTGACGTGTCTGTATATTTTGCACCCTTATTTCTTGTAAACATTCTTTACTCGTGTAGGATGCCATTTTGGATTGTAGTCTTGCAGCCCTGGGGTCCTGGGTTAATTTCACACCCAACATCTGTCTTTGGGAGTAGGTTCTCAGCATGTTTGTGAGGGTTTCTGTCTATCCAAAACCTTACTAGACATGTGCAATTCGTTTTGTTTCGTTTTTTTTTCGTTTTTCCGTTCGTTCGTTCGTTCGTTTTAGTACGAATGAACGAATCGTTCGAATCGAACGAATCCGATTAATGAATCGTTCGAATAGAACGAATACGAAAAACAACGAAAATCCGAAAATTAGAAACAACGAATGAAGAAAATCCGAAAAACGAAAAAAGGAACAACGAAAATGAACGAAAAAATTCGTACATTCGTAACTTTTTTTTTTGTTGAATTGGTAATTTTCCGTGTCCCTTACAATGGTGCTGCTGCTTAACGTGCTTCGAATAGATTGAACGAAAAAATTCGTACATTCGTAACTTTTTTTTTTCGATTCGTAACTTTTTTTTTTCGATTCGTAAATTATTAAAATGTAATAATAGCATACACATTACATAAAATTATGAATTATGCTCCGATTACGAATCTACGAATGTTACGAATGTTACGAATGTTACGAATGTACGAATAACTACGAATGCGTCCGAATTTCGAATAAACGAATGAACGAAAATTAAACTAACGAAAAAACGAATCAACGAAAAATAACTCTTACGAATGTACGAATCATTACGAATACGAACACCGACGACTTACGAATGTACGAATCGTTACGAATACGAACACCGACGACTTACGAATGTACGAATCGTTACGAATCAACGGAAACGAAAAAAAACGAAACGAAAAAAATAAAAAAAATTTCGGAAACGAAAATGTCACATGTCTAAACCTTACCTAAGTGCATAGGTGCATTCCAGCCTTGCCAGACTATACCGAAATGTCAAAAATGTATATATTTCGGTAAAGTGAAACAAATGAAGGGGGTGACTGGTTTTACTGATGTAGCAAGGTCTCTTACCTCTTTTGGTCTAATGAGGACCTCCAAGGCCAAAGATAGCTGACATCCTTCAATAAGTGGTGGGTTGTGAGGCATAGTGGGTGCAAAGATGGTGAAAGTCATAGGGCGCCAGACACTTCTTGGATGTTCCCGACCAGCGCACGACGATGTACATTGGCAGAATGGCACGGACAGGCAAAAGGGCGTATAGGTACGTCCCCTTTAAGATTGCTGCCGTGCCATCGCGTGCGCTTGCCGGTCGTGACCCCTGTGAGTCCGGATACCCACGATCGTCTCACGGGATGGCTGAACGGGGAGATGCGGAAGTAAACAGCATCTCCCCGTTCTGCCTAGCAACTAGTAACACTGATCTCTGCTCCCTGTGATTGAAGCAGGGAGATCAGTGTTCACTAAATCACAGCCACCCCCCCCACAGTTAGTAACACGCCCCTAGGTACACTTACCCCTACACTGCCACCTAGTGGTTAACCCCTTCACTGCCAGTGTCATTTACACAGGAATCAGTGCATTTAAATAGCACTGATTGCTGTATAAATGACAATGGTCACAAAATGTGTCAAAAATGTCCGATGTGTCCGCCATAATGTCGCAGTCACAATAAAAATCGCTGATCGCCGCCATTACTAGTAAAAAAAAAATTATTAATAAAAATGCTATAAAACTATCCCATATTTTGTAAACGCTATAACTTCTGCGCAAACCAATCAATAATCGCTTATTGCAATTTTTTTTACCAAAAATATGTAGAAGAATACGTATCGGCCTAAACTGAGGAAAAAATATTTTTTTTTTTTATATATTTTTTGGGGGATATTTATTATAGCAAAAAGTAAAAAAAAATGTTTTTTTTCAAAATTGTCACACTTTTTTGTTTATAGCGCAAAAAATAAAAACTGCAGGGGTGATCAAATACCACCAAAAGAAAGCTCTATTTGTGGGGAAAAAAAGGACGTACATTTTGTTTGGGAGCCACGTCGCATGACCGAGCAATTGTCAGTTAAAACGACGCAGTGCCGAATCGCAAAAAGTGGTCTGGTCTTAGGCCAGCAAAATGGTCCTGTCTGAAAGTGGTTAAAGAGGTTTTATTTCTTTTGACAGACCTTTTTATATATTTTGGGGGAAAGAGAGTTAGGGCCAGGACACCCTTAGATAGTTGCAAACTCAATTGGCCGACTCCAAGACTTCAATAGGAGAACAGCGGTACAGGGAAAGGTTCCAGCAAGGCGCCACTTCTGCACGTGCAGGATTGCTGTCTCCTATGGTAACAGTCCTTTAACAGTCCCTAACGCAACGTATCAATAGAAACAAAATAAAAGGCCTGCAGTCACCAGTGATACACCTCCATCCCTATATACAGGGGCGGACTGACAACTCATGGGGCCCCCGGGCAATAGGAGATTATGGGGCCCCCAGGCAATCAGAGATTATGGGGCCACACAGTATACACACACACAGTATACAATCACACAGTATACACACACACACAGTATACAATCACACAGTATACACATACATGCACACACAGTATACACATACATGTTTCTATTGGCTGAGAAGGTACTGGAGAGGTGGGGCAGCTATAATCTCAGGATTTTTAGACCAAAAGGGTGTCGGTAAGGGACATTTCCGAAACAGATGTAAAAAAAACACAGATTTTTACATACTGTCCCTGGTTTTACTGAGGCTGGTAACCCTGATGGGGCCCCCTAGTGGCCCGGGGCCCTCGGGAAGTGGCCGAACGGTCAGTCCGCCCCTGCCTATATACATATACAAAAAAAGGAGAGTCGTCCTGGGACTTTAAATGAGGTGGTCACAGTTAGCCACTGAGTAACAAGAGTAATAGTAGTATAAATGTTTATTAAAATAATTGTACATACATGGGTAATATAGCATAATAGCTAAGCCAATGGATTTGCACATAGTAAAAAGAATAAATAAAGTTGATACAAACATTATACAATGTAGTATATACCAATGCACGCATCAGAAAACCCGGCGCGCGTTTCGCAAGATCATTGCTCGCTCATCAGGGGTGGATGCGGATGAAGTGTATCAATGAATGAAACCAGAGTTTCCATCGCTGAACCCCCAAATGGATGGCAGCAACCAGAGTATGGCATGGGAGCTGAGGGGTAGAAGATGAACACGGGTACCCCCAAGGGGGATGCCAGGCGGCAGACATGGCATAGGTGAACATGAATGGTCCTAATTGTCTCAGTATGTAACTTGATAGATATCAACTTGATATACAAACAGCAAAACAGCAATAAAGATCTCTGTGATGTGCATAGTATTGGTAAGTGAAGGAAGACTCAACTCAACGTATCGGTTCTTTCAGCTCCACTACAACTGCTCCTTGTAGTTCTTCAATACTGAGCTCCTGGTCTCTCACTAGACCCACTGATTCACTGACTATAAATCCCTTGAGCTCCTCCAAGGTTGGTGGTTGACTCCCCTCAAGGGTCACCCCCGCTTCTCCGTTGGGTCCCTAGCTTCTTCTTCCTAGCAACGAAGCATCTTTCGTTGAATACGGACCTAAAATGGACCAAAAGACACACAGGGCTCCTGTCAAATTCGCTCCGGAGCCGCAGCAGAAATGTGTGAACCGGCTCCATAGAGAGCTGGTCAAAATCTCCTGCTATTGCGAATTGGATGCGGAAACTTGCATCCAATTCGCAATGATGTGAACCCAAAGCCAAAGACTTTGTACAGCTAAAGGGATGCAGATGGTGCTCCTGATCTTATCACAACAGGTAATGCTAATGAAGGCAGATTTCCCTATTCCCAATCAGTCTGAGAAAGGATACGATCAAACACCAAGCTTTTCCAGACCTAAGAAAGGTAAGAGTCTGCGCTAAAGTCCTCACATTGTTTATAATCCAGCTGGAGGGGCTTATTATTTCAGAAGACACTGGAGTTTACCTTTTAAAATGACAATTCTGTTACAGAGTGACCAAGTACAACATAGCTACCTGTTAGTGCTGCCCAGCTATACACTCCCACCCTTACCTTACCCAGTAATGGAGACCACACCGTGCTGGAGTGTAAAATCTGCCGTAGCAGCTCCTTTATTAAATAACAAAATATATATATATAAATAACTTTATAAATAACTTTATAACCAATAAACAACAAATAACAACAGATAAACAACATCAAGAAAAACGTGACGTAGGCCTATAGTAGTGCATTACCCCCCCCCCACCCAAATTACCATAATCAACAGCTCGTGCACTGCGGTCAACTCAACTGTAACTAGGCCTCAAGCTGACATACTAGCTCAGAGACAAAACTATTCCCGCAGTGCAGTCATCCACCATATACCCTACATCACTTATAGGGAATATACCAAACGGGCCCATATCTCCAATGGGTCCCGCATCAAGTTTCCTGTGGGGAGGGGGTTTCTTCTTTATGCCTACGTCACACAACATCCGCCAATGCTACGACGTCCAGTGTACCTGTAAATAAAAATGTTCGCACCTGTAAAGCATTAAACAAGGGAGGGAGGGCGGGAACTTTTCTCCTAGCAGACTGAGCTCCCGGGAGGATGGCTCCTCCCTTTCCTGTTGTCCAGCTCCACCCCCTCTAACCCTTAAACGGCCATGCAACCAGGCATGTGGAATTATGTCATGTCAGCCCTGCGCTGATCTCTTCGCTTAAAGCTGCGGGCTGTTCTTGACCAAGTACAACATAGCTACCTGTTAGTGCTGCCCAGCTATACACTCCCACCCTTACCTTACCCAGTAATGGAGACCACACCGTGCTGGAGTGTAAAATCTGCCGTAGCAGCTCCTTTATTAAATAACAAAATATATATATATAAATAACTTTATAAATAACTTTATAACCAATAAACAACAAATAACAACAGATAAACAACATCAAGAAAAACGTGACGTAGGCCTATAGTAGTGCATTACCCCCCCCCCACCCAAATTACCATAATCAACAGCTCGTGCACTGCGGTCAACTCAACTGTAACTAGGCCTCAAGCTGACATACTAGCTCAGAGACAAAACTATTCCCGCAGTGCAGTCATCCACCATATACCCTACATCACTTATAGGGAATATACCAAACGGGCCCATATCTCCAATGGGTCCCGCATCAAGTTTCCTGTGGGGAGGGGGTTTCTTCTTTATGCCTACGTCACACAACATCCGCCACTGCAAACAAGGTTAAAACCTTAACCTTGAGCGCACCTCCACACCCTAAGTGCTCGCTCAATACCATCCTGAATACCGATGGCCCACATATCTGTGCCAACTGGGTTCAGATGAACACCATCAGCCCTCAGATAGCGCCGCGTGTCTACCTCCAACTCCCTGTGCCTAATGGCCAACCCCCCGTGTTTAACAAAAAATCTGCTGACCTCCTGATTAACTTTCTTCCGGGCTTTGTTAAGTAGGTCCACTGACCTGGCCAAACGCCATGAAGTCCTGGCGATCATGTCTGACCAAACCAGGACTGTGTTGGGGAAAGCCGCCTGAAGTCGGCAAAAGTCATATTTTATGTCCCTAGTAACGTCTAGTTTTGTCCTAAGCCCCAAATCATTGCCCCCGACGTGAATAACTAAAACCTCCGGAGGCCTATCCCATCTCGCAAACTTGAGCGCTTCCGGGATAAGACGGCTCCAGAGCATACCCGGGAAACCCAACCATTTTATGTAGGCCTCCCTCCTAGAAAAACCCAGCTGTCTACCGTCCGGTCTGTCATCTCCCCTCCTGGCTCCCCAGCAGACATAAGAGTGCCCTATGATCCACACGAGCTTCGGAGGGTCATCTGAAAGAGAAACAGTAAGAAAATTCCGGTCAGCTTCAATTAATGTACCACACGAAACCATGTCGGCACTTCACACAACCCTCCCCTTTTATCAGCAACCCTTATGCGATCAAATCCAGCCTAACATATGACCTGAAACGCCTTGATTCCCACCTCCCAATTTGTTTCACCGCTTCCTCCGGCAAACCCCACCTGACCGCCTCAGTGGCCGCCCCAATCCTGAAAGAATGCGAGGAAAATCTTAATTCCCCCATATTCATAACCCGTAAACATTTCCGGAAGACCCCTACGAACTGAAAGCGCGATAGCGCCTCGCCGTTCTGATGCACCAGCAGGGGGCCCTCCCCAGCCGGCCTCGCCTGCAAGAAAACACTCGTCACCAAGACGGGGCAGAGTTTGGCGTCTGGAATGGCGAAGACCACCACTTCCTTGCCTCGGCCCTGCTGGTCCGTCTTTGATCTTTGCAGATGCAAAACCAACCTGTCCTCAAAGCACCGCACGTGTCCTACAGCCAAGCCATCCCTCTTTGTCTTCGAGGAACTCACCAGTTCCCCGATCCGAAAAGCCCCAAAAAAGGCTAACACGAAGGCCGTGCGGAACAGTCCCACCTCGTACCCGGACGAGCAAACCCCACGCAGGGTGTCCACCACCCTGCCCAGCAGTTCAAACGTCACCGGTCGACGCACGTCCCGTACCGCCTTCCCTTTTTTGTAACCCTTAACTGCTTGCCGCGCCCAGAACTCCTTGGTCCAGTCGCTCCCCCCCTCAAGTTTACACCAAAATGCCATAGCCGCCATCACCTTCCCCAGCCTCGACACGGAAATACCGCTCTCCATGTGCCTGGCGATAAAATAAATAAAAAGCAGCCTAGGTTCCCTTTCTCCCCTTGCGGTCTGAACCCGGAAAGCCGCCCATTCGTCCCATACTGTCCTGTATGCTTTCCATGTTCCTTCGGTCACCGACCGCTGAATCCAACCCGCTAGTCTTCCAGTGCAATCTTCCACATCTCTGCCGGACAGTGGGTTCCCTGATGCTCTGCTTCCGGCGCCAGTTCCCGAAACTTTTCCCACTGAAACCGAGAGAGAGCATCAGCGACCACATTCTCCACACCCGGCAAATGCACCGCATGCATGAAGATGTTCATCTGCATGCACCGCAGTACCAGGTGTCTCAACAACCGTATCACCGGAGGTGATGCCGCCGATACCTTGTTGATAACCTGAACCACCCCCAGGTTGTCGATGTGGAAGCGAACCTTCCGATCCCGAAAGAATTCACCCCACAGCTCAACCGCCAACACTACCGGAAACAGTTCTAGTAGCAACATGTTCCTGAGCAACCCCTCCCGCTTCCAGCTGTCCGGCCAAGGGCCCGCACTCCAGCGCCCCTTGAAGAAAGCCCCATAACCCGCTGACCCCGCGGCGTCTGTGAACAACTCGAGATCAAAGTTGCTCACCGGTCCCGTCATCCATAAAGCTCTCCCATTGAAATTGTCCAGGAACACGTGCCACATTCGCAGATCACTCTTATGTTCTTTCGAGAGTGTCACGTAATGCCTGGGCGACTCAATCCCCCCAGTACTCGCTGCCAATCTCCTACTAAAAATCCGCCCCATCGGGATAATCCTGCAAGCAAAGTTAAGCTTCCCCAACACTGACTGTAGGGCTCTCAACTGCACTTTGCGCCGCCCCACCAATGCCCGAACTTCCCCTTTCAATGCCACCAATTTAACCTCCGGCAGTCTGCATTCCATTGCTACTGAATCCAGTACTATCCCTAGGAAGCTGATCTCTGTCCTGGGCCCTTCCGTCTTGTCAGGTGCAAGCGGAATGCCGAAATCCCCTGCAATCCTTTCCAACGTTGTAAGTAACACCGCGCAAACCTTGGATGCGGGCGGGCCGACGCACAAAAAGTCGTCCAAATAGTGGATCACTGAATTCAAACCAGACACGTCCCTCACCACCCATTCTACAAACGAGCTGAAACATTCGAAGAATGCACACGAGATAGAGCAACCCATCGGTAAGCACTTATCCACGTAGTATTCCTCCTGCCACCTGCAACCCAATAAATAGAAGCTATCGGGGTGAACAGGTAACAAACGGAAGGCCGCTTCTATGTCTGTCTTTGCCATCAGGGCCCCTCTACCATACTTACGCACCCAAAAGACCGCTGCATCAAAGGACGTGTAATGGACCGCGCAAGCCTGGGGGTCAATGGCGTCGTTCACCGACCCCCCCTTTCGGGTAAGAAAGGTGGTGAATGAGCCTGAATTTGTTAGGTTCCTTCTTGGGGACCACTCCCAAAGGAGAAACCACTAGTTCGGGGATTGGCATTACGGGGAAGGGGCCCGCCATCCTGCCCAGAGCTACCTCTTTTTGTAACTTTTCCGTTACCACTGCCCGGTGTCTGAGAGCCGACCTTAAATTGTCTGCTCCTGGTGGCACCGAGCCCAGTACCGCAGGAATTACAAAACCCTCCCCAAAACCTGAAGCCAATAGATGAGCCACGTCCCTATCGGGATACCTACCTAGAAAAGGCAGCATTTTTTCCACTCTCACCGGCGTCTTCCCCTTTGTTTGCAGAGTCACTGGCCTTGCCCTTTCCCTGCTTAAAACACCGTGACCCGGGGTGAGATCCCCCACACCCGGAGCACTCGTGCTTGTATTTACACCCCGTTCCGAACTTGCAGGTGCCCTCATTGTACTGCCAACAGACTCCCTTCTTTTTAGCGGCCGATTGACCTGAAGCCCCCGATCCACCGGCCCCCCCCTGAAAAAACTGCCCCGCCGGCTTCGCTGCTGCCATCAAGCGCATCCACAGACTGATGTCCTTGTGGTCCCAGCGAAGCGCCGGCCTGACTGCCCTCCTCTGGCGAAATTGCTCGTCGTAGCGTAGCCACGACATTCCCCCATAGGTCCGATGGGCCTCCCCGATGGCGTCCAGGTAGCAGAAAAGCGCCGAGCAGTGCTCCGGCTCCTTTTCCCCTATTACGCTTGCCAGGATTGCAAACGCCTGAAGCCAGTTTTGAAAAGTCCTGGGAATCAACCTATAACGCCTCTTCTCCTCGTCCTCCTTTTTGCTGTCATCAGGTTTTACCCTATCCAGATTAAACTTTTCCAGGGGGAGCAGCGAAAATATCTCCACGTACTCCCCCTTCCAGATTTTTTCCCTGACCTCTTGCTTTAAATGAGCCCCTAGGGGCCCTTCAAAACACACGTAGACTTCGCACCGTGCGGAGTCCGCCAGGCGTACAATGTCCTGTTTTTTGGCTTTGTCCCCCCCTTTTTCCCCCTCTCCCGCCGCTGGCTCCGTGGGCGGACCCGCCTCCACTGTGCCCCCTGCCCCTGCCTCCTCCGCCCCCGGGGTTAACGCGGGCGGAATCGCCACCGCCGTTTCCCCTGTTTGCCCGCTCGTCCCCCCCATGCCTGCCGTTGCCCCCACCTGCCCCACCCCCATACTTTCCCTCCCTGGGGGAACCCAGGCCCAGGCCGGCCCCGTCGGGGCCATGGGAGCCGCGTCAAACTTGCCCACTAAATCCCTGAGCCCCGCTAAGAGAACCCTGAGGCCGTCTCCCGCCAAGGCGGGATCGGGGCCGCTGTTGCCCGGGAAGGGAAAACCCTGGACGGCCCCGGGGACGCAACCCCCCCCCCCCCCACCGTGTCCCCCAAACCGGAAGCGTCTCCCCCCCACCGAAACCCGGAAATGAAAAAGACTCACCAGGCTGCCTGGAAATGTTCCCACCAGCCGTTGTTCCCGAATCCACCGTCACCATACGTCCCTCCGCGATCTCGTCTTCGGACCTGGACAGCTCTCCCTCCGACAGCTCCGGCTCCTCCTCCGTCAAATCCGCAGCCTGCCCCCCAGGGGATTCGCCCCCGGAGGCGGACGAGCTCCTTTCCCTCAGGTTCCTCCTCCGCCCCTCTGCCGACTTACTGGCACACTTCCGAGGGGTCTGGGCACTTGATCCGGTAGCTGGCTCCACCGCCATGGGGTTAGGCCGCACGCCTCTGTGCCCCTGCATCGGTTTTGTAGGCCTGGGCCGTACGCCCCCAGCCCCCGCTGCCTGCGGTTCCCGACCAGCTCTTGCGTCGTTCCTCCCCTTCGGGTGCACCCTTGCAGACGGACCGCCTGTACCCCGGGTGTTCGCCCGGTAGCTGCCGGGCCGACAAGTCCTGGCCCCCCCGGCCGCCGACCGCAGGCTGGGCCGAACGCCACCCGCCTGGGCCCTCTGTCCCCCATCAATGGGCGGATCGCCCCCTTGCTGATCATCCTCCATCTCCCCTGCTACTTCCTGGCCCGACTGCTGAGTCCCCCTCCAGCTCCTGTTCCTCCCCCTCACCCCCCCCCCCTGGCGGGCCGCCGTGGAGGACGGCCGCCGCGTGGGATTTGGGCCTGGGAGCCTGCTGGCTGTTGACCGCCATGGCGCTGCCCCCCTCCCCCCCCTTGGAGGCTGTGGAGCTCCTGAGCCGCCCGCCCGTCCCAAGATGGCCGCCAGCCGCGGCCGCCACGAGGCCTGAGGCCTGTGAGCGCCGCCGGATGCTGGGTGCTGCCTGTGCCTGGATGGTCCCCCCCGCAGCCTTAACCCCCCTGACCGGCGTTCCCGCGGGTGTCGCGACCCCCCCCGCCGACCGCTTAGCAGGCGGTTCGGCGTCCGACAAGGCCCCCATGTCCCCCTGCCTGCCAGAGGCCCGGCGCCCGTCGGGCGAATAACGGTCCGGCGGGCGGATCTGCCGCGCCCGGGTGCCTTGGGTCGACCCCCCCCCTCCGCTCTCACCCCCCAGGGCTCTCTCCACCTGTTCCCGGATCCATGCAGCCCCGTTCGCCGCCGCCGCCGCCCGGATGTTTCCCAGGAGCTCCTCCATGCTGCCTCCTCTAACTTTTCTCCTAGCAGACTGAGCTCCCGGGAGGATGGCTCCTCCCTTTCCTGTTGTCCAGCTCCACCCCCTCTAACCCTTAAACGGCCATGCAACCAGGCATGTGGACTTATGTCATGTCAGCCCTGCGCTGATCTCTTCGCTTAAAGCTGCGGGCTGTTCTTCAATGTGAATCTAGGCTAAAACACGTTCAACAGCACTATAAAAAGGGAAGTTTAATGCTTCCGAGCATGCATCGAAGTTGTTTCCGAGCATGCATCGAATTGTTTCCGAGCATGCGTTTTGCATGTCGGAATTGCATACACACGATCGGAAAATCCGATAGAAAGGTTTTCCGTCGGAAAAATTGAGAACAGGTTCTCAATCCAAAGTCCGTCGGAAATTCCGACAGAAAAAGACCGATGGGCATACACACGGTCGGAAAATCCGTTGAGAAGCTCCCATCGGACTGTTTCCATCGGAAATTCCAACCGTGTGTACCCGCGTAACACATAAGGGTCCGTTTACAGCATTGCAGTGTCGTTGTCATGCTTTGGTGCAAAATTATGCTATTACCTCTGAATGGCAACCCAACGCAATTGTGTTGCAACACAATGACCTGCAACGCACTAACGTGTTGTAGTGCAGTGATGGAAATGCTGTATGCACAATTCCAGTCCATTGTGATGTGTTTAGCAGCTCTCCCAAATGGGCTGCCCAATGAGCAAACCAATGTACCACGGAAGTAAACGGGCCCTAAGGCTTAAAGTACACGGGACGTTTTAAAACCTCCCCTGAACTATTCACCTTGACAGATAGTAACTGATGTTTAAAAATGTTCGTTTAGCCGCGTTTGCGTTTAGGAGCGTTTTTAAAAAAAAATTACTGGGGGACGTGGTCTCGGCATGAGGACGTATCTTAACAGCTCCCGGCCAGCGGTTTCCCTGTAGATAACTACCGCTCACTTACCCCACATTACCGGTGCCCACCAGGTCCCTCGGATGTCCAGGAAGCCTGACCGACATCCCGCTGCCTCAGCCTACACCAGTGATGGCAAACCTTGGCACCCCAGATGTTTTGGAACTACATTTACCATGATGCTCAACTACACTGCAGAGTGCATAACATCATGGGAAATGTAGTTCCAAAACATCTGGGGTGCCAAGGTTCGCCATCACTGGCCTACACCCTGGATTGCTATCTGCGGTCGCAACAGCCGACGGCCTCCGCGACGGCAGCTCCCAAGATGCCGCAGGCCCGCTCTGCAGCCTCGATCACAGTGCCTGATCTCCCGCAACAGCAGTCAGACAATCACACAATGCCGCCTTTCTCACCCCCTAGTGATCTTTTTCCCTGCCTACCCAGATCGATGACGGTCTCTGCAGACATGGAGGAGGAACTGCTCAGCCTGCAACACACTGCCTCTTCACTAAGGATGAGCTCTGGCGTAGATCTAAAAACAATTAAGGCAATACAAAACCTAGTTTGCCCACTGTAAACATGTTATAGAATAACGTAAAAGATGCCAGAAGATGCCCACTGTTATCTTTATCACACGGAAAACCTCTTCTGTGCCCCTCTCTGATCGTGTTTCACTTTGTTAGTGGTGCCTGACTTTCTCTGACTTCATGGCTAAGCCCTGCCAACTACCATTCCACTGTCCAATGAGATAGCCTCAGGACCTAATAAGGGTACTCTCATTGGACAGGGGAGCAGCAGTCATTGGAGCTTGGCCATCAAATCGGGGAATGTCTAGCCTCCAGCCCCATTAAAAGCACTCTCATTTGACTGAGGACAGTAGTCATTGGAACTCGGCCATCAGGTCAGGAAATGTCTAGCCTAGGAACCCAGAAACACAGTCTCGTTGGATAGGGGACAGCAGTCATTGGATCTTAGCCATCAGGTCAGGAAATGTCTAGCCTAGGAACCCAGAAACACAGTCTCGTTGGATAGGGGACAGCAGTCGTAGGATCTTAGCCATCAGGTCAGGCAATGTCTAGCCTCAGGACCAAGTAAAGGCACTCTCATTGCACAAGAGGGCAGCAGTCCTTGGAACTCATGCCTCGTACACACGATCAGACTTTCCGGCGGAATTGTCCGCCGGACTAGAGTACGCCGGACAGTCCGACCGTGTGTGGGGCTCCGACTGACTTTTTTTCCCAAAAGTCCGGCGGACTAAGTTTTAAGTTTTGTTTTAAAATTGTCCGCTGGACTCGGCAGTCCGGCGGACAATACGGCCGTCTGTATGATGGTCCGGTGAACCAAAAAGGACACATGCTCAGTAGCAAGTATGTCATGGAATCGCTCGGCCTGGTAAAACTAGCGTTCGTATTGAAGCTAGCACATTCGTCACGCTGCTGATTCTTTGATCTTTTAATACAGCGCAATTTTTTTTTTTATCGTGCTTGAAAAATGAGGTTGCCTTGCTGCTTATATTCACGCAGAGTCATCACGAACGTTTTTCTTCATCATTAATTTGTGAAATGATATATATATATATATATATATATATACAAGCACAGACTGAACCGCAGAAAACGAGCGAATTAAGCTGAAGTCTGAAAAGCGCGAATCGTCTCTAACCAAACGTCTACTAACACGAGATAAACACGAGATTAGCAGACGGAGCCCAAAGGGTGTCGTTTTGGATCTTGAGCTTCCTTTTTCTAGTCCCGTCGTACGTGCTGTACGTCATTGCGTGAACCGCCGGACTTTTAGAGTGATCGTGTGTGGTCAAGTCCGTTTGCTTTAAAGTCCGGCGAAGCCCCGCTGGAAGGTCCGGCGGTTTGTCCGCTGGACTAGGTCCGGCGGACAATCCCGCCGGAAAGTCAGATCGTGTGTACGAGGCATTAGCCATCAGGTCAGGAAATTTCTAGCATCAGGACCCAGTAAAGGCACCCTCAGTGAAGCTGTCAGGTCCCAGTATCAAAGTCAACCTGTCTCGGAAAGGAGTACAGAAAATGCTTTTCTGGTTAATAAAGGTAATAGTGGGCATCTTGTTATGCCTGCAGGCTATTTATTGTGAGATGTGTCAGATGGGCAGCTGAGCCACAGATTTACTGCCCACTGGCCGCCTGCCTGAACTGTAAACAGCCGGATGGCGGTTCACATGGCACTGTGGTTTGCTTCAAAGCAATGGCATTTTTACTGCCTGTCAAACTCGCCAGGTGATTTTAATGGGGTACTGACGCAATCGTGTGCAATGCACACCTTTTCGGCACAGTGCAGCATAATAGGGTTAAGTCAGGCAGTGAGGAAGCATTATGACTCCTCACTGCCTGTTAAATGCCCTCTGAAAAGGACCACACTCCACAGCGAGTGTAAAAGTGCCCTTAAAAAATTTTTAATTGAGTAATGGTCACTAAAGGTGAATTTTGCAAATGGGACTTGGTTTGTTTTTTATCAGACATTACAGTGTAGATCCTGATTGCATTGACTGAGGCATGCTGCCATGTTACAAGCAAGTGAGGTGGGACAAAGTCGTGCTGAACTTGTAGACATAACAGGCAGAGTATAATCCCACATGTTGCTGTTATCTGCTGCAAAACACCATGTACCAAAGCCTACTAAGACCCGTTATCCTAAGCAAAAGTCTAGGAGCCTACTAGCAGAAAACCAGCATACATTTTCTTTTCAGCCCTCTCCAAGAATGAAAAACGTAATCTCTAAATAAGAGGAAGAATGAAAACTTTGGGGCCTGTCTGTTCAAAAGTTGCTAAGTGAATAAACTTCAAAATGTCTATATTTGCTCGTTTTCAGAAGAACATTTAACCCAGATATCTACAAAGCTGTTAATCTAAAACTGAACGTGTGCTTTGCTCATCAATCACCCTGCCCTCACTTACCTGCTTACACTGATGGCCAGTGAAGCCCCCATCAACGCTGGAGGCCAGTGAAGCCCCCATCAACGCTGGAGGCCAGTGAAGCCCCCCATCAAGGTTGGTGGTCAAGGTTGGTGGCCAGGGAAGCCCCCATCAAGATTGGTGGCCAGGAAAGCCCCCATCAAGGTTGGTGGCCAGGAAAGCCCCCATCAACTTTGGTGGCCAGCCAAGCCCCCATCAACTTTGGTGGCCAGCCAAGCCCCCATCAACTTTGGTGGCCAGCCAAGCCCCCATCAACTTTGGTGGCCAGCCAAGCCCCCATCAACTTTGGTGGCCAGCCAAGCCCCCATCAACTTTGGTTGTTAGTGGAGAAGGGCCCCTTAAATTGCTGGATGGTGAAGGGTCCCAATACACTGGAGGCCATTGGGAAGAATGCTCTTTATATTAGTAGTTAATAGGAAGAATGTACCCCACCCCTCACAAATAGCTTGAAAGATTATTGGTGTCAGTGGTATATTATCTGAGAGGCAGAATTTGATCATTGCTCAAGGAACCCCTAGCACCCTCTAGAGCAGTGTTCTCCAAACTGCAGCCTAGATGCAACTTTTTTCTTGCCTTTATCCAGCCCTTGGAGCACTATTTTTTATCCACTGACCTCAACAATGGGGCATAATTCTTGTTGCTGACACCAACACTGGGGCAATATTCCTTCCACTGACGCCATCGAAAGGGCACCATTTCTCCCAATGACACCAATGATAGGACACTATTCCTCCCATTGAAACCACCGATGGGGCGCAATTCCTCCCACTGACACCAGCAATGGGCCACCATTTCTTTGTTTACTCCCATTGGACACCAGGACATTTCTCTACTCCCACTGGCTCTAGTCCGGCCCCCTTAAAGTCTGAAGGACAGTAATCTGGCACTGTGTTCAGAAAGTTTGGAGACCCCTGCTCTAGAGGAACCGTAGGGTTCCACAAAACCCTGGTTGAGAACGTTTACTATAAGAGCCCTTTCACAGTTGCAGCGCCCGGGCGTCGGCGGCAAACGCCGCTATTTTTAGCATTGCTTTACCATAGTTTTAGCGTAACCCCCGCTAGTGGTCAAGGCAAAGCTTGATTTCAATGGGCAGGGGCGCTTTAGGAACGGTGTATACAAAGCGCCTTAGAGTGAAAGGGGTGTAAATCATCTTCATCTCTCCTCAACTGCCCTTGAAATCGGTTATATGACCTCCTCATCGTTTTCCAGTTGGACTGGGCCATGTGATCATGCATTGGTTGCCAGACATATAATCTTTTATTAGCTACCACTTGGAATGCTATCCACAATTTTTCATCAGCTGCAACTCGAGGTAGATTGTGTGGTTTGTTTATCAACTGCCAATTGGAAGAGATTGATTGGTCAATGCAGTTTGGAATGGGCTGTGTGAACTTTCGTAAACTGTAAATAGATAATGTGGTCCTTTCAATAACCGCCAAGAGAGTAGTGCTCTCTGATCAAAGGTAACTTGTATGGGATTTTGTGATTATATACAGTACAACGAAAGAAAAAACTTTGAAATCTCTTCTAAATAAAACCATTTCCACCCACCCAGCTGTTTTTTTGCTGAGGCATGAAATATCCCATCAGATAATGACACAGAGGAGCACCATTCATATTTACTATGAAAACAGCTGACATTTTTTTATGCATTCATTTTACTGTTCCCTATAACAATACACACATGGAATTCTATGAGGAAAGACGCACATGCTTTTCTCATCATTCCTTCACCTCTGCTCGGGAAAATTAGTCTTTTAGTAAGCGTTGGCTCCCACCACCTGTTTAAATGCATATTTACGCCAACTCACGGCTAAGGCGAGTGCATTATGGGTTTCATCTGCTCAGCATGTGATTTATTGGTCAGACGGATTCCTAAGGTGCTGGAAAGGTACTCTAAGAATTCTATTTAGATGACATGATCCAGTCACATTCTATTTTATTAACCACTTCCGGACGGGCTCACGCCGATATACGTGGGCACTTTGAAGAGGGATATCGTTGTAATGGCAGCAGCTAATCCTCTACTTCAGTGAGCGGTCCGGTTTCAGATAAAAGTGGTCTCTGCGGCGGATTCGCCACAAGATCACTTTTATCGGCGGTGAGAGAGGGCCCCTCCTCCTGTCGCTCCCCAGTGCCCTCCTGCCGCTTACCGGAGCCTAGGGTTGCCACCTGTCCGGGTTTTGATACATGTGCCCGGGTTTCCACCCGCCGAAAACTGGGGCACACATACCACTGTCCTGTGGCCAGTGGCAGTGGATCTCTGGCCCCAGTTGAAACATCTAGAGAGGCGCCGCGCATCCCGCGCGCCCGCTATCGCTGTCACACAGTGCCGAAACATTGGTGCGCTCTGAGCCCAGCAGGTGCCATGTGATTGGCCGAACTGAATGGTCATGTGCGGGGCGGAAGAAATGAGGGTCTGTGATTGGCCCGGCAGAGCTGGTCACATGTGGAGGTGGGGCTGGACTGTGGATAATTACGCCTGCTTGCTCCCGGAGTCCTCCCTCACGCTGTATGTCTCCTGACAGGTCGCTCTCATCTGCTCTGTCAGCCCCCCTTTTGTCAATCGCCACCCCCTTCTCTGTCAGCCACCCCCATCATCTCTGTCGGCCCCTCCCTCTGTCAGCTACTCTACTGACACTGTCCACTGCTCTACTGACACCGTCCACTGCCCTACTGACACCGTCCACTGCCCTACCGACACCGTCCACTGCTCTACCGACATCGTCCACTGCCCTGCCGACACCATCCTCTGCTCTGCCGACACCGTCCACTGCTCTGCCGACACCGTCCACTGCTCTGCCGACACCGTCCTCTGCTCTGCCGACACCGTCCACTGCTCTGCCGACACCGTCCACTGCTCTGCCGACACCGTCCACTGGCCTTCTGACACCGTCCACTGCCCTGCCGACACCGTCCACTGCCCTGCCGACACCGTCCACTGCTCTGCCGACACCGTCCACTGGCCTTCTGACACCGTCCACTGGCCTTCTGACACCGTCCACTGGCCTACTGACGCTGTCCAATGGCCTACTGACACGTCCTCTGCCCCACTGACACCCTCCACTGCCCTATTGACGCCATCCACTGCTCCACTGACACCCTCCGCTGACACCCTCCGCTGACACCCTCCACTGACTCCGTCCACTGCTCTACTGACACCGTCCACTGCTCTGACACCGTCCACTGGCCTACTGACACCATCCTCTGCCCCACTGATGCCATCCACTGCTCTACTGACACCCTCCACTGACACCCTTCACTGCCCCACTGACATCATCCACTGCTCTACTGACACCGTCCACTGCCCTACTGACGCCTTCCACTGCTCTACTGACACCCTCTACTGACACCCACCACTGACACCGTCCACTGCTCTACTGACACCGTCCTCTGCCCCACTGACGCCATCCACTGCCCCACTGACGCCATCCACTGCCCCACTGACGCCATCCACTGCTTTACTGACACCGTCCACTGCTCTACTGACACCCTACCCTCCACTCCCCTACTGACGCCATCCACTGCTCTACTGAAGCCGTCTGCTGACACCGTCCACTGCTCTGCTGACACCGTCCACTGCCCTGCTGACACCGTCCACTGCTCTGCTGACACCGTCCACTGCCCTGCTGACATTGTCCACTGCTTTACCGATATGTCCACACAACATCCATTGCCCTAGTGACACTGTCCACTGCTCTACTGTCTGACACTTTCCACTTTTAAGGTAGGCTAAGTATATATTTTTACAGTAACGTGTTTTAATATATTTTTCTAAGTTTTCCTTGGTATTTAGTTAGGCCTTGCTAGTTGTTTCTTTAACAAAAAAAGGGGCAATATACCCCGGTGATCGTTAATCTTTCATGTTGTTCAGGTAGATCTCCACCTCTCAAGGGTTGTCTTGGCAGCATCATAAAACAAGGGAAGACAGGGGGGTGCCATCTGTGATTTTTTTATTTTTTTTTGCCAGGCTTTGAGAGTTACATAAATGGCCTACACCTTTACCAAGGGCATGGTTCAACTTTGGTCAAAGCTGAACAGTTTGTTTTTATCTACTGGTGCCCTTTACCTGCATAGGCATTTGTTTTGGTAAAGGTGAACTAACCCTTTAAAGCATCTTTCTATTCATACGGAGCAAGCAGATTCTATATAGCTTGCTTAGCGATACGGGCTTACATTGTATGTTGTTACATTTCTGTTTGTGAAAGTGTCATAGTGAATTCTCTAGCCCCGAGCGATATGATTAATTGCACTTCTGAGTATTTCTTGCAAGTTTGTTTTTGAAGGTGAAGTATTTGAAACGCATTCCAAACCCTTTTATTTGGAGCAAAATGGACTGAAGAGGTTTCAATCTTAATCACTGATGACCTTGTTAAATCACTGCTGATTGCTTTTTCTAGTATACACAAGTGCAATTATGCCAGGTCAGTCAGATGATGAACTCATAAAGTATATATTTGTATGTGTAAAAATGTATTTGAGAGATTTACTGATCCACTTAAAGAAACCCTCCACCATATACTAATCATTTTAAATGGATGGTTAAAGTGGTGGCCTGAGGTCAAAATTGAGGACAACGTTTTATCACCATTTCAGAGCCATGAAAGCATCTCCACTGCCATATCTGAATGGCCTTCCCTTCCCCTATTGTGTCGTCATTGCACTTGAGGTATTATTAGGCCTGAATTTCTATCACTGGAGCCTTTAAGCTCACAACCGTTGGTACTCAAAGCTACACCCCTCTACGAGGACCACCAGTGCTCCTGTAGCGGTGACACATTTGCAAGGTGTCCGCTATGTGTAAATTTAGTTGTTTTTCTCTCAGGACAGTAAATGGGTTCTGAGAACTAATTGGCTAGGTTGGCTTTGGCATCAGTTTGGCTGGGCTGTGTTGGGGTCCTGTCTGGTCATGTGTGTAGTGAGGCACACATGACAGGTTTAGAATCATGCCTGGTTGGACGTTTGGGTATCAGCATTCCTCTGAGCCAATCAGTGGGTGAGTTTGACCCCACTGAGGAGTCTGGGGAAGGGTACTTAAGATGACGGAGTCACGTGTTAGGGGTTCGTTCGGCCATATCGGCCTGTTCCTAGGCATGGGGTCCCGGTCACGGGAGCGTATGTCGCCCTGTAGCATGGTTGGAGTGACAGGCCCCATAGACCCTTTTGGTCTGGGGCAAAGGATCCATCTGTTCCCGAGTCTCGGAACCGGCTGGTCGGAGGGAGGATTCAAGGCATCCGGGTGCGCTCTCAACTTGGAGGGGCACCGCAGCTCGTGTAAGCGACCGGGGGAGGACTCTTCGGAGGAGGGCTAACAAGCTGGCATCCTGAGAAGTGCCTGGTTGCTGGGTTGTCAAGGACACTAGAGAATCCACACTTCCCCAATACTGTCAAGCAGGGGCGTTGCTAGGTCTACAAAAGATCTAGGGCTAGAGCCCATAGCAGCGTAGTAAAGAAAGTCATACGCTTGGGTGGGCATACACATGTATATACAGTAATATACGCATGTGTGTGTATGTATATATCCCCAGAGAGCCCCCCACTTACATCAATTAGGGTCCCCAGAGAGCCCCCCAACATTAGGGTCCCCAGAGAGCCTCCCCTCCCCTTGGGGAACCCTGCAGAGACTCGGGGCTATGGGCCCCAGATTTGGGGCTATAGCACCAAAAGCAACCCCCTAGTGACGCCACTGTTGTCAAGGAGACGGATAACGTTCCAGGTACTGAGGAAAGGTTCCTGTTTGCTTCTGAGTACCACTTTGATTCAAGGTTAGAGACTTTGCAAGTCCCAAATTCAAGTGGCTAGAGATTTGTTCAGCTTTGAAGTTTTGTTTGGAGGCCACGTTGCACGACCGCGCAATTGTCAGTTAAAGCGACGCAGTGCCGAATCGCAAAAAGTGGTCTGGTCTGAAAGTGGTTAGGTGACATGTAGCGCTACCCCCTTAGGAACTGCTGGATAGGATGGGCCCTTTGTTCTTTGCCTCAATCTTCTCAAGAGCCTCAGCCCCTCTGACACACCAGCTTGAGTGTACAAACATACAATATCACAGAATAGCAAACAAAGAAATCTGGGATTTTTAGGGTGCAAAAACTTAACACAAATATATATATATATATATATATAAAAAAATATCAAAATTTTATTTTAACTTTTAAAAAGTCAGCACATTGTCAACATATATATCCTATATATCCATACGGTAGATGGAAAAGGTGCAGTAGATTCCAATTCTCTACATGTTTCGCCATACGATGGCTTCCTCAGGAGACATTTAATCAAGAACTGCATATATGATCACTAAGAATGAAAAATAGTGTGTGTGTGTGTGTGTGTGTGTGTGTGTATATGTGTATGTATGTATGTATGTATGTATGTAAAATTATACTATTTTTCATTTTTAGTGATCATATATGCAGTTCTTGATTAAATGTCTCCTGAGGAAGTCATCGTATGGCGAAACATGTAGAGAATTGGAGTCTACTGCCCCTTTTCCATCTATCGTATGGGTATATATATATATGATGACAATGTTCTGACAATGTTCTGACTTTCGTTTAATGTTAAAATAACATTTTGATATTTTTTTTATATATATTTGTGTTGTGCTTTGCACCCTAAAAATCCCAGATTTCTTTGTTTGCTATATTTCCTAATTTACGAGATATGGTGCTGTACCCAATAGTAGTGCTATATCAAAGAAAATAGGCACCAAACCAGGTAGTAGAGGCAAACTTCATATATTGTCACCCAATATGGCTGGTAACTAGGCAAGCATTAAATGGATTAATAATGGTAATAATACAATTTAGCATACAAAGTTATTAACGGCAAGCACTAGACATAAGATGACATTTGGCATCCAGATCAGTATAGGCCACCTCAAGTGCAGCAGTGAGCAGTAGTAAAGTTTTTTTCTACCGAGTGCTGGAACTATACTGCCAGAAAGTATTTATAGCTGCGATGCTAGTTCGGGACCGACTGGGTATGCACTATCAAAAAGAAAAGGAGGGTGACAGCAGAGAGGGCAGGGGAACAAAGGGGGCTTGCAGAATAGTTATTATGGGAGGGGCAGTCCTTTTGAGATGTTATTCCATCGGCTATCGTTGGGACCCTTTTCGGAGCATTAGTGCATTTTACAACAGTCCCAGTTAACCTGCATGCCATATAGGTATGGAATATTCTTGGCACAGGTGCAAGGTAGATGTGATTTAGATGTGGTAAAAGTTCAGTATAATGCAGTATATGGTTGGTCAAGGGGCAGTCTAGGTTTGGGATAGGTGCGGTATACAGGGTGGTATGTAATGGGTACACTTGGTGTCCTGCTCTCAGTTGCTCAGTCCCTGCTAGCAGCATCAGCAATGGGTGAATAGCCCTCTTACTAGTCCCTGGGATCCTGCAGTGACCTCTCGTTGTAGAAGGTGGGGCCCCCTCAGTCTCTCTACAGAATGCTTCTGGAGATTCAGCGGTGGGAAACAGAGGGTGAGAGGATGATCTGGCCACCCTGCGGCAACAGTGCAGATGCGATTGCTGCAGTCTGTTGCTGCACTGCCTTGGGTGTCTCAGCTGGTCTGGCCTTTTAGCAGTCTGGTCAGTGTGCAGCAGAAGTGCTCTCATCAGCTCTCTCAAGCTTCAAGCGGAAGAACTTTCCTGGGCAGTTTAATAAAAATCATCCTTCCACTGCACAGTGCATATTTGGATCTGTATTGTAAGGAGCCTATTCATCCAATTATATGGCTGCCACCTCAAACCTCAACTCCCAGCAGTCTCAGGTCTCAGCATAGAAGTCTATGGGCTTGCTTGGCTCGAGCTCTTCCCCTGCTGGCTGGAGGAAAATGGTGCAACACAACATCAGTGTCTCAGTAGAGGAAGCAAAGAATAAAAGGCAATGTGTCACATACCTGACAGTAGAGCCTGATGTGCAGTGGACGGCCTCTCTTACACCTCTGACTCGAGGCCCCCCGGTAGAGCAGACAGGGCATGCAGGAGTGCAGAGTCGCACGAGTGCCTGATTGGTTGCAGACCGTGGAATCCGAAGCAGCTGTAGGAGTAGCGGTAGCTCAGCAGGATTCTCCAGGCAGAAGAGAGGAGTGGTGCAGGCAGGCCGGGTCATACACTGGCGGACACGTCAGGAGCAGATGCGGAGGCAGCAGAATAGTCAGGGTACAGGCCGGGTCGGTGATGGGCTGGCAGCGAGGTAGCAGAAGGATCAGGCAGGTGCGGTGGTCAGACAAGCCCGGGTTGGGTCCAGGCAAAAAGCAGGAATCGTCAGAGGCAATCCGGGTCGGGTAACAGGAACAGGTAACAAGATGCAGGTAGCAGGAACACACGGGAACGCTGTAGAGCAGATAGCACCGAGTCTGTGCACTGGCAGTGTTTAAATAGGCTGTTGGGCGCCAAAAGCTGTTACCGGGTGCGTGCATGCCCACGTGTGCGCGCGCATGTGCACGGGCATCTAACGGGTCTTGGATTCTCATCCTCAATGCTGGCATGCCCTTCGTGTGAGCGCATATGCGCGCACAGGCATGCGCAGATGCACCGGAGGTGTTCTAACAGGGGCTGAGGTCACAGGTCGTATTCTTCGGTCGCCATCTTGGATCCTGGCTAGCCCTTCCTGACACAATGTCTCCTTCTACATATTGCTGTAGCCCAGCACCTGGCTACAGACGTCACCAACATGTGACCATATTAGGTCAATGATATCACAAGCATCTTTGCCCCTTTGTATACGTGTAACTGCAGTGTGGGGAATCTCTTTTCTCAGCTCACTGGGCAAGTGGAGACACAATCGTGACAATTTCCTGCGGGTTCAGGCATACTGGATTCAGACCAAGTTTGGATTCAAACCCAGCTAATCCGTAGTCATTACAAACCAAATCGATCATTGATTTGACCCTATTGGCATCAGTGTTGGTCATCTTACTTTAAAAAAGTAATTAGTTAGGTTACAAATTACTTCTCCCAAAAAGTAATTGCATTAGTAACTCAGTTACTACATTGGAAAAGTAATTAATTACGCAGCAAAGTAACTGTGACTTTTTTTTTTATATTCTATACGTGTAACTAAGGGGCGGGTCTAGTGTTACTGTAATCAAGGGGCGCATTTATTATTATTGTTATATATCGTGTAACCAAGGGGCTGCTCTATTATTACTCTAACCAAGGGGCAGATCTGTTATAGTGTGTAAGCAAGGGGCGGGTCTATTATTATTATATCGTGTAAGGGGCGGATGGCTACAGAAGAGGGCGAATGTTAAATTAATGGGCAGAGCTCGATATATAACAATAATAATAAATGTGCCCCTTGGTTACAGTAATACTAGACCCGCCCCTTAGTTACACGGTAGACACCCCTGGCAGAGTAGCACGAGCATCGGGAGCGTGCGGCATCGCCTCGTACAATTACATGTTAACTGCGCCTGCGCGGTGTAGAGTTCACACTGTTTAGGTTTAGCAATTTTCGTAAGCTCCGTAGTCCTTTGTCCTTATCCGGCGGAGGAACTTTTTCGGCAGGACAACGGAATTACACTACTGCCATCTAGTGGCGGTAGATGTAATTGAGGTAACACCGCCCAAGTAATGGGAACTGCGTTACAATGAGGGGAAAAGTAATCAGTTAGATTACTCGTTACCCTCTAAAGTAACTGCGTTAAGTAACTCATTTTTTTTTTAACTCAGTTACTTACATCACTGATTGGCATAGGATATTGAACAAAAGTTCAGAAATATAACTTTTTTTGAACACCTTTCTACCCTTGTATGGCCACATTTACTGCTTCTACTCTGGAAGAATGTGAGCTTGTAAATATTTTTTCAGGCTGTTGGGAACCTAGTGCGAACAAATTGAGATCTAACCAACATCAATCAATTTAGGCTTTAGCCTCCAAAATCAAGAAAATGTTGAATGGTTCGTGTTGGAATCAGGGTCACTTTTACTGTAACTTTCATAACTATGACTTCTGGAATATTGGTCTCTATAGGATCAGGCGCTGTGGCTCTGTTCCTAGACTCAAAAACACAAACAGTGCACTCCAGTGCAGTTGCTATGCTGGAATGCAAAGATCTTGTGTGGGTGTGTGTTTTCCTTTCACGGGGTGGATTAACACATGGTCCTGAAGGGCCGCTGCCAAGGATCCTTCGCCAAGGAGTAGCCTTTGCCAAGCAGGGAGTCCAGATGTCGTCCAGGGGACGGGAAGGGTCAAACCACAGAGGATTATGCTAGCAAGAGATGCACCATTCCAGCACACTCAGAAATCAAACTTCATTGTATGCTAATGTGACTAATGACAACAAGAAAGCTGGACATTTCAGATCTTGTAAAAGGAATGGAGGTGACTACTTCTTCTTCTCTCTTTGGTCATGCTAAGGTCTTTCAGAAATGCAACATAAAGTTGTCATAAAGTGTTGGGAACTGCTGAGACGAAGATTCTTTGGCAATATTTGTAGCCCCCACCTGCATCCAACAAGTGCACCCTACGTATTTCATCCAACTTTCACCCAAATCCATAACTTCATGTTAACGTACGTGACCTCATGTGTGCATGCGATGTCACCTTGCGTGCTTGTCAATCACCTAGGGATTTAATAAAAACGCACAAACTAGGTTAGAAGAATTGAGCTTTCAAACATCAGAGTTTAATGAATACAGGTCATTTGCGATTTTTATCATGACTGCGATATTGCAGGGGGCATATCGGACACATTTTTGGGACCATTCACATTTATACTGCGATCGGTGCATTGATTACTGTATAAATGTGACTGGCAGGGAAGGGGTTAACACTAGGGGGCGCTGTATGATGCACTACGTGTGAGTAGTTCCTATTCTCTCTCTGTTAGCTGACAGATGAGAATTTTTAACTGCCAAATTAAAGTGGAGCCATCGGTAGCGTTATACTTCTTAATGAATACATTCCTGGCACGCAAATGTATACAGCAACAGAATTATTTAAAAAAAAAATCCAGCTTTTAACCACCAGCCCCGGACCAATTTGCAGCCAAAGGACCAGGCCCCTTTTTGCGATTCGGCACTGCGTCGCTTTAACTGACAATTGCGCGGTCATGCAAACAAAATTGGCGTCCTTTTTTCCCCACAAATAGAGCTTTCTTTTGGTGGTATTTGATCGCCCCTGCGGTTTTTATTTTTTGCGCTATAAACAAAAATAGAGCGACAATTTTGAAAAAAAATTCTATATTTTTTACTTTTTGCTATAATAAATATCCCCAAAAAATATATAAAAAAAACTTTTTTTTTCCTCAGTTTAGGCCGATACGTATTCTTCTACATATTTTTGGTAAAAAAAACGCAATTAGCGATTATTGATTGGTTTGCGCAAAAGTTATGGCGTTTACAAAATAGGGGATAGTTGTATAGCATTTTTATTTAATATTTTTTTTTTTTACTAGTAATGGCGGCGATCAGCGATTTTTATTGTGACTGCGACATTATGGCGGACACATCGGACATTTTTGACACATTTTTGGGACCATTGTCATTTATACAGCAATCAATGCTATTTAAATGCACGGATTCCTGTATAAATGACACTGGCAGTGAAAGAGTTAACCACTAGGGGGCGGGGAGGGGTTATGGTCTGTGACGTGTATTTTTTTTTACATTAGGGGGCGGGGCTGACGTCTGACGTCATTGATCGGCTTTCCCGATGACCAACAGACGATCAGTGACAGGCAGTGTAGGAAGCGGGGGGAGAGGTTTGTTTACACAGACCTCTCCCCGTTCTTCAGCTCTGTGACCCGATCGCGGGACACCAGCGGCGATCGGGTCCGCTGGTCCCGCGGCCGTGGTCACGGAGCTCCCGACCAGGTCGCGAGCGTGCCGCCGGCTGGGCTCTTAAAGGACCACGTACCTACAGTGGTGTGAAAAAGTGTTTGCCCCCTTCCTCATTTCCTGTTCCTTTGCATGTTTGTCACACTTAAGTGTTTCGGAACATCAAACCAATTTAAAACAATAGTCAAGGACAACACAAGTAAACACAAAATGCAATTTGTAAATGAAGGTGTTTATTATTAAAGGTGAAAAAAAATCCAAACCATCATGGCCCTGTGTGAAAAAGTGATTGCCCCCTAAACCTAATAACTGGTTGGGCCACCCTTAGCAGCAACAACTGCAACCAAGCGTTTGCGATAACGTGCAATGAGGCTTTTACAGCGTCCTGGAGGAATTTTGGCCCACTCATCTTTGCAGAATTGTCCTAATTCAGTTACATTAGAGGGTTTTCGAGCATGAACGGCCTTTTTAAGGTCATACCACAACATCTCAATAGGATTCAGGTCAGGACTTTGGCTAGGCCACTCCAAAGTCTTCATTTTGTTTTTCTTCAGCCATTCGGTGGTGGACTTGCTGGTGTGTTTAGGATCATTGTCCTGCTGCAGAACCCAAGTTCGTTTCAGCTTGAGTACACGAACAGATGGTCGGACATTCTCCTTCAGGATCTCTTGGTAGACAGCAGAATTCATAGTTCCTTTTATCACGGCAAGTCTTCCAGGTCCTGAAGCAGCAAAACAGCCCCAGACCATCACACTACCACCACCATATTTTACTGTTGGTATAATGTTCTTTTTCTGAAATGCAGTGTTCCTTCTACGCCAGATATACTTGGACACACACCTTCCAAAGAGTTCCACTTTTGTCTCATCGGTCCACAGAATGTTGTCCCAAAAGTCTTGGGGATCATCAAGATGTGTTGTGGAGAAATTGAGACGAGCTTTGATGTTCTTTTTGCTCAGCAGTGGTTTTCTCCTTGGAACTCTGCCATGCAGGCCATTTTTTGCCCAGTCTTTTCCTGATGGTGGAGGCATGAACGCTGACCTTTACTCAGGCAAGTGAGGCCTGCAGTTCCTTGGATATTGTTGTGGGGTCTTTTGTGACCTCTTGGATGAGTCGTCGCTGCGCTCTTGGGGTAATTTTGGGCGGCCGGCCACTCCTGGGAAGGTTCACCACTGTTCCATGTCTTCGCCATTTGTGGATAATGGCTCTCACTGTGGTTCGCTGGATTCCCAAAGCTTTGGAAATGGCTTTATAACCCTTTCCAGACTGATAGATCTCAATTACTTTCTTTCTCAATTGTTCCTGAATTTCTTTGGGTCTCGGCATGATGTGTAGCTTTTAAGGATCTTCTGGTGGACCTTACTGTGTCAAGCAGCTCCTATTTAAGTGATGCCTTGATTGTGAACAGGTGTGGCAATAATCAGGCCTGGGTGTGGCTAGAGAAATTGAACTCAGGTGTGGACAACCACAGTTATAGTATGTTTTAACAAGGGGGGCAATCACTTTTTCACACAGGGCCATGATGGTTTGGATTTTTTTTCACCTTTAATAATAAACACCTTCATTTACAAATTGCATTTTGTGTTTACTTGTGTTGTCCTTGACTATTGTTTAAATTGGTTTGATGTTCCGAAACACTTAAGTGTGACAAACATGCAAAGGAACAGGAAATGAGGAAGGGGGCAAACACTTTTTCACACCACTGTATGCATGGTTTTGCCTAGCCGTGCCATTCTGCCGACGTATATCGTCATGAGGCGGTCGGGAAGCGGTTAACATTAAACAGCATTCTTGAAGATCCAGGTAAGTGAATGTCCTAGGGTAAAAGGTGGAGTCTGGCACAGGTCGGCCACAAGCAGAAGGAATAATTTCCTCCATGTCCCTCCACAGGGATCCCTCTTATTGTGCATTATTAGGCATCATGCACATGGTCGTATACATTTATGCATGAATATGTTGGCAGAAAAAAATGCTTTGTTTTTTCACTTGCATATATGGGGTCAAAAAGACCTCAGATCTCATATTTGGACTTAAATGCAAAAAAAAAAATAAAGAAAAACAAATACATTTTGTCATTTTTAAAAAATAACAACAAAAAAATGTGCCTTTAAGAAGTATGGGCGGAAGTGACGTTTTGACGTCGCTTCCGCCCTGCTATGGCATGGGGACGGGTGGGGGCCATCTTCCCCTCACTTGTCTCCATACCTAGCAAGGAGACAGACGCGATCGCCTCCGCCGCTGCCGACGGCTCCTCTCCCGCCACCGATTAAAAGTGCTCTCCTGGCGAATCCGCCACAGAAACCACTTTTATCTTGTAGCCGACCGCCGGTCGAATACGGGAATACCGGGGTTATGGCAGCTAGCTGCTGCCATAACAACGATATCCGTCCCCAAAGTAGGGACGTACATCGGCGTGCGGCGGTCGGCAAGTGGTTAAGTGGTTAAACTTCCCTCATTTGCAGACCAAAGTTCATCCCTTTTGATCTAAAGAACAAAATGTTACAATGTTTATAGTTCAGCAGAGGAATGTTGTGAAACTTGGCAGACTGCCTATTTGTTTGTTTATTTTTTGACAGCTATCGGCTTGAGCAGAGAACTCTGCATAGAAACGGGGAAAATGCTTTGTTAAAGGGGTTGTAAACCCTCATGTTTTTTCACCTTAATGAATATTATGCATCAAAGTGAAAAAACTTCTACCAGTGACCGGCGACCCTTGGCATACACACAGCCTACAACATAAAAACTACTGCACAGAGCTCAAGATTAATGTGACAGTGACATCAAGGGGGATAAATGTTTGTCCAGGAAAAAGATCTGGTCACTGATGAGGCCTGAAAAAAATGCCTCCAGTCTACTGTAAAGTAAGGAGGATGAAGGCTTTGCTAGTTTTTTTTTTTTTTTTTTTTTATTATTATTTTTTTTATTCGTTTTTTTTTATTTATTTTTATTTTTTTTGTAAAAGCTGAATATGGGTTTTATTTCATAGTCTACTGTAAAGTAAGGAGGATGAAGGCTTTGCTAGTTTTTTTTTTATTTTATTATTTTTTTTTTATTATTATTTTTTTTATTATTATTATTATTTTTTTTTTTTTTTGTGAAAGCTGAATATGGGTTTTATTTCATAGTGACACTGATCCAGCTTGAATCATTATAACTAAGCATAGGCCATACCGGTGGGATCGATGGCAAAACAGTAGATTTTTGCTATTCCTAAGTTTTTTCCATGTAATGCTTTATGTGATTAAAAATGGTGATTTATGTAAGGTTAAAATCCTTCTCTCTGAAATGACGGTCTTCAAATAAAATCCTAACCTCTGTTAATGACCTATTACCCCTGAGGGCATACAACACTTTCATAGGGACAGCTGCACTTAAAAAAAACTCAGTTAATTGGATGTATAAGATAAACAACAGTTTTGACATGCTAGCTCAGATTTTACTGGCCTTGTAAAACAATTATTCTCTCCTAGCACAAAGTGCTTAGTAGCTACATTCGCACATTGCTAAAGTGAAAACAATTTTTTTTTACTTTTTTTTATTTGAGGCTTGCATGATGTAACAGAGTGATCACTCTGGCTGTACAGTTCACATATACAGTATGTAGCGAGGTCCCGGGCCTCCTTCGGTCTAATGAGAACCTCCAGGGCCAGAGATAGCCGACATCCTTCTGTATATGGTGGGTTGTGAGGCATGGTTGGTGCAATGATTAAAGTCATTGGGCGCCAGACAATTCTTGAATGCAAAAGAGTTTATTTCTCTTAACAAACTTTTTGAGGGAAAGAGGGTTAGGGCCAGGACACCCTTAGGTACTGTAGTTGCAAGTTCAATTTGAAGACTTCAACCGGAGGACTGCCATGCAGGGAAAGGCATCCAGCGAGACGCCACATCTGCATGTGTAGGAATGCTGTCTCCTATGGCAACAGTCTTTAACCACATGTCGACCGGGCCATAGCCGAAAGACGGCTACAGCGCGGTCGGCTTATTCTGGGTGGACGTCTGTGGGACGTCCTCCCAGAATCTTGCTCCCGCGCGCCCCCTGGAGCATGCACCGGGAACATCCGTGACCGCTGGGTCCTGATGACCTGGCGCATCACGGATCACGGTAAACGGCCGCTGATAGCGGCCGTTTACCATGTGATCGCTCCGTCAATTGACGGAGAGATCGCTTGTAAACAAACCAGCGTCACGTCATTACGCCGGTTCCTCCCTCCCATCTCAGTACCAATCGGTACAGTGAGAGGGGAGAGGAGGAGAGATTGCAGCAACGCTGTGGGCTGGATGTGTAGTGCCCACAGCGCTGCTCAGTGACACTACTCTGCCCATACTCTGCCAATACTCTGCAACACTGTGCAATACTCTGCAACACTGCAATACTCTGCCAATACTCTGCAACACTGCAATACTCTGCCAATACTCTGCAATACTCTGCAACACTGCAACACTGCAATACTCTGCCAATACTCTGCAATACTCTGCCAATACTCTGCAACACTCTGCCAATACTCTGCCGATACTCTGCAACACTGTGCAATACTCTGCCAATACTCGCCAATACTCACCAATACTCTGCCAATACTCTGCAATAAATCTTAACAGAAACAAAGAATTCATTTTTTTTTTTTTTACCGAATTTTCAGTCTTTTTTTATTTTTAGCACCAAAAATAAAAAACCCAGCGGTGATTAAATACCACCAAAAGAAAGCTCTATTTGTGTGAAAAAAAAGGACAACAATTTCATATGGGTACAGTGTTGCATGACTGAGTAATTGTCATTCAAAGTGTGAGAGCACCGAAAGCTGAAAACTGGTTAGGAAGGGGGTTTTAAGTGCCCAGTGGTCAAGTGGTTAACAGTTCCTAACACAAATGTAACAGTTCCTCTCTCTTTCACTACAATCTCTCCTTGTAATTCTTCAGCCCATTGAGCTCCCGGTCTTTCACTAGACCTGCTGATTCACTGCCACTGAATCCCTTGAGCTCCTCCAATCTTCACGGTGGTATCTTCCTCAAGCGTCACCACCGCTTCTCTGCTGGGTCCATAGCTTGGCACTCCCGATACCCCTCCAGCTTCACCCCACTGGCCCGCTCGGTCCCTGGCTTGACGCACAAGTCTGCTCTGCAAGCATCACCTCCACTGGCTGGGTCCCTGGCTTGATACCCACTGAAGTTTCCTGATTCTTCACTGTCCCCGGTTGGTGAGAATACTGCTCCGGTACTTCTGTTACTCACAGTGGTCCCTGGTAATAAGGTGGTTGGTCCCTTAGTGGCTACAGCTTCCCCTCTACCTCCGACCATGACAGGTTCTCCGGCAGGCAGAACCGTTATTTCTGGTTGGATTGCAAGCCGCAATCCCAACCCTGCGCTGCCCTCTTACTTCTCTTATAGGCCCTCAGACAGCCAGATGTCCCTGGGATAGGCCTTTAGGCTTCCGGCCTAGCAGCTCGAGCAGTAAAACACACGTCCACCCAGACAGCCGTCCAGGTGTCGCAGAACCCCGATCACCTGACTCCACCCAAATAAATGGGCTCTCCAAGCAGGCCAAGGGACCCAAGAAAATCCCTACCCATTGGCTGAGACACCCCATCTATTCCTAATCTGTCCTTGCAATGCCCTTCGATACCCGGCCATCTAGTGACAAAAGAGAGAAGTGCAGCAATTCCATAATTGGGATGAAATCAATTGACCTCCTATCAATTGGCCAAGGCAACTATCACTTGTAAGATAAATATAATAGCCACTCTGCCTAAACATCAGGGTGCTACATAAGCCTTTTTATGATACATTCTGTATGATAACCTCTTGTTTGTACAAATTATACAGAAAACAATAAAAATAATGGGAAAAAAATTATAATAATATTTCTGGACAATTCTTTCTCTAGGTCAGATGTTCATTTACAAAAAAATGCATAAATCTGGAAAATACAGCATTATGGCCACTAGATGGAGCTATGATCATATTAAATGTTTTTTTTTTTTTTCATATGATTATCAGCTCCCTCTATGGCCATAATACGGTATTTTCCTGATTGGCACTATTCTTATATGAATGAAGAACATGTGACCTGGAGAGGAAATAACCTAGCAACATTTGATTTACCAGGCATTCGCACAGAGCAAATGTACATGCAGTTTCGCAGGAGGAATAGCTTTGCATTTTTTTTTTTGTAAATACAGTCCTTAACGTTAAACCCTTTTGATTTCAATTTTCTTCAGACTGTTTAAAGAGTTGGCCAAAGGGAACCACTTGGGTGTTTCAAAGCTGAACTCCCAAGAAAAATGCCTAAATTGCACAGCCTTATCTGCCAGGATGTCTTGTCCATCCAATTTTATGATTCCTACACCTCTGCCAGACAGCATAGCCAGAAGGATGACACCACTTTTTTCTAGTAGGGCTAAAGAATTCAGTAGTGTCACCTTCTTACAACGGGGAAGCAATGAGCAAAATCATTGAGGCCTCATTTATATGGGCGGCAAAGGGGCAGTAAAACAGGTGGAAGACCTGCGTTTTTACTGCCCCCCCCTGACCACCCACCTAAAACCTAACATGACAGCTGAAGGGGTTCATACACATGCTGTGACTTCACTGCTGTGCTTAACAGCTGTTGCAAAATATATCTAATTGGCGCCTGTCAAACTTGCCAATTTAAGTCAATGGGACTGCATCGCAATGGTATGCCAAACCGGTTCGTGGTATTCCCATGCAAAAATCCCACTTCAGCTGTTCCAAAAAAAAAAGAGACATTAAAGGGGTGGCAGTGTTGCCTCCTGAATGCCTGTAAACCTCTACACATCTGCCTCTGAAAAGTGATCCACTGCAGATCACTTTTCAGGAGGATGGTTAACACTTTGCATATTTCTTCTATCAACATGCTACCTACGGGCACATCCAACACTTGGCCTCTATGACCGCCCCTCTCTCTCCCAGTCTGTTGTGCAATGGATGACAGAAGGCTATAATAATAATATAATAATAATATAATAATAATATAATAAGACAAATTCATGTACTTCTATTACTTGTATTTAAAAATACATTTAAACCTATTTAATGGAATAAGGAACCGCATTAGTTTTATATCTGTCCGGAGTTCAGCTTTAACCCACGGAAATTTACCCGTAGCTAAATATTGGTTTTGGATCTCCCGAACGATTAAATGCCAACAAATCTGTCAAAAGTAAATTATATGCGATTTATTTTAATGTTCTTTGCTCCATAGGAAAAAACAAGGAAGAGTGAGAAATCCATAAAAGAATGACAAATATCCGTGTCTAGGCAGTAGAAGGTATGTGTATATCCATACTAAGCCTATAAAACCCTTTGAATTCCATGTGTCACTGACTCCACAAGGCTTTAACATATGCTTCTTTTAATATGATTTCCCGACTCATTAAAGTTAAAGGGAAAGTATAGCTTTTATTTTATTTTTTTATTTTTTTTTACCATCTTTTTTGAAATGTTAGACAATTATAAATGGCTACTTTATAGTATGAATATTATTTGTATGAAATCAATATTTTAGAGTTAAACATTAAAGCGGTTCTACACTGTCAATGAAGATGTGACCGAAATCTCGCGAGATTTCGGAAGATGTGACCGAAATCTCGCGAGATTTCGGAAGATGTCCGCACTGTCTCCTGGGATCAATGACACCAGATCCCAGGAGACAGTGCGGCGTGACGACGATCGACGCAGAGACCCCGCCCACTGCCGCAGAGACAGAGGACAGGAAGTCAGCGATTACAAGGTAAGTGAAAAAAAAAAAAACACATTTCATTTAGTACTCTTTGCCTGATTTGGAAGGCAAAGAGATTTACTAAATGAAATGGGTGCAGAACCGCTTTAAATGCGGAAACTGCCAGTTCACATTATTATTATTATACAGGTTTTATATAGCGCCAACAGTTTGCGCAGCGCTCTACAACATGAGGGCAGACATTACAGTTACATTACAATTTGGTACAAGAGGAATCCGAGGGCACATATATCCCCACATCATGAATAATACATATGGAACTTTCAAAAGGAAAGTAGCAATAGACTTTTATGGGCATATATGAATGGCACTTTATATATATATATATATATATATATATATATATATAGTGGTGTGAAAAAGTGTTTGCCCCCTTCCTCATTTCCTGTTCCTTTGCATGTTTGTCACACTTAAGTGTTTCGGAACATCAAACCAATTTAAACAATAGTCAAGGACAACACAAGTAAACACAAAATGCAATTTGTAAATGAAGGTGTTTATTAGAAAAAAAATACAAACCATCATGGCCCTGTGTGAAAAAGTGATTGCCCCCTAAACCTAATAACTGGTTGGGCCACCCTTAGCAGCAACAACTGCAACCAAGCGTTTGCGATAACGTGCAATGAGGCTTTTACAGCGTCCTGGAGGAATTTTGGCCCACTCATCTTTGCAGAATTGTCCTAATTCAGTTACATTAGAGGGTTTTCGAGCATGAACAGCCTTTTTAAGGTCATACCACAACATCTCAATAGGATTCAGGTCAGGACTTTGGCTAGGCCACTCCAAAGTCTTCATTTTGTTTTTCTTCAGCCATTCGGTGGTGGACTTGCTGGTGTGTTTAGGATCATTGTCCTGCTGCAGAACCCAAGTTCGTTTCAGCTTGAGTACACGAACAGATGGTCGGACATTCTCCTTCAGGATCTCTTGGTAGACAGCAGAATTCATAGTTCCTTTTATCACGGCAAGTCTTCCAGGTCCTGAAGCAGCAAAACAGCCCCAGACCATCACACTACCACCACCATATTTTACTGTTGGTATAATGTTCTTTTTCTGAAATGCAGTGTTCCTTCTATGCCAGATATACTTGGACACACACCTTCCAAAGAGTTCCACTTTTGTCTCATCGGTCCACAGAATGTTGTCCCAAAAGTCTTGGGGATCATCAAGATGTGTTGTGGAGAAATTGAGACGAGCTTTGATGTTCTTTTTGCTCAGCAGTGGTTTTCTCCTTGGAACTCTGCCATGCAGGCCATTTTTGCCCAGTCTTTTCCTGATGGTGGAGGCATGAACGCTGACCTTAACTGAGGCAAGTGAGGCCTGCAGTTCCTTGGACGTTGTTGTGGGGGTCTTTTGTGACCTCTTGGATGAGTCGTCGCTGCGCTCTTGGGGTAATTTTGGGCGGCCGGCCACTCCTGGGAAGGTTCACCACTGTTCCATGTCTTCGCCATTTGTGGATAATGGCTCTCACTGTGGTTCGCTGGATTCCCAAAGCTTTGGAAATGGCTTTATAACCCTTTCCAGACTGATAGATCTCAATTACTTTCTTTCTCAATTGTTCCTGAATTTCTTTGGGTCTCGGCATGATGTGTAGCTTTTAAGGATCTTCTGGTGGACCTTACTGTGTCAAGCAGCTCCTATTTAAGTGATGCCTTGATTGTGAACAGGTGTGGCAATAATCAGGCCTGGGTGTGGCTAGAGAAATTGAACTCAGGTGTGGACAACCACAGTTATAGTATGTTTTAACAAGGGGGGCAATCACTTTTTCACACAGGGCCATGATGGTTTGGATTTTTTTTCACCTTTAATAATAAACACCTTCATTTACAAATTGCATTTTGTGTTTACTTGTGTTGTCCTTTACTATTGTTTAAGTGTGACAAACATGCAAAGGAACAGGAAATGAGGAATGGGGGCAAACACTTTTTCACACCACTGTGTATATATGTGTGTGTGTGTGTGTGTGTGTGTGTGTGTGTGTGTGTGTGTGTGTGTATATATGTATATATGTGTATATATATATATATATAATATATATATATATATATATATATATATATATATATATATATATATATATATATATATATATATAATAAACTTGATTTTATATGTATATATTAAAAACATACACCATATTACCAGTATTGACACCTGCCTTAACACGCACATGAACTTTAATGGCATCCCAGTCTTAGTCCATAGGGTTCAATATTGAGTTGGCCCTCCCTTTGCAGCTATAACAGCTTCAACTCTTCTGGAAAGGCTGTCCACAAGGTTTAGGAGTGTGTCTATGGGAACGTTTGATCAGTCTTCTAGAAACGCAATTGTGAGGTCAGGCACTAAAGTGGACGAGAAGGCTTGGCTCGCAGTCTCCGCTCTAATTCATCCCAAAGGTGTTCTATCGGGTTGAGGTCAGGACTGTGTGTAGGCCAGTCAAGTTCCTCCATCCCAAACTCTCTCATCCATGTCTTTATGGACCTTACTTTGTGCACTGGTCCAAACCATTTGGCGGAGGGGGGATTATGGAGTGGGATCGTTTTTTCAGGGGTTGGGCTTGGCCCCTTGGTGCCAGTGAAGGGAACTCTTCAGGCGTCAGCATAACAAGACATTTTGGACAATTTCATGCTCCCAATTTTGTGGGAACAGTTTGGGGATGGCCCCTTCCTGTTCCAACATGACTGCTCACCAGTGCACAAAGCAAGGTGCATAAAGACATGGATGAGCAAATTTGGGGTGGAGGAACTTAAATGGCCTGCACAGAGTCCTGATCTCAACTTGATAGAATACCTTGGGATGAATTAGAGCGGAGACTGCGAGCCAGGTCTTCTAGTCCACATCAGTGCCTGACCTCACAAATACGCTTCTGGAAGAATGGTCAAACATTCCCATAGACACACTCCTAAACCTTGTGGACAGCCTTCCCAGAAGAGTTGAAGCTGTTATAGCTGCAAAGGGTGCGCCAACTCAATAATGAACTCTACGGACAAAGACTCGGATGCCATTAAAGTTTATGTGCATGTAAACGCAGGTGTCCCAATACTTTTGGTAATATAGTGTATATTTCACCACATCCAGTATTTTCAACTAGGGCTCACAGATATTATTTTTTCATTTCAAAATCCACGTGTCATCCTAATGGGTTTCGAATGTTGAAACATCATCAGGAGCACATATGAACAGTATCTGCTTAAATAGAACCCGATATCCTAAAATCACAAGGTATTTTTGTGGTTTGCTGAAATAAAGATTAACCATTCCAGAAAGGGGCATCCAAGGGACTGGAAAATAATAGTCTGGGTATATTGAAACTCAACAAAATAATCCTGTAAATTATCCCACTAGCAACCAAAGATGCCACAGATAGGCAATGGTATATTCATATAAGAAAAAAGATATTCCTTTTCTCAGGGTAAATCTAATCACTCAAAGAAAGGTATACCAACAATTTCAGGCGTTTGACTAAAACACAAGCAGCCTAAAAAGTAGACATGTGCACAATAGAAAAATTTGTTTATTTTCATTTTGTTTCTTTCGTTTCCGTTGATTCGTAACGATTCGTAAATTCGTAAGTCGTCGGTGTCCTTATTCGTAACGATTCGTATTTTCGTAAGAGTTATTTTTTCGTTGATTCGTTTTTCCGTTAGTTTAATTTTCGTTTATTTGAAATTCGGACGCATTCGTATTTCCGTAGATTTAGTTACATTCGTACTTTCGTTAGATTGATTTATTCGTACTTTCGTAACATTGTTTTCGTAGATTCGTAATCGGAGCATAATTCATAATTTTATGTAATGTGTATACTATTATTACATTTTAAGAGACACAGAAAATTACGAATCGAAAAAAAAAGTTACGAATGTACGAATTTTTTCGTTCAATCCATTCGAAACACGTTAGGCAGCGCCATTGTAAGAGACACGGAAAATTACGAATCGCTAAAAAAAAAAAAAAATCTACGAATGTACGAATTTTTTCGTTCAATCCATTCGAAGCACGTTAAGCAGTGCCATTGTAAGAGACACGGAAAATTACGAATCGAAAAAAAAAAAAAAAAAGTTACGAATGTACAAATTTTTTCGTTTAATCCATTCGAAGCACGTTAAGCAGCGCCATTGTAAGGGACATGGAAAATTACCAATTCAACAAAAAAAAAAAAGTTACGAATGTACGAATTTTTTCGTTCATTTTGATTTTCGTTGTTCCTGTTTTCGTTTTTCGGATTTTCTTTTTTCGTCGTTTCGTTGTTTCTAATTTGGTTATTTCGGATTTTCGTTGTTTTTCATATTCGTTCAATTCGAACATTCGTTAAAATTTTTAGCGAATCATTCGTTCATTTGTACGATATCGAATGGACGATTATAACGAATTTTAACGGAAAAGGAAAAAAAACGAAACGAATTGCACATGTCTACTAAAAAGTACATCAGGCTGGTTCCTCCAGCATTTCCCATCAAACCCTGTGATTTTATGATATTGGGTTCTATTTATGCAGATACTGTTCACATGTACTCCTGATGAAGATGTTCCAACATTTAAAACGCGTTGAGATGACATGTGGATATTTAAATGAAAAAGGGATCTCCGAAGCCTAGTTGAAAATACTGGATGTGGTGCTATGTAATTTTTTTATATATGTATAATAAACATGATGATTTTATAAGAAAAAAAATAAACTTTCTTCTTCCATTTACTATATGCCCCAAAAAGTCCATTGCTACATTCCTTTTTAACACTCTATATTTATTATTCAGGATGTGGGCACATAGGGCATAGAAATTCTATCCAATTTGTGTGTAATATGCAGAACTCATGTTAAGGGGGACCCCCCCCAGCTATTGAACACTACAACTGGTGACTTCTCATTTTATTAAAGTATCATGGAGTCACAAACTTTGCATAGTTCTTATGCCGCGTACACACGGTCGGAATTTCCGATGGAAACAGTCCGATGGGAGCTTTTCATCGGATTTTCCGACCGTGTGTATGCCCATCGGTCTTTTTCTGTCGGAATTTCCGACGGACTTTGGATTGAGAACCTGTTCTCAATTTTTCAGACGGAAAACCTTTCTATCGGATTTTCCGATCGTGTGTATGCAATTCCAACACGCAAAATTCCGACGCATGCTCGGAAACAATTCGACGCGTGCTCAGAAACATTAAACTTCCCTTTTTATAGTGCAGTCGAACGTTTTTTAAGGCGTGGTGTTATTGACCGTCGGAATTTGGTGTGACCGTGTGTAGGCAAGACAGTTTGAGCGAAATTCCGTCGGAATTCCGACGGGAAAACCATCAGAGCTTTTTCCGACGAGAATTCCGACCGTGTGTACGCGGCATTAGGGCCCAGCAGCCGCTCCATGACCCAGGAAGTCAAAGCCTTTCCTGGCAAATCTTGGCTGCCCATATTTTTGTTGGCCAGATGCTGCTCTCTTTCCTTAACTTCAGCTCTTGAATTGATACAGTGGGTTTCACCTTTCTAGGTCAATAATTTAGATACAGGGACCATTTGTCCCAAGTCACACACAGCCTTTCAGTACGTTGGTGAACCAGCACCCCCAAACTGTATTTCAACCCTTCTTAAGGCTCGATTCACATCTATGCATTTTGCTTTTGAGCGTTTTTGCAGTGCTTTTTGCGGTGCTTGCCGTGTTTTTGGACACGCGTTTTACAGCGATTTTGCCGCGATTTGCGTTTTTGTATTTTTATTTATTTTTTTATTTTTTTTACACTGTGGTTGCTTAGCAACCAGCTATATACAGTGTAAAAAAAAATAAAACAAATATAACGCGGCAAAATCGCGGTAAAAACGTGGTACATTGACTTCTATTACATGCAAAACGCTGCATTTTGCATGAAAAAAAGTCCCCGACCCTTTCCAAAAACGCAGAGGCACAAAAATGCATTGATGTGAACATGTTCCATAGGAACCCATGTTAAAAAATTTCCCTGCATTTCTGCAAAATGCATCAAAAAACGTGCTAGTGTGAATGGAGCCTTAGGCTCCCCCTAACATTTGGTTGTTTTTTTCTTAAAGTAGAAGTTCACCCTAACACTAAATTTTGTAAATCTACACTCATCCATGATCTAAAACTAGCCTATCTAGCCCTATAAAGAAAAAAATCGCTATACATACCTTTATTTGAAGCCGCTTCAGGCCAGCCCCACCCTGAGCTGTCAGCAGCGATTTCTCTGTGGAGGTGGATGCAGAGGAGGCAGCCGACAACGGAAGCCCCATAGTAACTCTATGGGTGACTTCCCATTCATTCTCCTCTGCAGAGCTTCCGCCGCTTTAATAAGTTTATGTATAACAATTTCTTCTTTACAGGGCTGGATAAGTTGGTTTTAGTTTGTGGATGCCTGTAGATTTCGAGATTTTAGTGTAATGCCCCATACACACGCTCGGATTATCCGAGGACCAGGTCCGTCGGATCATGTCTGTCGTACTTTGTCCGATGTTGGTTTTGCGTACACACGGTCGGACAAAGTTGTCGGAAAATCCGATCATTCTGAATGTGGTGACGTTTGTTGCGTACGACGGGACTACGTAGAGGCTAGTAGCCAATAGCTTTGGTCTTGTAATGTGATCTGAGCATGCGTAGCACTTTGTCCGTCGGAATTCGCTACACACGATCGGATTTGGTGTGATCGGACTTTGTTGTCAAAAAATCTATCCAGCAGGAGATAGGACTTTGTCCGTCGGACAATCCGATGGAAACTGTCCGATGGTGCCTACACACGGTCGGAATTTCCGACAACATTGTCTGATAGGACAGAATCCATCGGAAAATCCGACCGTGTGTATGGGGCTTTAGGGTGAAGTTCTACTTTAACGATGTGAACCAGCACCTACAAACTATATCCATCTAACTTTGGGAAGGGCTAAAAGTCAACTGAACAAATATCATTCCCAATCCTTGTTCCAAGAAACATGGTGCCAATCTATAGCCAGAACAGCGTTACGATTTCGTTGTTTTTCTGGTTCCCCAATAAGGTAGAGTTGCTCTGGTTTACCTTGCTTAGCAAGGAAAACTTTATTGTAATTATGGTTCCAACAGGGGTGTACATCCTTTTGTGAGAGTGTAAATCAGCATCCACAAACTGCATCTACCCAACAACAGGAAGTGCTTGAAGCCGACCCAACGAGTATCATTCCCAGTCTTTGTTCCAGTAGATATACTGCCAATCTATAGCCAGAACAATGTTAGGTTCTCAGCCCTTCTTCAGGCCTCCCTCAGTAAGTTGGAGTCTCACACCTAGTTTCCCTTGCTTAATGACATAAAACTTTTTTGTAGTTATGATTTCAACATCCTTCATCCTTCGTGAATGTTTAAACCAGTGCTCACATACTTTATCTACCCAACAGAAGGTAAGTGCTTGAGGCCAACTCAACGAGTATCATTCCCAGTCTTTGTTCCAGGAGACATGCTGCCAATCTATAGCCAGAGCAATGTTTGGTTCACAGCCCTTTTTCGAACCCCCTCCATAAGAAAGAGTCACATCCGGTTGCCCCTGCTTAATAAACAAAACTTTACTATAATGAAGGTTCCAACAGGAATGTACATCGTTCGTGAGTGTCTAAAACAGCACCCACACTGATTCTTTTTGTTTAATTTCACTTCATGCTTTGGAGGTAAAACTCCACTTTTCATCCTGCTCCCATAACTAACTTTCATTTTTGCTTTGTTCTACCTGTGACGAAAATCACTTTGGGTGGGGGACTTGTGGAACCCAGCTTACCTTAGAGAGCTCTGGAAACTCATTTCCAGATCCCCGGGTCCTCCTATGTGTAAGTCACCATGTGTCTATTAGGGGCACAGGGTGACTGAGAATCCCAGTCTGTCCTAACCAGACTCCCAGTACAACCACACCAGACTCAGCATTTTGTTTTACCCCTGTTATCCTGGGTTCTATATGTGTTGTCTGTGTTGAAAGAATGAAGGGGCTCTTTTACTTGGGACAGTAATATTTATGAACAATATCCCACAAGAAATATATGAAGATAAATAATTCCACCTTTCAGACTGCTAGAATATTGTAGGAGTGTCTTATAGACCATTGTTGGATAGTTTGAGGTGGGGTGGGGGTTGTTATGTGTTTAATGTGAAGTGGCTATATCCCATTGTTCTATTGTTTCTGTCTGCCTTGGGAGCAAACGATTATGGGCTGTGTATGCTTATGTGGATTAGCTTAAGGGTCAATGAAACCACTGTCAGCTATTAGCTGCTAAAGGGGATGGGGATTTCTCCTGCAGCCCTTCCTAAAGGCTGTCTGTGTGTTATGTTACTGAATGTAGTTTACCCTGCCCTGAGTCATTATGCAAAGAAGGGGGGATTGACCCCTGAGTGTATATATCTTTGTACCTGTGTTTGAATAAACAGTTTTATGTGTCTTACCACCCTACACTGATGTCTCGACAAGTGACTGAGTGGGCTAAGGGATCTTGGATCTAGCTGGTACTGGCAAAGGGAGGCTTATACGGCGGACATACTCCTCTTGAGTACGGGGTCCGTCACATTGGTGGCAAGCGGTGGGATGCTTCCTGCAGTCTGGGACATCCAAACCTCCATCGGGATTCAAGGTCCGGGTAGCAGAAGAAGAGAGGTACAGATACCAGCCGCCATGGAAGAGGAATTCGTAAGGAGGTTGCGAGAGATGCGGATACAGCACAGAGGACCAGTGTCAATGCAGGTCCTGCTGAGATGGTATGAATCTGTCAGCAGGGAACTCTAAAAGGAAGCACTAGACTGTGAGCAGCGTCACCAGGGAAAAATTCTCCCCTCAATCCAGGAAAGGTACTGGTCGCAGTATGGATTGCAGGTGCTGTTTTTGGGAGAACAACCACACAAAGAGCAGACAGAGAGTTAAGCAGGCTGGTCTGGGCAGAGATGTGGCTGAACGAGAGCTACAGAGCCCTCCGGTGGCATGTGTCCCAAGCATGCCCTTGGATAGCGGATGACAGCCCAATGGAATGCTTTGGCTATGGCGGCCTGGGACTTTTTGTACGGGAAGCTGTCAGGGGCCCTAACATTGGGAATGATCTGGAGGTTTAAAAAAAAAAATGTTTTATCTCAAAATAATATATAAATGAGGAAAAATTAGCAGAAAAACAGGGTACACTCCCAGTAACCTTTGGGGTCCAGTCTGGATCCTAGCTTCATCAGTGTGCACAAATTTCACAAAATTGTCCTCCTGCTGTCCTCCACCTGCTCCAGTGCCTCCAGTCAGGATACCTCTGTGTGTCGTGGAAAGGGTCCCTTCCGAGCCCAAGCCAGAGGCCACACCCCCCAGACTAGGGGGCTACCCTCAAGGGCACTCCATCTCCAGCTTCCACCGAACTCCACTGCCCCAGCTGGGCTGACCCTGAGTATCTGAGGGGGCCTGCCTCCTGCCAACCCATCTGTTGGGGATTGGTCAGGGCCCCTTAGAAGACTCCAGGCAGCTCCTCCTCACCTCCACACCCACCCTTCTGGAAGTTTCCAGCAAGTTCCAGAAGTAGGGGGATGTCTCAGAGATGCGGCCTGTGAGTCATCCAGCCCTCCCTGAGTAACTCAAATCCTGACCCAGAAAAACTCCAGGCTTGGCTGCCAGCCAAGTCAAACAATTTACCTACTCTAACAAAAAAATACTATTCTAGCACACCAGAGGGTGCTACATATGCAAAATAAATAGTATTTTATGGTACTTGAAAACTACAAGGGGTTGCTCATAATGTTTTTCGGGAGCTTCCTGTAATAAAGACCGGTCATTGCTGCCCTCTCTCATTGTGCAGAGTGGCTGGTCTTGTCTCCACCCTCCTCCTCTAGTTTTCTATAGGCAGCCTGTAGTGGGTGGGGCCTGTTGGGTCCCTCCCACGGCTCTGCTATGTGCACAGGCATGATGATACCACTGCTACTTTTACAGCGTGATATCTGGGTTTGTAAAGGTATTTGGTGCACACAGAAGAGGATGTATATTAGACATGTGCAATTCGTTTAGTTTTTTTTCGTTTTTCGTTTTTTTTCATTATTTTCATTCGTTTGTTTTCGTACGAATGAACGAATCGTTCGAATTGTACGAATCCTATTAACGAATCATTCGAATCGAACGAATCCGAAAAACAACGAAAATCTGAAAAAAAACTAATTAGAAACAACGAATGTACTAATGAAGAAAATACGAAAAAAACGAAAACGAACGAAAAAATTCATACATTCGTAACTTTTTTTTTTTTGTTGAATTTGTAATTTTCCGTGTCCCTTACAATGGTGCTTCGAATGGATTGAACAAAAAAATTCGTACATTCGTAATTTTCCGTGTCTCTTAAGCCCCATACACACGGTCGGACTTTTTCATGGATTCTGTCCGATCGGACAAGGTTGTTGAAAAATCAGACCATGTGTATGCACCATCGGACAGTGTTCGTCGGTTTGACCGACGGACAAAGTCTTATCTCCTGCTGGAAAGATTTGCCGTCAACACGGTCCGATCACACCAAATCCGATCGTGTGTACGGTTGTCCGACCGGACAAAGTGCTACGCATGCTCAGATCACATTACAAGACCAAAGCTATTGGCTACTAGCCTCTACGTAGTCCCGTCGTAGGCAACAAACGTCACCACGTTCAGAATGATCGGATTTTCCGACAACTTTGTCCGACCGTGTGTACGCAAAACCAACATCGGACAAAGTATGACGGACATGGTCCGACGGACCTGGTCCGCGGATTGTCCGACCGTGTGTATGGGGCTTTACAATGGCGTTGCTTAACGTGCTTCGAATGGATTGAACAAAAAAATTCGTACATTCGTAACTTTTTTTTCGATTCGGAACTTTTTTTTTCCGATTCGTAAATTATTAAAATGTAATAATAGCATACACATTACATAAAATTATGAATTATGCTCCGATTACGAATCTACGAATGTACGAATAGATATGAATGCGTCCGAAAATTAAACTAATGAAAAAAACGAATCAACGAAAAAAAAACTCTTACGAATGTACGAATCGTTACGAATACGAACACCGACAACTTACAAATGTACGAATCGTTACGAAAAAAACGAAACGAAAATAAACTAAACTAATTTTTTTTCGGAAACGGAAAAAAACGAAACGAAAATAAACTAATTTTTTTGTTGTGCACATGTCTAATGTATATCCTTTTTGTGGCTATTACAGAAAATGATATTTAAATTAAAGTTTTTGTGGCCGGGGTTCAACTTTAACAGGTCAGTTTCGCGTGGCGGCAGAGTACATGAATGGTTACTCTTGGGGTCTGATCTAGCTTAGTAGGCCATCCAGCAGAATAGCTATATTGTCCGTATATTACATGCAGTGTTCTGAAGAAAGGGGTGATAATTGTCTGTGAAGCAGAGACAGGTGCCAGCTGAAAGTCTTAATTACTGAGAACGAACCCCCAGGGAAATCAGAGTCAAGTCAGTAGGAGCCAAGCCGCTGTAGCCGCTCCCCAACATTGACATCCATACAGTAAATCCACGCAGAGGCACGCCATTCTTCGCCAGGATTCTGACATCCCCTTCTGGGCTTTAGGCCCTGGCTGCTCCCTGCATCGGACTCGGCTCTGGAAAGTCTGATTTTTAAACCTGGCACTCGTCGTCCGCTGAGCTGATCACATTAGGAAATGGTTGGCTCGCTCTCAGCATTCATGGCAGAGGGAGAAATTGCAGAGCTGTTTCATTTTCCCCTCTTTAAAGGAATTCGGTCAAAGCAGGCTGTAGGGGTGCATTGGATCACGAGCAAAGATGTCAAGTCATTCTGCCAGTGATTTTACTTTGTAGCAAAGGGACTATTTTTCCTAGTTGTGCTAATAGCAAAGATGTCTAATAAAATTACACAAAGTAAGAAATGAAAGTTTACCACTTCAGCTCCGGAAGATTCCCCCCCCCCCCCTTTCATGACCAGGCCATTTTCTGCTATTCGGCACTGTGCTACTTTAACCACTTGCCGACTGCCCCATAGCTGATTTACTGCTACAGGGTGGCCACGTTGTGCAGAATGCACTTCTGGGTTTTGGGCGCGAGTGTGCACCGTGGGCGGCTCGCTCCCGCTGTGGTTTTACACCCGATGTCCGCCAGCACCTGCTTATCATTCGGTCCACTGACAGAATGCCCGTCTGCTTATGTAAACAAGGCAGAATGTCATTCTGTCAGTACCATACCTCCCAATATTTTGAAATGGGAATGAGGGACACCTACTAACAAACGTATGTAGGCATAGGACACGCCCCCTGTCACACCCCTTAAGGGAGAATTAACCACAAAAAAAAGGGTAATTAAATCTACAAGGACTTTTTTTTTTTTTTTTTTACCACTACTATTTCTTTATATTGGCTTTTAAAATGTACAAATGCAGCAATTTAGAAATTGGATAAAAGGTTTAGCACTGTGAAACACTTTTTAAAAGATAAAAAGTGAATTTTATATACAACTATATAGATCAGACCAAAATGAGGGGGAAAGAGAGCCAGAGGGACATTGCTCCAAATCAGGGACAGTCCCTCAAAATCAGGGACCGTTGGGAGGTATGCAGTACTGTGCAGAAGACATGGATCCTGTGTTTCTGTAAAGCAGAAACCCCAATCCATGTCTTCCCCTAGTAAAAGCACATCCCCCACTACACTGAAACATTAGCTAGGCATACAGCGGTGTGTGTCCCTCGGGGCTCCTCCTCCTCATTGGATGTAAACAGAGAGGAGGAGGCGCCGGCGGCTTTTGTCTGCTCCACTGACACAAAGCAAGGCGCAGATCATCAGGGCAGCGGGCGGTGTTAGCGGTGCCGCAATCCACGGGTCTCACCCCTCTCGCGGATGTCACCCAGGTGCGGCCTGCACCCCCCGCCCCCACCTAGCAACGCCACTGGACTCAACAGTTCTCCCAGACTGACTCTGCATCCATCCCAGACTGCTCTCTTTCAGTTATCTCAGTCCTCTCTGACTGTATCACTCACCAGCCCACCTGGCTGTCTTCCTCCCCGGAGATTTGCCCGGCAGTGTCCTCCTGCTGTCCTCCACCTGCTCCCGTGCCTCCAGTCAGGACACCTCTGTGTGTCGAGGAAAGGGTCCCTTCCGCACCCGAGCCCAGGCCCGAGTCCACCCCCCCCCCAGACTAGGGGGCTACCCTCAAGGGCCACCAACAGCCTAGCACTCCATCTCCAGCTTCCATGCAGTACTGTGCAGAAGACATGGATCCTGTGTTTCTGTAAAGCAGAAACACCAATCCATGTTTTCCCCTAGTAAAAGCACCTCCCCCACTACACTGAAACATTAGCCAGTTAACCCTTTGATTGCCCCATAAATCCAAAAGTCAACCCACTAATTACATGAGGACTAAGGGCTCTGAAACGAGTACTGAGGCAGGGTGCTTTGTCTCCTCTCTTTATCCAACTTCCTTTTTATAAGACTCCATCCAAGGTTCCAGATGACAAAGGGGTCAATTCACTAAAGTTTACCGCATGCGATAATGTGATCACATGACTCATTTGCATAAATTATTGCATGCATTAAACTAAAGTGGGGGGACACCCTAAAAAAAAAAAAAAGCATTAATATTCTAGAAAAAAAAAAAAATGAAAAAAAAAATGTTTTACCTGATCGGAAATCCCTGTTGCTAGGCAGACTTCTTAATCTGCCTCCTTCCTACGCCGCGGTGATCTTCATTCTTCTGTCCTCCGCCGCGTTGTCTTCTGGGTAATGGGGTGCGCTGTGTTATGGAAACTGTGTGTTCCCTAACACAGCGCGTCCCATTCACAAAGCGCTGTGCGACTCGTGCATGCGCAGTAGGAAACGGGCAGTGAAGCCGTAGCCTTCACTGCCTGTTTCTCTTACTGAGGATGGCGGCGCTGGGACCGGAGCGCCGAGGGACATCTCGGCTTTCACGACCGACATTGCGGGCGCCCTGGGAGGGTAAGTGTACTTATTAAAAGTCAACAGCTACTTTTTCTTTAGCTGCTGACTTTTAAAAATCTTTTTAGCTGAAACACCCCTTTAAGTCCAATTCCCCCAAAAAAATAAAAATAACGATTATACAGATTTTTAAGTCAGCAGCTACAAACACTGTAGCTGCTGACTTTTAATAAGGACACTTACCTGTGCAGGGAGCCTGCAATGTCGGCCTCCCGAGGCCGATCCATCCATTGGATCGGGTGCAGACGCCGCCATTACAACTAAGGGAAACCGTCAGTTGAGCCTTGCGACTTCACTGCCCGTTTCCAACTGCGTGGCGCTTTGTGAATGGCCAGCTTGTCTTCTGGGACACGCAGGTCCCAGAAGACAACGGGGGTGCTCGCCGATGAAGAGGACATGACGTCCTGGCCCGGCGGAATTGGAAGCACACTTCCAAAAAAAAGAACTATTGGAAAAAAAAATCAATATCCAAGAACGAGGGGTGGAAAGGTGGTCTTTCGTTTAAGACCATCTCTGAAAAGTTTAAGTCCAATTCACGAACGGACTAGAAAGTAAAAAAAAAATGCAATATTTGCCACCAGGGTTTTGCTGGCGGTATCACATGCGGTATTTGTCAAACCACCCGAAGGGCCTGGTATGGACTGGGGAGGGGACCACACTCTGTTTTTTTTGCACCGTTTTGAAAAAACTGGGGTCTATTAGACCCTGGATCTCTCCTGTGCCCTCAAAGCATCTGACCACACCAAGATGGTGTGATAAAATGCTTTCCCAATTTCCCAATGGCGCTGTTTATATCCGGTGAAACCCAAGTCATGAAATGCTCGTAGATTCTAGTTTCTTAGGCCATAGAGAGGATTGGAGCCATTCTGGTCTCTGCTCGGCTCTATGGTCAGCTGGCGGAACCACCGGCTTCATTTTCCGGTTCCCTGTTGTGACAGGAGAGCCCGAGAAAACCATGGAAGACGGTGGGAGGGGGGGACGTTCCCTCCCCACTGCTTGTAAAAGCAGTCTAGAGGCTAATTAGCCACTAGGATTGCTTTTACATGAAAGCTGTCCGCTGGCTGAAAAAAATGATACCAAGATTATACCTAAACCTGCAGGAATCATTCTGGTATAACCATTCAAAGTCCAGCAACATACTAGTACGTTGCTGGTCCTTGTTGCGCATATATTGTAATGTTCTTTTTTTCATGCAGCCTGTGGGCTGAACAAAAAAAAGAGATTGATCGGTGGGTATGCCCACCATTCGAATACATCCCCCAGTTCTAATAATGGGCATGCATGCACAATTTTTTTTTTAACTGTGGTGGTAAAATCACCTCCTACAGCGCTGGAGTCACTGAGTTTCGTATCGTGAGAGCAAACGCTGTTTCTGTCAAGATAAATAAATCAGTGCTGCAGCTAATTGGCGCACCTGAAAAGCAAACAATGGTAACAATAAAACATTTTACTCAATAAAACAACTTGATTTTTAATGCAGGGGAAGCATTTAATTCATCAAAACCGATCAACAGGTCCAGGCCAGAAATCATTGGCCTGGGCCTGGAGACTTATCGGTTCTGAAATAAATCCGAACATCGCTTCACCCGCCCATGCCATTCTGCCACAGTAAAACTGCGAAGGCTGGTCGGGAACTGGTTAATAATGAGATCCCTCTGATGCTTTGGAAGCTCTCTGTGGACCATGGCTTTTGCTGTAGGATGCGACTAAGAAAATGTCAGGAAAGACCTTCTAGAACAGCTGAACATTATTTGGGGTTAATCAGAGACACTTTAAATGATGGCAGGTGTGTACTGACTCCTATTTAACATGAGTTAGAATGTGATTGCTAGTTTTTTAGCTTTACCCCCCCCCCCCCCCTAAAAGTTTTCAGTTTGTTTTTCAACTGAGTTGTACAGTTTATAGGTCACATTAAAGGTGGAAAAAGTTCTGAAATTATTTATCTTTATCTCATTTTTTAACATTACAGAAACCTGACATTTTAATAGGTTTTCATTTTATATCCATTGTATATAATTAAAAAAAGTCAGATATAAAACTTAAATTTTCGAACTTATAAATATAAAAAAAATAACAAAAATAAACTTGGCACCAAACCTTTTTCATCCTGCTTCTAGCAGTTTAGCTGCTAATTTCAGCAAGCACAAATTTATGGAAACTCCGTGAATTATTTGTATTGCATAGTTGCACTGGTACAGATTGACACAATGTAAGCATATCTCATACCTGGGTAAACTGAAAATCCCTTCTTATGTATTATTATTTTCTCTCAAACTTTTAGAATGCCAATGGAGTATATCATATGCTTACCATTTTCATCACTCCCTGCCCAGGGGAGAATACATTAGCACATTCGCTTTCAGCACCAAGAGATTTAGGCCTAGCCATTTTGGACAACATTGTAAATTTTCTATTTATCCATTCTCCACTTGTGTCTCAGTGCACTATTTTTATGTTGTGTTTTTATTATTTTTCTTCCTTTACTCACAGATGGTAGGCTATGGGACTTCAGGCCTGCCCTGAAGTCTAGGGGGGTGATGGGTGGCCATCATATTCCTTCTCCCCAATTAATAAAAAAAGAACCAAGACATCAGCACTGATAGGTTTTTAGTACACAGCTCCTAGCAATGCCGTACACACAAAATCACATGTGACCCTTCTTGTATGCCCAATGCGAATCCTCACACTAGTCAAACCTGGAACAGCGCTCACAAACTAATTTTCTAACATTGTTCCCCCCTATCCCTCACACTACCCAATGCACCCCCCGAAGAACCCTCACACTAACCCTAACACTAACCCTCTCAGTAACCCTAATACTAATTCTCTCTGTATTCCTAACACTAATCCTCACACTAACCCATCTCTGAAACCCAACACGCATCCTCATACTAACCCACCCTGTAACACTAACCCACTCTGTAAGCCTAAGACTAATGCCCCATACAGACGGTCAGACATTCCGACCACAAAATCCGTTGGATTTTTTCCGACGGATTTTGTCCGAAACTTGTGTTGCATACACACGGTCGCACAAAGTTGTCGGAAAATCCGATCGTTCTGAACGAGGTGACGTTAAACACGTACGTCGGGAGTATAAACGGACCAGTAGCCAATAGCTTTCGTCTCTTAGTTTATTCTGAGCATGCGTGGCACTTTGTCCGTCGGAATTGTCTACACACGATTGGAATTGAAACGATCGGATCATGTTGACGGAAAATTTTTGATCCTGCTCTCAAACTTTGTGCGTAGAAAAATCCGACGGAAGAAGTCCAATAGAGCCCACACACGATCGGATTTTCCGACAACATGATCCGATCGCACATTTTCCGTCGGAAAATCTGACCGTGTCTATGGGGCATAACTCCCCCTTTCACCGTCAAGTTTGCCCTTACACTAAGACATGACCTGTGTAGCCTATATAAACCCCCCAGGCTGATACAGCCCATAATACCCTTTACTTCACCTGAAATGATAGACCACACCATGTTTTGGAGTAAATGGCCGACAACGGCCTTTTATTTAAACATAACTCCAATTTTAAATATATAAATACCATAAACACATAACCATAATGATAATAAATTATCAACACATAACCCAACTGTAAACAATCAGTTACCCTATTTATTGGTCAGTGACGTAGCTAGTACCAAAAACGGCATATATATAAATCGCTGCATAAATATATATGAACACCAGGGGGCACTGCGGGATTAACCGAACCAACTGGCCTCCACTTGTACCGCCCGGAGACAACCCTTACCCGCAGTGCAACAAGAGTAATCACCAAAATAAATTTGGTGTACTACCGGAGGGGCCATATACTGATGAGCCCCCCACAAAACCGGAGGGGCCATCTACAGATGAGCCCCCCACACACCGGAGGGGCCATCTAATGATGAGCCCCCCACACACTTACCAACTACGTCACTGCTGCCGTCACTGACCAACAAACCAAGACACCGCCACCCCTTGTCTCCATTCCGTCCACTGCTTCCAAACCTGAAACGATAACAAAAACATTAACACCTCCAACATTATCGCCTTAAATTAAGGGAGGGTGGGTGGGAAAATTCCTGCCTCCTCGTGTCTTTCTTCCTCCTGACTGACCCCTTCCAGCCACGCCCCCTATTTGTAATGCCTCGCCCCCCCTGCCGCTATTGGCCGGCCTGCCTCGGCCACACCCCCCAGAATTACTCCCTGTGTGTGATAGACACACAGTCATGCCCGGCCCTCCTCTACCATTCCCATGCTGTGCATTTTCGATCCGGCCCTCTCTTGACCTGTGTAGCCTATATAAACCCCCCAGGCTGATACAGCCCATAATACCCTTTACTTCACCTGAAATTATAGACCACACCATGTTTTGGAGTAAATGGCCGACAACGGCCTTTTATTTAAACATAACTCCAATTTTAAATATATAAATACCATAAACACATAACCATAATGATAATAAATTATCAACACATAACCCAACTGTAAACAATCAGTTACCCTATTTATTGGTCAGTGACGTAGCTAGTACCAAAAACGGCATATATATAAATCGCTGCATAAATATATATGAACACCAGGGGGCACTGCGGGATTAACCGAACCAACTGGCCTCCACTTGTACCGCCCGGAGACAACCCTTACCCGCAGTGCAACAAGAGTAATCACCAAAATAAATTTGGTGTACTACCGGAGGGGCCATATACTGATGAGCCCCCCACAAAACCGGAGGGGCCATCTACAGATGAGCCCCCCACACACCGGAGGGGCCATCTAATGATGAGCCCCCCACACACTTACCAACTACGTCACTGCTGCCGTCACTGACCAACAAACCAAGACACCGCCATAGCCTGAAAGGGTGACACCTTACCCTTGATGGCACCTCCAAACCCGCAGGGCCGACTGTATCCCTTCCTGTAAACCTAACGACCACAGGTCGATGCCCACGTCCGTCAGGTGTACCCCGTCTCTCCTCAGGTAGAGACCCACATTCATCTCCAGTTCCCTGTGACGGATAACTAACCCCCCTTGCCAAGCCAAGAATCTCCCCACGACTTTGTTCACCCTGATCCTTGCCTTGTTGATCCTAAACACGGACCGAGCCATCCGCCATGATGTTCTGGCCACCATGTCGGACCATATCAGTATCGTGTTCGGGAAATTAACCTTCAGATATATTAGATCACTTTTTATATCCGAAATCAGTTCCCTGACCGTTCGGACCCCCAGGTCGTTGCCGCCTGCATGTATTACCAGGACTGCAGGTGGCCCATGTAACCATGCGAAGCGCTCAACTTCTGGGACCACCCTGCCCCACAACATGCCTGGTCTACCCAGCCACCTTATGTCCGCTTCCCGTCTAGAGATCCCCAGCTGCCGTCCACCTGGTCTCGCGTCCCCTCTCCGAGCGCCCCAACACACGTATGAGTGTCCTATTATCCAGACAAGGCGGGGTAGCACTGCATCTGAAATGACAAACATAGTGTAAAAGGTCGCCCTTCCCCTTAATACCCACACGAAAACCAGGTACATCATACAATTTCCCAAAGTTCAACTATCCTATAACTTTATTTTGCCCTTTTTTTTTTTTTTTTTTTTTTTTTTTTTTTTTATTATTCCCCAACCAACTGCGGCCTAATGTAGGTTCGGAATCTCTGCGATTCCCATCTTCCCATCCTTCGCACATCCGCCTCATCCAGCCCACACCTGGCGGCCTCAGTAGCTGCCCCGATGCGGAAGGAGTGTGAGGCGTAGGCGGAACTCTCCATCCCCATCCTTTGTAAACATTTCCTAAGCACCGCAACAAACTGGAACCTAGACAAATTGGATCCATCTTCGTGAACCAGAAAAGGGGTCCCCCAACCTGGCCTTAGCCGCATAAAATTCTTAACCACCCGCACCGGACACATTGAACAACCCTCCACCGCGTACAATGCCACTTGAACCCCCACCCCTTTCTGGTCTGTTTTTGACCTCCGCAAACGTACTGACACCCTGTCCTCCCAGACCACCACATCCTCCCGCAATAGCCCACCAGCCCTTTGTTTTGAGGGGCTCACCAACTCCCCGATGCGAAACGCTCCAAAAAACGCCAACGAAAAAACGGCTAAAAACAACGATCGCTCATATTCGTCCTTACAGACCGACCCCAGTTGCTCCCCTAACCCCAACAGGTTTGCAAAAGTGATAGGCCGCCTGCTATCCCTCGTCTTGCGTTCCCTCTTGTAACCTTTTATGGCCTGCTTCACCCAAAATTCCTTCGTCCAGTCCACCCTTCCTTGTAACTTAAACAAAAAAGCAAGTCCTGCCATCTTCTTCTCAATGAATGACACTGACTGACCATTCTCCATGTGTCTGGATACAAAGCACAACACCAGTAGGCGCCCTTCTGACTCATACTCACCCACACCTGTTTCCTTCAGAAACTCACCCCATTCGCTCCACACCTTCCGGTATGCTGCCCACGTCGCCATACTTACCGATCTCTGTATCCATCTGGCGGCTACCCTAGTGCCAACTCCCACATCCAGCCCGGGCAGGGGACGCCCACTGTCTGAGCTTCTGGCGCCAGTTCCCTGAACTTGTCCCACTGGAACCGAGACAAAGAATCAGCCAATGTGTTTTCCACCCCCGGAATGTGAACTGAGTATAGCAAAACATTCAACTTCAAGCAACGTAACACTAACTGTCGCATCAGCCTAATAACAGGTCGTGAAGATCCCGACATGTTATTAATGATCTGCACCACCCCCATGTTGTCGCAATTCAAACGTAGTTTTAAATTCCGGCAAGACTCACCCCACAATTCCAGCGCTAGCACTACCGGAAAAAGTTCCAACAGTACTAAATTCCGCAAAAAACCCGCTTCCACCCACGTCTTGGGCCAGGGTTCCGCACTCCAGCTGCCCTGAAAATACGCCCCGTACCCTGTAGATCCAGCGGCGTCTGTTACCAACTCCACGTCGAAGTTGCTCACAGGGCCCGACATCCAAACTGACCTACCATTGAAATCCATCAAAAACTGATACCATACCTGCAGATCCTCCCTATGCTCCTTCCCGAGCCGAATGTAATGCGTGGGGGCCTTCACCCCCGCCGTTGCAGCTGACATCCGGCGACAAAATATCCTCCCCATGGGAATGATCCTGCAAGCAAAGTTCAGTTTTCCCAGCAGGGATTGCAACGTACGCAGTTGCACTTTTCTCCGCCCATGTATTTCCCTGATCTCATTCTGCAAATCCCTGAGCTTCTCTTCCGGTAACCTGCATTCCATCGCCATGGAATCAATCACTATCCCCAAGAAGCTCAGTTCTGTCCGTGGGCCCTCCGTTTTATCAGCTGCCAAAGGCACCTGAAATCTCTCCGCAATGTGCTGCAACGTGGACAACAGTATCGCACACACATTGGAAGACGGAGGACCCACGCAGAGAAAATCATCCAGATAATGGATGACGGATTCAATGCCAGTGACGTCCCGCACGACCCATTCTAAAAAGGAGCTGAAAGCCTCAAACACGGCACATGATATCGAGCAGCCCATGGGCAAACATCTATCCACATAAAACTTTTCCTGCCAATGACAACCCAGCAACCTAAAACTATCGGGATGCACTGGCAATAGCCTAAACGCTGATTCAACGTCCGACTTTGCCATCAATGCCCCTTTTCCATACTTCCTCACCCACCGGACTGCTGCATCAAAGGACGTGTATGAAACCGTACAGGCTTCCGGATCAATAAAATCATTTACCGAACCCCCTTTGGGAAACGATAAGTGATGGATCAACCGAAACTTGTTCGGTTCCTTTTTGGGGACCACCCCCAGTGGGGACACTACTAGATCGGCTAACGGTTTAGTCTCAAACGGCCCCGCCATGCGACCCAAGGACACCTCTTTTGCTAGTTTTTCTGATACCACCTCTGGGTGTTGCAGTGCCGATCTTAAATTATTGGCCATGGGGGGAATAATCTGAAGCGCGCAAGGAATTTGAAACCCGTACTTAAACCCATCCCCAATTAACACTGCCATCGCCCTATCCGGGTACCTATTTAGAAAAGGCTGCATCCTTTCCCCCCTCACTGGCGTCGTCCCTCTTATTTGCAGCATCTCCGGCACGTTTTCCTTTTTTGAAGCACCTGGCGTAAGTATGCGCTCCCCCGCACCCTGAACACTCATGTTTAAATTTACAGGTGTTTCCAAATTTACATGAACCCTCATTGAATTGCCAGCACACTCCCCACTTTTTTCCGGCCGGCGATCCCGAGGAGTTACTACCTCCGGCCCCCCCATGAAATGGCTGCGCTGGTGTTTTTGCTGACGCCATTAACCGCATCCAAAGACTAATGTCTTTGTGATCCCAACGCAGCGCGGGACGAACTGCCCTGCGTTGTCGGAATTGTTCGTCATAACGGAGCCACGCCGTGCCTCCATAAACCCTATAGGCCTCACCTATGGCATCCATGTAACAAAACAACGCCGAACAATGTTCGGGGTTCTTTTCACCGATCACCCCCGCCAATATGGCAAATGCCTGTAGCCAATTGGAAAATGTCCTGGGAATCAAGCGGTATCTCCGCTTTTCCTCGTCCTCTTTCTTAGTATCGTCAGGTTTCACCCTGTCTAAATTAAATTTTTCCAAGGGCAACAAGGAGAAAATCTCCACGTATTCGCCCTTCCAGATCTTTTCCCTTGTCTCCTGCTTCAGGTGAGCCCCCAGGGGTCCCTCAAAGCAGACATACACCTCTCCTCTTGCCGCGTCCGCCAGGCGCACAATGTCCGCCCTCGCCACGGGCTCTGTTGCCTTTTCCGAATTACTCACCTTCTCTAACGGCTCCGCCGCCCCCGCGGCCTTCGTGCCTTCCATGGCTGACGTACCCACCCCACCTACCACTTCCCCAGCCTCCGCAATTAACCTCCCCGGGGCTGGGTGTCCCCGTTCCAATCGTCCCACCAAAGCCCGCAGGCCCTCCAGCAATTCTTGTATCTCCCCGGACCCACTAACGGTCTCACTCCTGGCCCGCGGTTGGTCTACAACTGCCAACGACTGGGCTGGAGGCGTAGCCCTCCCCCCTCCACCAGACATCACACCCAATAAATTTTGCAAAGCAGAAGAAAATGCCAGGTTATCAGAAGACTTACCAGGCTGCCTGGGCGCTCCACTTACAGCCGAAGCGACGGACTCCACCGGTGCCTGCGGTCGACTGGGTTCCACATCCTCCTCGGACAGTTCACCCTCTGACCTGCTCATGTCCTCCTGTGGTGCAATAAACGGCAGTCCCCCTGGGGAGGGACTCCTGGATGGTGTAAGCCTCTGTGCCCCAGCATTGCTGTCTGATGCCATCCCCCCCTCCCCCTGCCCTCCCCGCCCCCCCCGGATCCCTGCAGTTGGGCCGGTCCTGGCACCACTCCTGCCCCGTGACTCCCTTCTCAATCCGCCAGGTGGCGTCCGCCTACCCGCTGTGAGGCCTGCCCCGCTGCCCGACGGTCCAGCTGCATCCGTTGCCCCCCTATTCCTTCTGCCCCCCCCCCTCGGCTCGTTCAGAGCTGCTGGGGGTGTCAGTCCTGCAGCCCTCCTGGCTACCTGCTCTTCTTGCCTGGCTGCCCCTCTCCTGCTGGCATTCCTGCGACCCCTCGGCTCGTTCAGAGCTGCTGGGGGGGGCACCAGCGCTGATGTTCCAGCCAATCCATCCCGGCTCCTGTCCCTGGACAATGGCGTGGGTGTAGCTTGCCTGCCGTCCCTTCCCCCCCCCCCCCCCCCTCGTCCCGAGCAGCCGGGGGTGCGATGTCCCGTCTGTCTCTGCCCAGTCTGTATGGGGATGCGGCGCTGGATGTGCCCGTGGCCCCCCTTCCTGCCTGGAGTCCCCGCTGTGAGGTCCGCCTCTGGCCCCCTGTCTGTTCTGTCTGCACCCTCTTGGCTGGGGGGGGGGAATGATCCCCCCTTGGGCTCCTGGTGACTCTGGATGTCCCTGCAATCTGCCCCGGAGAGTACCTTCTAGGCGGCTTTGAAATCCTGCCGCGTGACCTGGGCTCCATGGCATCCGTGCTCCGCTCCTCCACCGCTCGCACAGCGGTTCCCTCACTGCTTCCTCTGGCTTCCACATCCCCTCCGCTGTCCACAGGCCGGCTGCTGCTCCCGTCCAGTGCCTCAGCTACTTGGGATTGTAGCCAGTCCGGTCCCATCGCCGCTGCCGCCGCTCGCATGAGTGCCACGAGGTCGGCCGCCATCTTGGATGTACAAAAACGAGGAGCAGAGTAAAATTCCTGCCTCCTCGTGTCTTTCTTCCTCCTGACTGACCCCTTCCAGCCACGCCCCCCTATTTGTAATGCCTCGCCCCCCCCTGCCGCTATTGGCCGGCCTGCCTCGGCCACACCCCCCAGAATTACTCCCTGTGTGTGATAGACACACAGTCATGCCCGGCCCTCCTCTACCATTCCCATGCTGTGCATTTTCGATCCGGCCCTCTCTTGACAAGTTCTGATAAGAGCCAAAAGATTATGCAACCCAATCACTGTCATTCCTGTAGCATCACCTAGTGGCTGGATGTTTACACAATTCCTGTGCTGGGGCCTATAGTAGAATATGCAGCAAGGAATGTTAGAACCTCACCTATTGCTCTGACTCACTCTTCTCGGCCTACTGCCTTATCAGGAAACTCCTGCTAACTTGTTACATAGGTCCATAGGGGGTCACAGCAAACATTGGCCAATGTAACACGAGGGTCCTTAGGCGTCCGCGGGTAGGGGCAAGGGGGGTCAAGTGCCCCCCCTGGGATCAGGGATCGGATCTTAAATTTGGCACAGTTGTGTCTCTTTTGAGGTGCCGCACCCGGGTGTCACCCACCAGTGGGGTGACACCATCAGGTGCTGTCAAGCCCCCCCATCAGTGTAGTGTGAATTTGGGCTCTTTTCCCTGCTCAGTCCAGCAGAGAACATGGTGGTGCTGTGACGGGAAGAATGGTTAGCTGCGGGCTACCAGAGGTTTCCCCCGCTCGCCCCACCCATTCTCCTGTTAGGGAGAAGAGACCGCAGCTCTCACCAGGTTCCCCACCCAGCTTCCTTCCCGCTCCGTTCCTTCCCTATTGGCCATAACTGAGGGCCAATCAAAGGCAACTAGGAGAGGCAAGCTTCATGGGACATGTAGTCCCAAAAGATTGGCGGCCCCATTTTCCACTGGGAGGAGGCTACAGCTCAATCAAGAGAGAGATTGAGAGACTGTAGCCTGGAAAAAAGCTGAGGGAGAGAGTTCTACAGGTCAAAGAACGAGGAGTGTGCTGGGAGGAAGCCAGAGAGAGAGCCACGCTGCCCAGCGCCACAAGAGAGAGTCATGCTGTCCAGCACCACCAGAGAGAGCCACACTGCCCAGCACTGCCAGAAAGGGAAAGACTGCGCCACTACCAGGGTACAGACATTCTACACTACTGAACAGTGTCGCCCCCGGGGAACCCAAAGTGAACGATTGTCCAGCCGGAGTGATCACTGCTGTAGTTTTGCTGGGTCTGGTAAGAGAGCCTGTTGGCCATTATCCATTACTTATCCTAGGGATTGTAATACGTCTGCAGACTCTGACCATAATAATGTGATAATGACATTGTCGAAAAGGGGCGGTGCATGGGTGACCCTAAAATTATGCCCCCCCTGAAAAAAGTTCTGCGGACGCCCATGCGAGGGTCGCAGTCTACATAGCACTTGGTCCAGGTGGAGAACTTGCCACCACCAGCAGGCTGGTTGACCTTTCTCCTGGCCACCACCAGTTTTCTAACTGAGCTAGTCTCTATACAGTATTTCCTAGGTATAGGCCACCCTACAATCCACAGGAGTAAATAAACTCGATCCCCCTCTTACTTGAACTCCAATTTACTGAAGGAAGGGTTTGCAACAAAACAGTCCATTTTCCTCATAGTTCATTTTTTCATCGCCAGTCAAGCCCAGGACTAGGGTGACCACATTTTCAAACTGCCATTCAGCCTCCCCCCCCCCCCCCGAAAGGAAGGTGCCCGGGACAGACCTGCAAAATGCGGGACTGTCCCGGGCAACCCAGGACACATCGTCACCCTACCCAGGACTCTTGTCCACTAAAAGGGTACTCTCTCAGAGTTTTTCAGCTTTCCTGGCAGGATCCACAAGGAAGTGGAAGGTCGTTTCACGGAAAGTTCACATATTCTTGCTTATGCCCTAGTCCTCTCACTAGAGTCCAGGACACGCTTCTCACTCTGGTAACTTCTCAGTTTCTCCCGACTCCACCCCTCTTTTCTACTTATACCTCTTAACTGAAAGAGCAATAGGGATTGCTACAAGGAACCAAGTAATTTACACCCCCTGACCCATAAGCTGTGACAGAGTTCTACATTTCCTGGTCAGAGAGGTTTCACTATAGCCACAGTTCCCTCTTCCCCCATGTCCTGCTTAGAAATATTCCACCAGACGTGGGGCAGCACCTGATGCAAGAGTCTTGGAATTTGCTATGTCACAGTGTCTGTGTTTTTGTGCCTCTGCAACACTTGGCTAAAATGGTTCTTTCCGTTGCATCTATGGCCCGTTACTCTATAAACTGGTCAGAGTTTTGGTTTGCACATTTTTACGTTTGAACACTCTGACTTGAACATTGCTGCCTACATGCATGCTTTCTGTAGACCGTTTTCTTCACCATTTCCAGATCCTTGCATAAGCCAAGTTGTGAGTCGTCCCCTTTAAGTTCCCTTTTTTTATGGAAGTCTATGGACTGGAACCAATCCACAGTATAAATAAAAAGTATTTCCAACTCTTGCTGACTCACAATAACGCTGCGGCTACAGACCATGTGACTTACTGGTGTCTAATATTTTAAGCTGAACTCTGAGAAGGAGACAAGAGCTACCCTTGCAATGTTCCTCCACACATTGCATGGGTAATAAAGCTTATTTAATCTAGAGGTGCAGTTCCTGGCTTCAACAGGGTCTCTTTGGATCTGAGATTGGTTCCCAACAGTGCTACAGGCTACAGTAGCAGACTTGTATCCTCACATACAATACAGGCAGGGGCGTCTTTAAGGCAGGGCAAAAGGGGCAGCTGCCCTGGGCTCTGTCATTGTTGTGGAGCCCAAAGCAGCCGGCTCATACTTGCCAACTATCCCAGTTTAAATTCCCTTGCCCCTTGAAGTTTTAGTCCCTTGCTGTGTCCTGATATCTCAGTGTGAAGTGCTGCTACTAATGGTGCCCAGCTCTGCTCTATTGTTTTATACAAATGACTCGCCTGCAGACCCTGTGTTTACAAGTAAATAATCAGCAATCGTATGTAAATATCGGCGGCATTCATATGTAAATAAAGACGACATTCAAATGTACATCATGCCCCCTACAGTGAGTAGATGATGTGCTGTAACCTCTAGCAACCAATCAGTGAGCAGTATTACTGTACAGTAATCTTTAGCAACCAATCAACAAGCAGAAATCATGTGCTGTAACCTCTAGCAACTAATCAGTGAGCCGTAATGTGTGATGTAACCTCTAGCAACCAGTCAGTAAGGGTAATGATACACTGTAACCTCTGGAAACCAATCGCTGCCTGATCTGATACAGTAACAGATTTTAAGTCTAGCTGCTATTTATTGTATGTCTCAGAGCAGGTTTAGAGCGAAATTGTAGGGGGGGGGGGGGGGGTGCAAGAAAACGTTTGCCCAGGGTCCAATCAATATTAAAGACGGCCCTGAATACAGGTCTGCACTGTGCATGGTTATACTGAGGGATCTCCCACGCCCTGGGGCTTAAGGACAGCACTGGAGCTAAGGCTGATGATCGAGCAGCTTTTATCTGACAGATGGAAAAAAAACACTGCCAGCATGCCTAGAAGCAGCAGCGTTTTGGCCGAAAAATGTTTGATACATGTAAAAGCATCTAAACATGCGTTAACGCTAGCCGTGTTAAGCTCTTGATCGTTAATTTCCATTGCCAGAATATAATGTTATTCTGTCAAATTAACCACTTCAGAACCAGAAGGATTTATCCACTTCCTGACAAGGCCATTTTTTGCGATACGCCACTGCGTCACTTTCAGACACGTGCAAATTGTTTATTTCCGAATGCGCTTTTTAACGAATTTTGACAAATTTGTTAATTCGGAAATATCCGAATTAACGAAAAACCAGTTGAATTTTTTCTGAATACAGTGGAACCTTGGTTAATGAGTAACGGTTAGCGAGTGTTTTGAAAGACAAGCAACTTTTTAATTTTTTTTAAATCCTGACTCGGTTTGCGAGTGTTGTCTCGCAAAACGAGGAGAATTCAAGACAATGTGGTGCGCAGTACCGCATTTGGCCAGAGGTGCGGGGGCGCCGGTGACACTCGGAGCGGTTCAGAACCGTTCGGAAATACTCTGAGATACTCCGTTCCTGAGTGTTTCCGAGCATTTCCGAGGGTTTCCGAGTTCAGGCGAGCTGTCCCGAGTATTTTGGAGGCTCTCCGGTGCCCCCCAAACTCAGGCCACATGCGGTATTGCATGCAATAGAAGTCAAAGCGGAACGAATTATCTTAGTTTGCATTGACTTCTATGGGGAAATTTGATATGCGAGTGCTTTGGATTACAAGCATTGTCCTGGAACGGATTATGCTCGTAATCCAAGGTTCCACTGTATTCATAAATTCGAATATTCGAAAATTCGTACATTCATAAATTCGTACATTCATAAATTCATAAATTCGTACATTCCGAAATTCATACATTCAGAAATTCGTAAATTAGTACATTCAGAAATTCATAAATTCATAAATTAGTACATTCGTAAATTTCGAAAATTTGGAAATCTGAAATAACAAACTAATAATAACTAACTATTAAAATATAGGTATTGGAATTTCCTTTCAAATTTGTCTGTTAGTGAATGTAATTAATACAAATTTATCCGAAGTTACGAATTATCTGAAATCATGAATGCCGCATTTAAACGAATGGAACGTAATGAATTTATAATAATAAATAACATAATAATAAAAAAGTTTTATTATTATTTATTATTTGTTCCGTTCCATTTGTTTTGATGCGGCATTCGTTATTTCGGATAATTCGTAACTTTGGATAAATTCGTATTCGTTACGTTCTCTAACAGCCAAATTTGTTTACAAACCGCAGTCACGGAGAATGCGGCGGGCGCTCAAGCCCGCAGCGCCACTTCTTAAAGGGGACGTACCTGTACGCCCTTTTGCGATTGCAATTTTTTTTACCAAAAATATGTAGCAGAATACATATCGGCCTAAACTGATGAATAAATTCGTTTTTTTTTACATTTTTTTTTTGGAAATGTTTTATAGCAGAAAGTAAAAACACATTTTTTTCCAAAATTGACGCTCTATTTTTGCTTATAGCGCAAAAAATGTAAAAAAACATAGGAGGTGATCAAATACCACCAAGAGAAATCTCTATTTGTGGGGAAAAAAAAGGACATAAACTTTGTTTGGGTACAGCGTTGCACAGCCACGCAATTGTCAGTTAAAGCAACTAGACATGTGCACTGCCAAAAAATGTGTTCGTTTTTTTTTTTTTTTTCTTCAGTTTTTCATGCCATTCGTTATGATCGCAATTCGTAAATTAGAAAATTCAATAATTAAAAAATTCGGAAATTTGGAAATCCGAAAATCTAAAGTGATAACCAATAATAACTTAACTATTACTAACTATTAAATTATAGGTATTGGAATTTTCTTTCAAATTTGGCGTTAGTGAACGTAATGAATTTGAATACGAATACGCTATTGTCAGTTAAAGCGTCGCAGTGCTAAGAAGTGGTCAGGAAGGGGTAAAGTAAAATCTTTCGTGGCTAAAGCGGTTAAAGCAACCTAGTGCCGTATTGCAAAAAATGTCTCGGTCAGGAAGGGGGGTTAAGAAGTGGTTAATGTGCTCGGCCAGGGGAGTGGTGTGGAAAAGCTAATGTGACCATAATAAAGTGTAAGAGGAGAATAGGAGGGGTTTAATAGTTTACCTAAAGACAGCTGAGCAGGGCTGACACCAATTCTTGCCATTTCAGCCCCCCAAAAAAAGGCATGTGCTCTGAGTGTATTTCTGGCAGATCAACCAGTATTTTTCGGTGCTTGCAGGGACTTTAACCACTTCCCGACCAGCACGCGCCGATATACGTCAGAAGAATGGCACTGGTGGGCAAAAGGGCGTACAGGTACGTCCCCTTTAACCACTTCCTGCCTGGTCAATAGCATATTGACACCCGGGAAGTGGTTGCGATATCCTGACTGGGCGTCATATGACGTGCTTCAGGATAACATGCCGCTGCGCCCGTGGGGGTGTGCATCGCGGCGATCGGTGGAGCGGTGTGTCAGTCTGACACACCGCTACACTGATCTAAGTAAAGAGCCTCCGGCGGAGGCTCTGTACCACGTGATCAGCCGTGTCCAATCACGGCTGATCACGATGTCAACAGGAAAAGCCGGTGATCGGCTCTTCCTCACTCGCGTCTGACAGACGCGAGTAGAGGAGAGCCGTTCGGCGGCTTTCCTGACGGGGGGGTCTGTGCAGTCCCCCCTCAGATGCCCACACTGGACCACCAGGGACTCCACTGTTTAATCAATTTTTCACTTAGTGACACATTTACTGGTTAAAAATATTTAGGTTATATTAGTGCAATTTCTCTTCTTTATGTTTATTTTTGTGTATATCCCACAATAAGTTGCAGCTTTTTTTCAATTTAAGATTGTTTTTTATATATGATTTTTTGGTATATAATTATTTAGAATCTATATACCTTCTCCCCCTTTTTTTCCAAGCGCAGTTTTCTCCCACTCCACTACGACCACCAGGGAAGTGGGCAACATGTGGATGGCCAGGTATGTACCCCCTGGCCATCCACATGTGCAAATGATGCCCAATCTGTGCCAGTCAGTGCCCACAAATGGGCACTGACTGGCACCTTTATGTACCAATAAAAAACAGTGATGCCCAGCAATGCCACCCATCAGTGTCATCAGTGCCACCCATCAGTGTCCAGCAGTGCCACCTATCAGTGCCCATCAGTGCTCATCCATGCCACCTATCCATGCCACCCATAAGTACCCATCAGTGCCACCTATGAGTGCCCATCAGTGCCGTCTATGAGTGCCCATCAGTGCCACCTATGAGTGCCCATCAGTGCTGCATACCAGTGCCACCTATCAGTGCCCATCAGTGCCGCCTATCAGTGCCCATCATCAGTGAACGTCAGTGCCACCTCATTGGTGCCCATCAGTGCAGCAATATCAGTGCCCGTCATTGAAGAAGAAAACGTACTTATTTACAAATAATTTTAACAGAAACAAAGAATTTTTTTTTTAAAAATCGGTCTTTTTTTATTTGTTGCGTAAAAAATAAAAACCGCAGAGGTGACCAAATACCACCAAAAGAAAGCTCTATTTGTGGAAACAAAATGATAAAAATTCTGTTTGGGTACAGTGTTGTATGACCGCGCAATTGTCATTCAAAGTGCGACAGCGCTGAAAGCTGAAAATTGGTCTGGGCAGGAAGGTGTCTAAGTGCCTGGTATTGAAGTGGTTAAGAAGCGGCGCTGCGGGTTGTATTTTCTGGCAGATCAACCAGTATTTTTCTGTGCTTGCAGGGACTTTAAAGGGATAAAATGTGGGGGAAATGTATATGTATTACAAAAATGAGCATTGTATGATGTTTTTTTCTCTCTTGCCCTTACAAACACTTTAAAACTTGGAATGGCCTAAGGGTCTATCATTGCTCTTATGGTGCCTTGCCATTTGGCCTTGTTGGTAGTCCAGCCCTCTACGCATCTTGAAGATCGGTACGGCAAAATTATTATTCAGTACTAAACGTCTGCATCTCGATCATCACCATGAAAGTGAAATTGTCCCTCTAGACTCATTCCACATAATTTGTATTTTGGCAAACATGCAGGATGACCCAACCAGTGTCAATTAGGGGCAGAATACGCCTATTTTGGATGATCTAAAGGCGCATTAATCAGGGAATTCATTGGAATCGTTATATAACGATATCATCTCCGCTCCACTTATATTGTATGAGAAAACACAGGCGATCTGTCCCGAAACAAATGAACTTCAGAGCCAATTATTAGCTTCACATGTGTCGTCCATGATTTATGGTGCAATAGAATTGTGATTATAGTTGGGGGGGATCTAGAAATAAAGTGGAGTTATATGTAATTTCCATTACCTTACATGTTCACTGATACTTTGTTTACCCTCAGAAGGGTGTTTCCATATATTGAATATAAAGCTCTTGGAATGGAATATTATAATATATTGAGCTATAAATTCTTGTTATTTCGAATGATTCTCTTAAAGCGGTAGTAAAGTCTGCTTTGTGATTTTTACCTACAGGTAAGCTTATAATAAAGTTTACCTGTAGGTAAAATAGTTGCTCCTTTGGCAGCTGGTGACGTCACGGGCGCATGTGCTCTGAGGGATTGGCATACTCGTGCCGTTCCTTCAGAGCGCTGTGCCGTGGCCGTGATACCCGCATGTATGCATGTGAGTGATGTCATTGAGGCTCGGCCATTCAAGTTACTGGAGCCTGCGAACCCAGAAGGAAGACCGGTGGAAGATGGAAGCCCTGTCAGCGGTGACAGCGCACCGCAGGAGGACTTCCTTCTAAGTATTTCATAACATGCTAGTGTTCACCTCCGTAGAATTCACCTCCGTAACTAGGGCCGTCTTTAAGGCAGGGCAAAAGGGGCAGCTGCCCTGGGCCATGTCATTGTATGGGTAATAAAGCTTATTTAATCTAGAGGTGCAGTTCCTGGCTTCAACAGGGTCACTTTGGATCTGAGATTGGTTCCCAACAGTGCTACAGGCTACAGTAGCAGACTTGTATCCTCACATACAATACAGGCAGGGCCGTCTTTAAGGCAGGGCAAAAGGGGCATCTGCCCTGGGCCCTGTCATTGTTGTGGGGCCCAAAGCAGCTGCCTCATACTTGCCAACTATCCCAGTTTAAATTCCCTTGAAGTTTTAGTCCCATGCTGTGTCCTGATATCTCAGTGTGAAGTGCTGCTACTAATGCTGCCCAACTCTGCCCTATTGTTGTTTACAGATGACTCGCCTGCAGACCCTGTGTTTACATGTAAATAACCGGCATTCATATGTAAATAGCTGCATCCTGCGGCATAGATATGAAAATAAAGGCGGCATTCATATGTATATCATGCCCCTTGTAGTGAGGAGATGATGTGCTGTAACCTCTAGCAACCAATCAGTGAGCAGTAATGATGTACAGTAATCTCTAGCAAGCAATCAAGAAGCAGAAATCATGTGCTGTAACCTCTAGCAACTAATCAGTGAGCGGTAATGATACACTGTAACCTCTAGCAACCAGTCAGTGAGCGGTAATGATACACTGTAACCTCTAGCAACCAGTCAGTGAGCGGTAATGATACACTGTAACCTCTGGCAACCAATCGCAATCGCTTCCTGATCTGATTTTAAGTCTAGCTGCTATTTATTGTATGCCTCAGAGCAGTTAGAGAGCGAAACTGTATGGGGGGGGGGCCAAGAAAACGTTTGTCCAGGGTCCAATCAATATTAAAGATGGCCCTGTCCGTAACATCTCTAAAATTCGCCCTTTTTAACAAATGAAACCACCAATCTCCTCATTCACTTACTTGTTATCTCTCGCCTTGACTATTGCAACTCCCTTCTCATTGGCCTGCCTCTCCATAGGCTCTACCCTCTTCAGTCTATCATGAATGCTGCTGCCAGACTTATCCACCTTACCAACCGCTCAGTGTCTGCCAACCCTCTCCTCCAATCCCTACACTGGCTCCCAATCACCGAGCGAATTAAATTTGAAATACTAACCACAACATGCAAAGCCATCCACAACTCTGCCCCGAGCTACATCACCAATCTTGTCTCCAAATATCACCCAAATCGTCCTCTCTGCTCTTCTCAGGACCTCCTACTCTCAAGCTCCCTCGTCTCCAGGATTTATCCAGAGCCTCTCCTGTCCTCTGGAACTCGCTACCTCCACCTGTCCAGCTATCCCCTACTCTTGCTACCTTCAGGCGATCCCTGAAAACTCATCTCTTCAAGAAAGCCTATCACATCTCCAACTTCCACAATCTTTTACCACTTCCATCAGCACATTCCCCACAGTTACAACCTTTTGTACCACCTGCCCTACCTTATTAGATTGTAAGCTCTTCTGAGCAGGGCCCTCTTAATCCTCTTGTATTTTATTGTATTATAACTGTATTATCTCCTTTTTATATTGTAAAGCGCTGCGTAAACTGTTGGCGCTATATAAATTCTGTATAATAATAATAGTATACAATGCATACTAGTACATTTTGCCATTGCCTTGCAGGGTTTTTTTTTTTTTCTAATGCCGCAGTTTACTACCGCTTTAAAGTGGTTATAAAGGCACAAGGTTTTTAACCTTCATGCATGAAGGTAAAAAACCTTCTGTGTGCAGAAGCCCCCCTAAAACTTAGCTGAGCCTCCTCTCGATCCAGCTATGTCCGAGATAGCCTTGTCTCTCTGGGGGCTCGCACTCCTGATTGGCTTTTGGCAGCAGTAGGAACCATTAGCTCTTGCTGCTGTCAACTACAGCCAGTGAGCCAATCAGGAGACAGAGGGGGTGGAGTCGAGTCGCGGCTTCATGTGTGAATGGACACACAGAGCCAAAGTCAGGAGTGTGGGGGCACCCAGCAGAAGGGAGGGGCCACGAGAGCTGGCGTGGGGCCCTAAAATAGTTGGATGCGGGCTCCTCTGTGCTTAACCATTGCACAGAGCAGGTAAGTATGACATGTTTGTTATCTTAAAGGGGAAAAAAATCAAGGCTTTAATATCCCTTTAGGCAGAAATACACTGCATCTGAGCACCACAAACCAAAAATGCTATTTAATTCATTTTTGTTATTCAAAGCAAGCCCCCTCCCAGTGGGTATCAGTAGGAGGAATAGTGTCCCATCATTGGTATCAGTGGAAGGAATAGTGTCAAAAGTTATATCGTTTACAAAATAGGGGATAGTTTTATAGCATTTTTTTTTTTTTTTTTACTAGTAATGGCGGCGATCAGTGATTTTTATTGTGACTGCGACATTATGGCGGACACATCGGACATTTTTGACACATTTTTGGGACCATTGTCATTTATACAGCAATCAGTGCTATTTAAATGCACTGATTTCTGTGTAAATGGCAGTGAAGGGGTTAACCACTAGTGGGGCGGGGAGGGGTTAAGTGTGACCTGTGTGTTTTTTTTTTTTTTTTTACTGCAGGGGGGTGTGGCTTGGCGTGTGACATCACTGATTGTCTTTCCCTATGACAGGGAACAGACGATCAGTGACAGCCTCACTAGGAAGCAGTTCTTCAGCTCTGTGACCTGATCATGGGACACCGGAGCTCAGGACCTGGTCTCGAAGAGCAATGTACCTGTACGTTGATGTGCCCAGCCGTGCCATTCTGCCTACGTAAATGTGCAGGAGGTGGTCCTTAAGTGGTTAATTAGCACCTTAATCAGCCACAGAACCTGTGTGATTAATACGTGTTCGGGTTTAAAGGGATAAGGTGGCAACCATACCCCAGACTGACAATGGTGCAGTCTGTTGTGCCTCCTGCACTCATTCCTCCAGAGTTGTGTCCCACTAATACAGGTGGTGTGTTACTGGCCAGATTACCAGGTGAAAACTCATGGGAGAAAGCCAAAGAAAATAAAACTGATGCAGCCAACACGTCTAACTGGTGAGCTTCAATATAATAGATTTTAGGTTTTGGATTTAATAAAACGGTATCTGGATCCAAGAAGATGACTGTAATATATTGCACCTTATCAGACCTTAGATGCGGTGCCTTTCTTTTTTCAGGCTTTTTGACACCTCTGATCCAGTAACACACTTCCGGTTCTAGGGTGACAACGTTACCTTGCGGTACTGTATCTATAAAGGAGCAGCTTGGTCACCTTTGTAAAGGACTACAAAACACTTCCTCTATCCTCTCCTCTTCACAAAATTGTGTTTTTTAGTCCATAGAGGGCTGATAACAGTCACCAGAGGCAGAGAGCACAGGAAGTTATCAGCTCATAACATTTTTGTCAGGATCAAATTATTTTTTTGCACCGATTGAACAGATATATAACAAAAGGCTTTGAAATGTATATTGACCAGACCAACAGCGAGCAAATTTGAAAAGTTCAAGTACCGCGCCTACCCTAAGTGATAAGCAGCCAACACAACAATCAGACTAATTGTGTAATGAAATGCAGTAAAACATGTGTAGCGCTAAGAATGTATATAATTCACAAAGGCATATCAGAATGTGAATCTGAATGCGACTTGTGCCTTAGATAGAAATGAAACTCTCTATGATACTGAGTGAAAAAGCAATGTATATGTAAAAGAAAACATATACCAACTTGTTATAAAGGTAATTAAACCCAAGTACCTATACCAAAAATGTGATATGTAGCGGTCACACTTTAACAAGTGTGCGCCATAAGTGGAATATTTTTTTTTTCCCTCAGAACAGTAATGGGGTTCTGGGGGTTAATTGTGCAGGTTTATTTGGCATCAGTTTGGCTGGGCTGTACTAGGATTCTGCCTGGTCATAGGTGCAGTGAGGTACCTATGACAGGCCGAGAACCAGGCCTGGTTGGACGTTTTGGGTACCAATCTTTCCCGGAGCCAGTCAGTTGGCGCGTCTGGCCCTGCTGCGTAGTCTGGGAAGGGGTACTTAAGGTGCTGAAGTCACGTGGTTCGGCCGTAGTTCTTGGTTCTGGACCGGGGTAGCCCCGCGAGGGGTCCCGGGCCTAGGAGTATTTGCCGTCCCGCAAGCATGGTCAATCTGACCAGCCCCATAGACCCGCATGGTCTGGGGTGGCGATCCCGGTTAGCCCGAGGCCCAGTAACTGAAGGAGGATTCGAGGCGTCCCGGTGTGCTCTCGGTATTGGAGGGACACGGCAACTCGTACAAGTGACCAGGGGAGGACTCTTCGGAGGAGGGCCAACAAGCTGGCTACTCAGTAAGAGCCTGTAAGCTGAGTTGTATGGACACTAAAGAATCCACACTTCCACAGTACTGCCAAGGAGACAGAGAAAGTTCCAGGTACTGTGAGAAAGGTTCCTTTTCATCTTCAGTTACAATTTTTAGTCTGTGGCAGAGACTTTTGCAAAGTTTCCGGAACACATGTTGGCTGCTAGATCTCTGGCTAGAGGTCTATCCGGCAGTGAAGCACCCAGCTGCGAGTGGCTACTCTCTGGATTTATTAGAGACATTCAGTGGATGTCAGCAGTTCAGAGTGCCTGAGTTTCGTCACCCGTGCCCTCTATTCCCATCAGAGACTGTTTTATGTTGGATGTTACCACTGCAGAATAAAAAACTTTAAAAAGGACTTTTATGTGTCAGCATCTGAAGTCGTTGGGTACTAACCCTGGGAACCCCTGGACATTCACCGACAAGCCACGAGGAGGTAACTGGTAAGCCCAAAATTCAAGGCCGCCCCTCAAGGGGTTATGGCCGCTACAGATATATATAAACAAAATATATGAATCCCACATATATTCAATCATGTGCAACAAAAATGATATGAATACGATGAACTTAGTACGACAATAAAGTGACTAGAGAATCGCAAGCAAATCGCACAAAACAAAAGTGCTCAATGCGGAAAAAATTTGGAAAACTGTGCTAGCTATGTGAATACTAAATAAACATGCTACTATGTGGATATATTCCACTGAAATGGCACTGGAGTCTAGTGCAAAGGGTCATGGGACACATAAAATGTATAGACTCTGTGAGTGAATATAGACGTGTGCGCGTGCACACAAAGAGATATTGCATCCACCTCCTGTATGTTAGCAGACAATAATATATCACAATAATAAATGAAGACCTCTAAAAAGGTGATAATATGGAATTGCAAATGGGTAGCTACAATTCATATAAAGTGGCAACCGTTATACGAGTGTTTAACATATACAGTCCATGTTGTTGTATACAAAGAGAGTTCATCTGAATGAATATATGTGGATGTAATTCCCTCTGGATCACTATGTTGCCTTTAAGTATTGGACCATAATTCTGGGTAATGCCTTCATGTACACAAAATAAGAGAGAGAGAGAGATGGGGTACTCTTACCGACAGTGGTGGACTCCCAAGCCAATAGCCGTGAGTCAAACGAGCTTATACCGATATGCGGTGGGCATAGATCCAATTCAAAGCGGTGGAGTGTTCCAATCTGCAGATGCACACCGACCAGTACTCACCCAATCGATGTGTAGTGGAATCGAGGATAATGAGTGCCTCATAGACATGTGCAATTCGTTTAGTTTTTTTTCGTTTTTTTTTTTTTGTTATTTTCGTCCGTTCGTTTTCGTACGAATGAACGAATCAATCAAATCGAACGAATCCGAAAAACAACGAAAATCCGAAAAAAAATAATTAGAAACAACGAATGTACGAATGAAGAAAAACGAAAACAGGAACAACGAAAATGAACGAAAAAATTCGTACATTCGTAACTTTTTTTTTTGTTGAATTTGGTAATTTTCCGTGTCCCTTACAATGGTGCTGCTTAACGTGCTTCGAATGGATTGAACGAAAAAATTCGTACATTCGTAACTTTTTTTTTTTTTTTCGAACCGTAATTTTCCGTGTCTCTTACAATGGCGTTGCTTAACGTGCTTCGAATGGATTGAACGAAGAAATTCGTACATTCGTAACTTTTTTTTTCGATTCGTAAATTATTAAAATGTAATAATAGCACACACATTACATAAAATTATGAATTATGCTCCGATTACGAATGTTACGAATGTACGAATAAATACGAATGCGTCCGAATTTCGAATAAACGAAAATTAAACTAACGAAAAAAAGAATCAACGAAAAAATAACTCTTACGAATCGTTACGAATACGAACACCGACGACTTACGAATTTACGAATCGTTACGAATCGACGGAAACGAAAATAAACACATTTTTTTTGTTGTGCACATGTCTAGTGCCTCAGGTCTCCTCTACAGTCCTCTCAACAAAAATTAAGGTTTCCGGAGTATATGGTAAAAGAAAAAGAGAGCCTCCTCATGGTATAAATCCAATAAATAAAAAGTACACACGAAGGGACAATCCCGCGGGATTATCCTCTGGACTGAAGTCCAGCGGATAATCCCCTCGTGTGTGGGCGCCGGCGGACTTTTTGGCGCCAAAGTACGGCGGACTAAAGTTTCAGGTTTTGTTTTCAAATTATCCGCTGGACTTGGAAGTCCAGCGGACAATCCCGCCGTTAGTGGGCAAGTCCGCGGGACTTTTGAAATGAAGGGACTTGCCGCTCATCGGCAAGTCCGTTCATTTAGCACGTGACTTCAGGTTACGTAGCTAGCGTAGGCAGTTACTGCCGCCGCGCTAGCTCCGTGACCTGGCATGGATTTAAAGGGAATCCCCACGCCGAAAAAACGGCGTGAGGGTTCCCCCCAAATCCATGTCAGACCCTCATCCGAGCACGCAGCCTGGCAGGCCAGGAAAGGGGTGGGGACGAACGAGCGCCCCCCCCCCCCTGAGCCGTACCAGGCCGCGTGCCCTCAACATGGGGGGTGCCCTGGGGACAGGGGGGCCGTGCGGCCCCCCCACCCCAAAGCACCTTGTCCCCATGTTGATGAGGACAAGGGCCTCTTCCCGACAACCCTGGCCGTTGGTTGTCGGGGTCTGCGGGCGGGGGCTTATCGGAATCTGGGAACCCCCTTTAATAAGGGGGCCCCCAGATCCCGGCCCCCCACCCTATGTGAATGAGTATGGGGTACGATGTACCCCTACCCATTCACCTAAGGTGTAAAATGTAAAGTAAAAAAAAACACCCACACTTTTGAAAAAATAGTTTATTGCACTGCTCCGGGGGTCTTCTTCCGTCTTGGGGGTCTTCTCGCCGGACTCCCCCGCATTTACCAAGCTCTTTTACCGAGCGGGGGAAGTCCGGCTACCTTCTTCGTCGTCGCCGCCGTCTGGGGGTCTCGATCCGCCTTCGGGGGTCTTCTTCCGTCTTGGGGGTCTTCTCGCCGGACTCCTCCCCTCTCTTCTGCTCTTTTACCTAGCTCTTTCACGAGGGGAGGAGTCCGGCTACCTTCTTCGTCGTCGCCGCCGTCGTCTGGGGGTCTCGATCCGCCTTCGGGGGTCTTCCGGGGGTCTCTTCTGTTCTTGCGGCGGTCGTCGTCTTCCGCGCCGCCGGCGCCTTGTCCTTCTTCTTGTCCTTCTTGTTCTTCTTCTTCTTCCGATGTTGACCCGTCGCTGTCTCTGCCCGGAATGCCTGTGCCGATCTGCGCTCGGACTTATATAGGGACATGGGGGACAGGGTCACATGTTCATGTCACATGGTGACCCCGCCCCCTTGCGATGTCACAGTCCCAGCATCCTCCGGGACTGTGACAACACAAGGGGGCGGGGTCACCATGTGACATGTGCATGTGACCCTGTCCCCCATGTCCCTATATAAGTCCGAGCGCAGATCGGCACAGGCATTCCGGGCAGAGACAGCGACGGGTCAACATCGGAAGAAGAAGAAGAACAAGAAGGACAAGAAGAAGGACAAGGCGCCGGCGGCGCGGAAGACGACGACCGCCGCAAGAACAGAAGAGACCCCCGAAGACCCCCGAAGGCGGATCGAGACCCCCAGACGACGGCGGCGACGACGAAGAAGGTAGCCGGACTCCTCCCCTCGTGAAAGAGCTAGGTAAAAGAGCAGAAGAGAGGGGAGGAGTCCGGCGAGAAGACCCCCAAGACGGAAGAAGACCCCCGAAGGCGGATCGAGACCCCCAGACGGCGGCGACGACGAAGAAGGTAGCCGGACTCCCCTCGCTCGGTAAAAGAGCTTGGTAAATGGCGGGGGAGTCCGGCGAGAAGACCCCCCAAGACGGAAGAAGACCCCCGGAGCAGTGCAATAAACTATTTTTTCAAAAGTGTGGGTGTTTTTTTTTTAATTTACATTTTACACCTTAGGTGAATGGGTAGGGGTACATCGTACCCCATACTCATTCACATAGGGTGGGGGGCCGGTATCTGGGGGGCCCCTTATTAAAGGGGGCTCCCAGATTCCGATAAGCCCCCGCCCGCAGACCCCGACAACCAACGGCCAGGGTTGTCGGGAAGAGGCCCTTGTCCTCATCAACATGGGGACAAGGTGCTTTGGGGTGGGGGGGCCGCACGGCCCCCCTTTCCCCAGGGCACCCCCCATGTTGAGGGCACGCGGCCTGGTACGGCTCAGGAGGGGGGGGGGGGGGCGCTCGTTCGTCCCCACCCCTTTCCTGGCCTGCCAGGCTGCGTGCTCGGATGAGGGTCTGACATGGATTTGGGGGGAACCCCCACGCCGTTTTTTCGGCGTGGGGATTCCCTTTAAATCCATGCCAGCTTGCGGAGCTAGCGCGGCGGCATTTACTGCCTACGCTAGCTACGTAACCTGAAGTTACGTTCGAAATGAACGGACTGCTCCGTGTGTGGGCAAGTCCGTTCATTTTCAAAAGTCCCGCGGACTTTTGGCCGGCGGATTATCCGCTGGAGAAGTCCGTGCGTGTGTGGGCAAGTCCACACCCTCGGAAAGTCCAGCGGACCTAGCCGGAAAGTCCAGCGGATTGTCCGCTGGACTTAGGTCCGCCGGGAAAAGTCCGTACGTGTGTACGAGGCATTACAGTTACAACATGTGGGATTTACTGATCTGTAACCCCAACCCACAGAGAACATTTGAACATCTGCAAATTCTTACAACATATGAGTAAATCCACAATGTCTCATATACATAATCATGTTTGTATAAAGGTCCCCAAAAGGCATTGTTGTTCCTGACACATTTCTTGGATCGATGTCCACTCTTTCAAAGGAAAGGGGTGATTATAGAACCCAAAGGGGTGATTATAGCACACCATATATAATGAATACACACCTCATAAATTGCAGATCCTATGAACATTTCCATTACATGAAACTTCATGAGCGTGTATCTTTCACTTTTATACATATTTAAAAAATGTAATCTAAGGCTAATTCATCTTGTGGCCTTATGAGTCCACCATACCCAAGTAGACCACGGGAGACAAAATGGGAAGGGCCAACTTTAGGTATCAACTACATAATGTCCTAATAACAGCCACGAGGAGGATCTTGTACATTTGACCTCAGGTTTCGGAGTATGGGAAAAAAATTAGGTCAAAGCTTTAAAAATCTCCAGCAACATTATGGTAGTAGAAAGGATCATGTTGATGGGCTTATTTTGGTACCGTGTTATGAAGTCCAGCCAGTTAAAATTTTGCCATGATAGGACTGCCCTAATGGATTGCACAGATGAGACCTAAAATAACTTTCTGTGTGTCAAAAACCATGAAATCAGGCCGAGACAGAAGTACAGTAAAATCACACTTGTTTAATACTAAAAGTAAAAAGAACAAACGTAGTCAAACATAGCCAAAGTTCAGTAACGGGAACAGAAAGTCAGCCAAGCCAGAAGTCAGGAATCAATGTAGTGGAACAGCAAGCAGGATCTGGAGCCAGAAGGGATGTCAGCAAAGCAAGTCTTAAACAGGATCGCAGGAGATAGTTTCTGTGATGTTGACCAAGGCGAAGGCAGAGATCCTCTGGGCTGGATGGCTTAAGTAGGCAGGACTGACGAGCAGGATATCATCAACAGCTGAGTACCTGTGGAGAGAAAGGAGCTGGCAATTAGCCGACAGCTGAGCAGCCAGCTCTGAGAAGGAAGGGCTGAGCCCAGTCCTGACACTGTGCCCACAGAGCCCAGAACTTAACCCAACAGACCATCTGTGAAATTAAATGCCTACAAGCATTTATTGCCCAACATCAGTTGGCAACCTCACTGTGCTCCTTGTGGCACAATGGAAGCATACTCAACCAACAATGGTCCAACAGTCAATAGAAAGTCTTTTCTGAAGAGAAGAATTGTTATAGCAGAAAACAGAGGCTCAACTTCTTAAGAATACTGTTGGTTTTGAAGTGAGTTGTTAGACAGGTACCTCTAGGTGACCTTGTATTACACACCTTTTGACACAGTGCTACCTAAAATGTAAACCCCCGATCCAGGAAAATGCTCCCTTGCAGTGGGGCTGCCACTGCACCGCAAGGTTTTACTGCTTGTTTAGTCTAGGAGCTGCAAAAAGCACAATAACTTACCTAATCCTCCACTATCCTGGTAGATGGCGCTCCTCCATGCTCAAGAAGTGGATTGTCCCTCTGTGTCCGCATGCCCTATGGTCTTGATGATGTCTGGATCTTAGACTGCTGGAGCATAGGGAAGAAGATGCTGAGGGTTGGTCTAGCACCTTGGAGAAAAAGGATAATCTACTTTTTTATGCCTCCCGAGATCTAAACAAGCAGTTAATCTTACAATGTGATGAGAATTTACTGGAGTTCAGCTTTAAAGGAAACCTGTCACAAAAGACTGCCATTGCTGACTTCTGCTTCAAAAAATGTTAGTTGCCTGTCATGCTGGGATGCTCTTGCTTCAGTTCTTTGCGTTGGTGACCTAAAACAAGCAGGCAGATAAGGAGGTCTGACTTTTCCATGACTTGCTTGATCTGTGTAAATGATTATAATGTAGCGCTCACCCGTAACGGCCGCTGATTCGTTCCAGGTTCTTTTCCCAGATAGTCAAATGATTGACTGTAGTACTCTTAAGCCGGCCATAGACTGTTCGAATCTCGGCCAGTTCAGTAGGGACTGGCCAAGATTCGAAACAATGTATGGGCAGGCTGAATGTACCCAAGTTGATTGATCGAATAATCATTGGGTTCTCCTGGCAGGGACAGCTTCCCATACCCCTTCCCCCCATGGGAGAACATTCTCCTATCAACACTGTTTTGCCGCGTACACATGATCAGACTTTCCGACAACAAAATCGTGGATTTTTGTTCAAAGGTTGTTGGCTCAAACTTGTCTTGCATACACACAGTCACACAAATGTTGGCCCAAAATTCCGAACGTGAGAACGCGGTGACGTACAAGACGTACGACGAGCCGAGAAAAGGGAAGTTCAATAGCCAGTGCGGCTCCTTCTGCTTGATTCCGAGCATGCGTGTGCTTTTGTGCGACGGACTGGTTGGCAGACTTGTTGGTGGACTTGTTGGTGGAAAATTTGAGAACCTGCTCTCAAACATTTGTGGCCGGAAATTCCGTCAGCAAACGTTCGATGGAGCATACACACGGTCAGACTTTCCGACAACAAGCTCACATCGAACATTTCCTGTCGGAAAGTCCGACCGTGTGTTGCGGCATTAGTGTTGATGGGGGAATTTAGCAATTTTCTTTCCTGCAACACGGTCTATGGCCTGGGTTTAGCTGTGCTGTGTTTCTCAGATAGACCCAGTTTGGGTCTCAGGTGACCAACTGCTTTTATTGGCTCTCTGAGGATTGAACTATGTCCCTCTGAAAAGTTCACATACAGTCTAATGAGTGCTCCAAACAAAAGTTCAACAGTCCAATGGTTTCATAGCACTTTTCCAAAGTGTTTCGGGAGCCACACAAGCTCCCCCATCATCAGGGCTACAAAAGAAGTGCGCAAATAAAAGTCAGAAAAATAAAATGCCAGTAATATAAAAATATGCAAGTATAATAAATCTATATATATTTTTTAATATATCTGATTGCAATAAAGAACAGCATACTCCTGATAATATCTTGAATACAAATATCACAATACTTCATTAGCAAACAGTAAAACAAATGAAAAAGAACAATATTACCGCATAAATTAAAGTAGGTTTGTCAGTGATGTTAAATATGCAGTGAAAATCACTGTGCCTAGAACATCATAAAAAATGTACCTTATATACTCGAGTATAGGCCGATCCGAATATAAGCCGAGGCACCTAATTTTACCACAAAAAACTGGGAAAACGTATTGACTCGAGTTTAAGTCTAGGGTAAGAAATGCGCAGCTACTGTAAGTGGAAAAGAGGGTCAACAATGCCCATTTGCAGCCTCACTGTGCCCATTTGCATGACTCACTGTGCCCATTTGCAGCCATAGGTCCCCCAAACTTGAAAGTTAAGTGTTGGTAGTTAAGGGTTCCTAGATGCCCCCTAGCTGCAGCCAAAATTTGGGGTCTCTGGACCCAAAGGTTCCTGAAATGACATTGCTGCAGATGGACACAGTTGATCAACTTTAGGGCCCCGTATCTCAGGGCCACTTGGTGATAGGAACCCCATATTTGGATACGTTGTAGTGCTAGTTCCACTGGGTTATGAGGCCCCAAAGTCGGGTCAGAAAATGTCATTCTCTGCTGCAGAAAAGTGCTTGACTCCAGTATAAGCTGAGGGGGGCATTTTCAGCACAAAAAAATGTGCTGAAAAACTCGGCTTATACTAGAGTATACAGTATACAGTATCTGTCTAATTTGGGAGTGCTGTACCATAGAGAGAAATGGAACCAGGAAAGGATCGCTATAAGAGACTTAGGTAACAAAGCTACGGCTATAGATTAACGCCCATTAAAAGAAAATGGGGTCGGATGGGGCATCTCGTATATCTCACTGAATAGCCCTCAGATTTATTCCCAAATAAAGAAACATAAATCTGCAATTGTGACTGTTTGGTGTCATGTGAGTGCATGGGGGATCGGAAGCGGAGTGATCGGCAAAAGGTAATGAACAAAATCGTCAGCCCCCATGGGGGTACCGTTACACTAATGCGGTGTACACACGAGCGGACTTAACCGCGGGAATGTCCACCGGACAATCCGCCCGTGTGTGGGCGCCGACTGACTTTTTGGCGCCAAAAGTCCGGCGGACTAGGTTTTAAGTTTTGTTTTAAAATTGTCCGCTGAACTTGTCAGTCCGGCGGACAATCCCGCGGTTAGTATGCTAGTCCACCGGACTTTTGGAAATGAATGGACTTGCCGATCATCGGAAAGTCCGTTCATTTAGAACGTAACTGCAGGTAGACGGGGCTAGCGAAGGCAGTGACTGCCGCTGCGCTAGCCCGTCACCTGGCATGGATTTAAAGGGAATCCCTACTCCGAAAAAACGGCGTGGGGGTCCCCCCCAAATCCATCTCAGACCCTTATCCGAGCACGCAGCCCGACCGGTCAGGAAAGGGGGTGGGGACGAGCGAGCACCCCCCCCCCCTGAGAATAAGAAGGCGGCGGCGCAGAAAGAGAAGACAGCGGCAAGAACAGAAGAGACCCCGGAAGACCCCCGAAGGCGGATCGAGACCCCAGACGACTGCGGCGACGACGAAGGTAGCCGGGCTCCTCTGCTCGGTAAAAGAGCTAGGTAAAATAGCGGAGGAGTCCGGCGAGAAGACCCCCCAAGACGGAAGAAGACCCCCGGAGCAGTGCAATAAAATATTTTTTAAAAATTGTGTGTTTTTTTTTATTTACACTTTACACCTTAGGTGAATGGGTAGGGGTACATCGTACCCCATACTCATTCACATAGGGTGGGGGGCCGGGATCTGGGGGCCCCCTTATTAAAGGGGGCTCCCGGATTCCGATAAGCCCCCCGCCCGCAGACCCCGACAACCAACGGCCAGGGTTGTCGGGAAGAGGCCCTTGTCCTCATCAACATGGGGACAAGGTGCTTTGGGTGGGGGGGCCGCACGGCCCCCCTTTCCCCAGGGCACCCCCCATGTTGAGGGCACGCAGCCTGGTACGGATCAGGAAGGGGGGGCGCTCGCTCGTCCCCACCCCCTTTCCTGACCGGCCGTTCTGCGTGCTCGGATAAGGGTCTGAGATGGATTTGGGGGGACCCCCACGCCGTTTTTTGGAGTAGGGATTCCCTTTAAATCCATGCCAGGTGACGGGGCTAGCGCGGCGGCAGTCACTGCCTTCGCTAGCCCCGTCTACCTGCAGTTACATTCTAAATGAACGGACTTTGCTCCGTGTGTGGGCAAGTCCGTTCATTTTCAAAAGTCCCGCAGACTTTTTCCCACGGATTGTCCGCCGGAGAAGTCCGGGCGTGTGTGGGCAAGTCACACGCTCGGAAAGTCCTGCGAAGCCCCGCTGGAAAGTCTGGCGGTTTGTCCACCGGACTAGGTCTGATCGTGTGTACGAGGCATTAAAAAAACGCTGCGCCCAAATACCGTTGTTTATTTAGCATTACTGATTTTGTTAATTTTATATAATATGAAGATTGTTGTTTTAGAGAAGGCCCACTTTGCTTGAATTTCAACGAATTACACTATTTCATTTTCAACTAGAGTTACACTATACCATTCCAAATGAGTAAATTATGACTTTTTCCTAAATCCATAAAATGATTTTGAGTTATATGTGGAAAACCTTCTACTAGAATACATCTGATTGCACACTTGTATATACTGCATATGAATGATGTAGAACAGACTTTCCTAAATGGGCCTGACACTACATTCACCCTGTAGACCCAGCCTACGGATAGGGATTAGTAAGACTGTGTATATATGAAATGTATATATTATATATAAATAATACCGGAATGTGTTTAATTCTCAGGCTGTGTATATGTGGAAGTCTTGACATATGAAATCCATGTTTTGGGCTCTGCTCCTTAGGAAGAAACATCTTTCCTTTATGAAAGTCAGGGAAAGCTTGTCAAGGGTTTTCTATGTATAACAAGGTCGTGTGGAAGCGGCCCACACGGGTAGCGATAATCCATACATATATCATTCTTCGGTTTAACAACATAGGGACAACTTGGCATGTGGCCAGATGAATGGGCTTGAAGAGTCTGCATGCATTAAAGGGGTTTCCACTTTGATCCTGCACAAGGCTTCTGCTTCACACCCTTCTCAGTAAGCAGCTGATCTCTGCCACCATTCACTTCTCTTAGCTGGGACTACAAAAATCAATTTACCTGCTTACATTACAGTATGGTCAACTTGGAATCCCTGTACCAGCTAAGACAAACGTTGTTTAAAGCAGCTATAGTAACACTTTCAACAGGCCATTGTTCAAAAGGCAAGGTCTGCTTATTATTATTATTATTATTATTATACAGGATTTATATAGCGCCAACAGTTTGCGCAGCACTTTACAACATGAGGGCAGACAGTACAATTACAATACAAATCAATACAGAAAGGATCAGAGGGCTCTGCTCGTTGGAGCTTACAATCTAGAAGGGAGGGTCAATTAGAACAAAAGGTAATACTGTGGGGGATGAGCTGATGGAGAAAATGAAAATACGGTTGTTGTTAGGTGTGGGTAGGATATGCTTCTCTGAAGAGAAGGGTTTTCAGGGATCGTCTAAAAGCTAATAAAGTGGGAGATAGGCGGACAGATTGGGGTAAGGCATTCCATAGGATTGGAGAGGCTCTGGAAAAGTCTGGAGGCGAGCATGGGAGGAAGTGATGAGGGAACTAGAGAGCAGGAGGTCTTGAGAGGAATGAAGTCTAAGAAAAGGAATTTTGGGACTTTGAGTGAGGTTGTAGACATTGTGAAGGTAAACTGGGTAGAAATACATATTTATAAAACATAAAAATGCATGATACATCTCAAAAGCAGAACCATATACAAGGAATAACATTGTAGTGAATGTAATCCTAAAAATATCTACACAACATAAATATATTAGCATAGATACAGGCATCAGGGGTACGACAGTGCATAGCCAGGCGCCACATAGTGGTCTGCAATGATAAGCAATGACATTGAATGAGTTAATATATGTACATGAATCATCTGAACAACATTGTGGACAAAATACAAAATTATAAAACCAGTGGAACCATGATGGTTAAAATTCGATAATTGAGAATTGATGGTGAAGTCGAATGCATATATATCTGCATCCCTAGTGCCCGACGCGTTTCGTGTGTAGAACACTCATCAGGGGCGGATGCTCTAAGATATCTACAATAAGTAGAAAGGTGTAATTAGTCTGGTTGTATTAAATTGGAATGTGTCAAGGGTGGGAAAATAAGCCCATCCTGGGTACTTACATGAATCCCATATGATGAAGTGTGGCGAGTGTGGAACCAGGGCCAAAAAACCAGTCCATCATGGGAGCTGAGGCGGCGTAAGGGCGCACCCCAATGGGGCGCACAACAGCAGGCCCCCCCAGAAAAAACCACGGGACACAAGATGCAAATTGCTGATACTTATACTGGGACCAGATACTAGACCAATGGGGATAGCCAAAGGGAGTCTGGAAAAAACAAACATATCAATGTGTCATATTTGTATCTCACCCTGCTTAATTGGTGAGGGCAAAAAAAAAAAGTAGAAAACAGTATAAGGTAGTCAGGTGGAGGATATAGTAACCTTGAAATGATGTCCTAGGGTCCCATAGAGGAATGAAGAGAACGAGTAGGTAGGTATTTAGAGACTAGGCTAGTGATGTAACTGGGGGCGAAATTGTGGATGGCTTTGTACGTAGTTGTTAGTATTTTGAATTTAATTCTTTGGCCGAGTGGAAGCCAGTGGAGGGATTGACAGAGAGGAGTGGCAGACACAGAGCGATTGATAAGGTGGATGAGTCTGGCAGCAGCATTCATGATGGATTGCAGAGGTGATAGACTATGTAGCCAATGAGAAGGGAGTTGCAGTAGTCGAGGCGAGAGATGACGAGCGAGTGAATTAAGAGCTTTGTTGTATCATTGGTTAGAAAGGGGCGTATTTTTGGCGATGTTGCGGAGGTTGAGGCGGCAGGATTTGGACAGTGATTGGATATGTTGCTTGAAGGAGAGTTCAGAGTCCAGGAGTACACCTAGAACCTTGGCATGCGGGATGGGCTGATAGTTGTGCCATCGATTTTGACAGAGAGATCAGGGGAAGGGGAAGGGGCATATGGGGGTGGAAAAATTATAAGTTCGGTTTTGGGTAGATTGAGTTTAAGGAAGTGGTGTGACATCCAGACGGATATAGCTGATAGTAGATTGGTGATACGTGAGGAGACAGAGGGAGTGAGCTGAGTGGTAGAGAAATATATTTGAGTGTCATCAGCGTAGAGGTGGTATTGGAAGCCATGGGAGGCTATCAGTTGACCCAGGGCTTATCAGACCCTTACCTCCTAAAGCCATGAAAAAAAAAAAAAAGCAAAAATAAAAAAAAAAAAAAAAAAAAAACCTTCACACAAGAAACAAAAAAAAAAAAAAAAAAAAAAAAAAAAAAAAAAAAAAAAAAAAAAAAAAAAAAAAAAAAAAAAAAAAAAAAAAAAAAAAAAAAAAAAAAAAAAAAAAAAAAAAAAAAAAAAAAAAAAAAAAAAAAAAAAAAAAAAAAAAAAAAAAAAAAAAAAAAAAAAAAAAAAAAAAAAAAAAAAAAAAAAAAAAAAAAAAAAAAAAAAAAAAAAAAAAAAAAAAAAAAAAAAAAAAAAAAAAAAAAAAAAAAAAAAAAAAAAAAAAAAAAAAAAAAAAAAAAAAAAAAAAAAAAAAAAAAAAAAAAAAAAAAAAAAAAAAAAAAAAAAAAAAAAAAAAAAAAAAAAAAAAAAAAAAAAAAAAAAAAAAAAAAAAAAAAAAAAAAAAAAAAAAAAAAAAAAAAAAAAAAAAAAAAAAAAAAAAAAAAAAAAAAAAAAAAAAAAAAAAAAAAAAAAAAAAAAAAAAAAAAAAAAAAAAAAAAAAAAAAAAAAAAAAAAAAAAAAAAAAAAAAAAAAAAAAAAAAAAAAAAAAAAAAAAAAAAAAAAAAAAAAAAAAAAAAAAAAAAAAAAAAAAAAAAAAAAAAAAAAAAAAAAAAAAAAAAAAAAAAAAAAAAAAAAAAAAAAAAAAAAAAAAAAAAAAAAAAAAAAAAAAAAAAAAAAAAAAAAAAAAAAAAAAAAAAAAAAAAAAAAAAAAAAAAAAAAAAAAAAAAAAAAAAAAAAAAAAAAAAAAAAAAAAAAAAAAAAAAAAAAAAAAAAAAAAAAAAAAAAAAAAAAAAAAAAAAAAAAAAAAAAAAAAAAAAAAAAAAAAAAAAAAAAAAAAAAAAAAAAAAAAAAAAAAAAAAAAAAAAAAAAAAAAAAAAAAAAAAAAAAAAAAAAAAAAAAAAAAAAAAAAAAAAAAAAAAAAAAAAAAAAAAAAAAAAAAAAAAAAAAAAAAAAAAAAAAAAAAAAAAAAAAAAAAAAAAAAAAAAAAAAAAAAAAAAAAAAAAAAAAAAAAAAAAAAAAAAAAAAAAAAAAAAAAAAAAAAAAAAAAAAAAAAAAAAAAAAAAAAAAAAAAAAAAAAAAAAAAAAAAAAAAAAAAAAAAAAAAAAAAAAAAAAAAAAAAAAAAAAAAAAAAAAAAAAAAAAAAAAAAAAAAAAAAAAAAAAAAAAAAAAAAAAAAAAAAAAAAAAAAAAAAAAAAAAAAAAAAAAAAAAAAAAAAAAAAAAAAAAAAAAAAAAAAAAAAAAAAAAAAAAAAAAAAAAAAAAAAAAAAAAAAAAAAAAAAAAAAAAAAAAAAAAAAAAAAAAAAAAAAAAAAAAAAAAAAAAAAAAAAAAAAAAAAAAAAAAAAAAAAAAAAAAAAAAAAAAAAAAAAAAAAAAAAAAAAAAAAAAAAAGAAAAAAAAAAAAAAAAAAAGAAAAAAAAAAAAAAAAAAAAAAAAAAAAAAAAAAAAAAAAAAAAAAAAAAAAAAAAAAAAAAAAAAAAAAAAAAAAAAAAAAAAAAAAAAAAAAAAAAAAAAAAAAAAAAAAAAAAAAAAATAAAAAAAAAAAAAAAAAAAAAAAAAAAACAAAAAAAAAAAAAAAAAAAAAAAAAAAAAAAAAACAAAAGCATAAAAAGCTTTTGAGAAGACACACATTTTTGAGGTACTAAATGGAAGTCCGGCATCTTTCCATAAAAATTCTATTAAAAACATTAAAATGTATGCAACCATAAAAAATATAGAACAATCCCAAGGCTGAAAAAGGGGTTTGTTTGTTCAAGCAACTTTCCCAACAGAGTGGGATAACAACACCACTAATAAACTGGGGCAATAAACATTGTTATGTGTTATACTGTTGTAGCGCCAATAACCCATTGCAGGGCGGCTATGGATTTTCTGGGCTTACCGACTACCTCCTCCTTGTAGCTCGTCGTTCGTTGTCTAGAGGTTCCCAGGGTTAGTACCAGTGATGTAAGTAACTGAGTTAAAATAAACTGAGTTACCTAACGCAGTTACTTTAGAGGTAATGAGTAATCTGATTACTTTTCCCCTCATGGTAACTCAGTTCCCATTACTTTGGCTTAGTTACCTCAATTACTTCTACCGACACTAGATGGCAGTAGTGTAATTCCGGTGTCCTGCCGAAAAAGTTCCCCCGCCGGATAAGGACCCCCTGTACTGCGCAGGCGCAGCGCTTGCGCAGTACGAAGGACTACGGAGCTTCCGAAAATTGCCGAACCTAAACAGCTCTGAGTGAACTCTACACCGCTTAGGTGCAGTTAACATGTAATTGTACGAGGCGATGCCGCACACTCCTGATGCTCGTGCTACTCTGCAAGGGGCGTCTATCGTGTAAGTAAGGGGCGGGTCTAGTATTACTGTAACCAAGGGGCGCATTTATTATTATTGTTATATATCGCGCTCTGCCCATTAATTTAACATTCGCCCTCTTCTGTAGCCATCCGCCCTTACACGATATAATAATAATAGACCCGCCCCTTGCTTACACGCTATAACAGATCTGCCCCTTGGTTAGAGTAATAATAGAGCAGCCTCTTGGTTACACGATATATAACATTAATAATAAATGCGCCCCTTGTTTACAGTAATACTAGACCCGCCCCTTAGTTACACGTATAGAATATTTTAAAAAAAAGTCAGTTACTTTGCTGCGTAACTAATTACTTTTCCAATGTAGTAACTGAGTTACTAACGCAATTACTTTTTGGGAGAAGTAATTTGTAAACTTAACTAATTACTTTTTTTTAAGTAAGATGACCAACACTGGTTAGTACCCAGTAATTGTTGAGACTGACACTCAAAGTCCTTTTGAGGATGGTTATTTGCAAAAAACCCGTTGAAACATAACACAGTCTCTCAATTGGGAATAAAGGGTATGGGTGATAAAGCTCAGGCACTGCAGAACTGCTGACATCAAAATGAATGTCTCTTTAGATGATCCAGGGAGTAGCCACTCGTAACTGGACTCTTCACTGTTGGATAAACCCTTGCTTTGTAGATCTAGCAGCCAACAAGTGATTCGGAATTAGCAAAGTCTCTGCCACAGACTTGGTTGTGAAACTTCAAGTGACTGACAACAGACTATGTTGTAACCGAAGGATGGGTTAGGAACTTTTCCTATGGCTCTTTCAGCCGTTTCGGCAATACCGTAGGAAATGCGGATTCAACTAGTGTCCATACATCTCAGCTCCCAGGCTCTTACCGAGCAGCCAGCTTCATGGCCCTCCTACGAAGAGTCCTCCCCTGGTCGCTTGTACGAGTTGCCGTGCCTCTCCAATCCTGAGAGCACACCGGGACACTTAAGAATCCTCCTTCAGTTACTGCTCCTTGAACTAGCCAGTTTCGAGGCTCGGAAATGGATGGATCCCCACCCCAGACCATGAGGGCCTCTGGGGCTGGTCAGGATGACCAGGCTTACGGGGGCAGCAGACACTCCTGGGCAGGGGCGGACTGACCATTTGGCCACTCGGGCACTTCCCGAGGGCCCCGGGCCACTAGGGGGCCCCATCAGGGTTGCCAGCCTCAGTAAAACCAGGGACAGTATGTAAAAATCTGTGTTTTTTTTACATCTGTTTCTAAAATGTCCCTTACCAACGTCCTTTTGGTCTAAAAATCCAGAGATTATAGCTGCCCCACCTCTCCAGTACCTTCTCAGCCAATAGAAACATGTCTGTGTATACTGTGGGTACATGTATGTGTATACTGTGTGATTGTATACTGTGTATGTGTGTATACTGTGTGGCCCCATAATCTCTGATTGCCTGGGGGCCCCATAATCTCCCATTACCCGGGGGCACCATGAGTTTTCAGTCCGCACCTGCTCCTGGGTCCTGGACCCCTCACGGGGTTGGTCCGGACCGGAACCAGGAATCAAAGAGCAAGCCGAACCTGAACATGTGACTTCAGCATCTTAAATACCCCTTCCCAGAATACACAGCGGGGCCAGATGTGCCCACTGATTGGCTCTGGGAAAGATTGGTACCTAATGTGTCCAATCAGACTGCGTTCTCAGCCTGTCACAGGTGCTCACCTCACCTATGACCAGGCAGAACTCTAGCACAGCCCAGCCAAACTGATGCCAAAGTAATGACCTAAAACAATTAACCCCCAGAACTCAGTTACTGTTCTGGAAAAACTAAATTTACAGAATAGCGCACACTTAGAAAAAAGTGTCGGCGATACACTGTTAAAGTGATATTAAAGGATATTTTTTCCCCCTTGCTGATGCTGTCCACTCCTCCTTACGTCGGGTGCCTCCTCAGCAAGCTGGGTGGAACATCTTTGGAAGCACCCGTGTATGCACTCCTGAGCTGTGTGAATCTATAGATACACACATTGCCAGTAAGCCACACCCCCTGCTACCTCATCATAGGGGTTTCACTGACAGCAGCAGGAGCCTATAGAGCTCTCTGCCCTCAGTGTCTACTGCGAGACTAGAAAGGAGGGCAGCGCTTTTGTCAGGTCACCTTAGACCAGGTGACAGGTGCACTCAGTAGGAATCGGAAGTGCACCGATAGGTAGTGGACCTTAGGACTGACTGCTGCGGATTGTATCCAGGGAGATTCAGGACACAGGTCTACTGGATCACTAACACAGATCCCAGTGGGAGCTAGAGCATAGATTCCCCAGGGCGCGGAGTCTAAGAGCCAGCAGGTGTTCGCCAGAGCCTCTAGTGGTGAGGATGGACTTCGCTGCAGTCTGGCTCCAGGTCGCGGCCCCCAAGGTCTCACAGCTCACGCTCACAGTAGACTACAGGAGAAGGAAGCAGTAGGCTGGAACGACAAGGATAGTAAGGGGATAAGGCAGAGGTCAGGGTAACTAGCAGACAGGAACAACAGAGTACACGCCAAAGGTTCAGGGTCACAGGCAGACAGGGATGCTCGGGGACATGCCAAAGGGTCAAGGTCACAAGCAGACAGGAATCGTTGAGAACACGCCAAGGTCGGTAACAGAGACAAACATAGAGCACACGGCAAGCAGGAACCAGGAAGCCGAACACACCATGGATACACAATGGTTGATAAGCACCACTGGCTTGCAGTGCACAGGTTAATATAGGTTTCCCTGATAGGGCCTGGGGTGGAGCCATGCTTAGAGGAGAGGTATAAAAACCACCAGGTGAGAGTGGCTGGCCTCTTAGTCTGAACACATGAGGAGAGGTAAGCAAACAGGGGAAGATTACTGCATAACCGTGACAGCTTTTTTTTACCTTAATTCAAGGAATGCATTAAGATAAACAATGTTTTGACTTTAGAACCACTTTGAAGCAGGTAATCGTCAGCCATAAAGTTTTAGACTCATGTAATATATAATTGACTTGGAAATTGTGTTTTCCAACAAAGTTAGATTGCTTTTAAACTTCTATAACAGACAGACAACCCTTTTTTTAATAAGATATATTCTATTTTTATATTAAATATTTTATTTCGGGACCAAAGGGACCTACCCCGGGTGGGTATCCAACATCAAAGTACACACCTATGAGGAATGAACAAGCACATTCCTTAAATGCCGTGGGCACTGTGCTCGTTCTTTTTTTAAAAACAGTGACTCACGGATCCCAAAAGATCAAAGCAAATTATCCCACAAGAGAGCCAACAGTTCTCATCTATCACAGGGCTGGAAAGTATTGTTTTAATTTTAAGTATTTTATTATCTTGTGTAGAGGCGGGTGGTGAGCGGGGAGATGTACAGAGGATGTTCAAAGCCGGCCAGAAATATAGTGTTACTGCACATTAGGTATGGGGGGGAAAGCAAGGCATTATGGGTACATTTTGTAATGATTTTAAGTGCAGATTAACCTTTAAATGCAATTTTAGATTTAAATCTGAATTTAAATTTAGATTAATTCATAAATAACCTTAGCTAAGCCAGACAATTCAAGATGAGCACATGGCACAAAAAGGCATAAAAAAGGTTCATTTCAGGGACAACCAATGCCATAAAGATCAGTAGAGTTAAGAATAAGAAAACTTTATTTAAAACACAGGTATCAATTTTTGCCCTGACCTAACCAATCCCACCCCCCCCCCCTACAGATGGATACTTACTGAAATCGGATGGCGCAACCTCTAGGGAAAGCATCCATCGCTGCAAGTCTTCACTGTCCTGGGGGTGTCTGCGCATTCTAGCCCCATAGACTTTTTAGCAGATCCCTAGTTGACTACTTGCAAAGGTCATGCTGGCCCAGGGCACCTCCAATCCTCCCGAGAGAGAAACAAGATGGGGTACCACACTCCTTGGTTATGGCGAAACCCTGCCTTCTTGGTTACTTAGGTTACACACTTCCACAAAATACCTTGATATGGTGTTGGATAAATGATTGTCCACAATTTCAGTGAGGTGCTTTGTCGACCCCCTGTAAACAAAAAAATTACCGGTAACCATGAAATCACAGCTCACAGAAAAAGTGCACAAACGGTACAGAATGGCCATTCTAAAGAGAAAAGGCCTCTAACCCTGAACCTCCCGGGGTACAAGGCTCCTGAAAGAGGCAAGGTATGCCATGGTCCACCTAGGCCAAAGCCAAGTGGACGCCACTCCTTAGGGTCCAACCGAAGCCGGTTCCAAAAAGAGACCCCTCTCTTTTTGGAACCGGCTTCGGTTGGACCCGAAGCCAAAGCCAAAGAACCTCCATCTGACATCAAGCTCCTTTCTGCTCTCCCCCCCCCCCCCCCCCCATCGTGTTCTCTCCAGTCTCCCACGCCCCCCCCCCCCCCCCCCCCCGTCAGGATGGAGATGGGGCCAGTTAAATATGTCATGTGTCCTCAATATCCTTTCTCTGTCTCAAATGTGAAACATGAGAGATCTGTCTAGACCCCTGATATATTACCAAAGCCCCCCCCCCCCCACAGGGCTCATAAAAAATATTGTAATACATTTTTTTTTTTAAATGGTAAAAAAGAATTATAAATAAAACAACAAAAATAAAAAAACTACTGACACCAGTGGTGGAACTACCAGGGTCAGGAAGGATGCAAGTGCGACCGGACCCTGGTGTTCCACCACTAGGCTCAGAGGTAAGGGCCCGGCCGGGGGTCAGGGGGGCCATCCATGTTTTCTTATACTTAACCCTCTGCCTACAGATTTCTTTGGGGCTCATCTACCTTTCCCTTTGACCTTAGGAGACAGAGTCCTAGAAGTCTTTGGTGATGTAATGAGTAGAGGCAGCCAGAAAAGAGAGAACTTGCGTCACTGCATCTAAAGAAACAACCAAAGCCATGGCTGTCGGACCTAGGTAAGTATACGTCTGTGGAAAGTGGGATGGTTTCAGTCAGGACAACTGAGCAAAAAGAATCATTGCACTTTGTCTTAAAGTGAACTTATTCTGTAAAGGTGGTGGAAGCTGAAGTTGTTCCCTAAAAGTGAAGTTGCCTCCTGAGTTTTTTATTTTTTATTTTTTCATGGGATCGGCACTCTCACTGACCAATCTAGGAATATACATAGGACTGTAAGCTATTTTGAACAATATCAGAGGGACAAAGTGGGGGCATAGTCATTTTTCCCTCATTAATACACAATGCAGAACCCAAGCCTGGAGATTTTTAACCATTTGTTAGGATAGACAGTGCTAAAATCTAGTTTATAACCGATAGTGAGATCTGCCAGCATAGTACAGACAGGATTAATTATTGGTAAACCTTAAACCCACAGCCCCCTGTTTAACAGCTATGTAGCTAGTTACGGCAGATAAACTATTCAAATGTAAGAAACATTTCTTATGTTCTGCTACGTAAATGGGAACATGTAATAAATATAAAGTAAGTGTTTTACCAATCTGGCTGCAAAGAAAAATGCTGACTGACCACCAGTGATGATGGGATCTTTTTTTTTTTTTTAAAGGTGGGAGCTTTAGAATGCCTCTGACCACCATTGATTGTGGATTTTTCCTGGGGGGGAGCGGGTTAAACTGGCACGAACACCAATGATTTCAGGAGGATTTAAAGTGCCACTGACCATCAATGATTGTGGTGTTGTTTTTTGTTTTTTTTTGGAGTGGCGCTGACCAGCAATGACTGAGGAAATGTTTTGGGAAAGGGTGGTTAAAGTTCCACTGACCATCAATAATTGTGGGAATTTTTTAAGGCTCAGATTTGATCAAGCGTAAAATTCCTGGAGCTTTCCTCCGCCTGGGAAGCTGCAGGTGGCGTGTACAATTGAACGGCTGTACACGGCCATACTAATGCAATGTGCCTGTGTGATAATATTTACCCGCACATGCGCATAGAGCGTATTTTCCAAGCCCACTTGTTTTTTGCTTTGGGAAATTTTTTGTTTACTCCAATTGATGAGGGATTTGTTTGTAGCACCCTCTACCAATAGGTAGGTGCTAGTAAGGGATTTTTTTTACTAGGGAGACTGTCAGAATATAGAGAATATAGGCAGGCCTATGCTTTGAGCTAGGCCTGTCTGTTTTGATCTGGGGGCTGGGAGTGGTTAGAGTAGCCACCTGTCCACCTGTGCTCTAGTGCTGAGGCGTCTCCCCTGCTTCCAGGGAGAATGTTCTGGAATAGGGGCAGGGCCTAGAACTGGAGTGGCAGGCAGATCATGTGGGAGCCCTGACCAATCCCCAACTGGTATTGATCGGGGCCTCCTATACAAGATATATATATATATATATATGAGGTAACATGCCACTGGGAGGAGTTGTCGGCCGGGTGAATTGGAGAATGGAGTACTAGACAGCAGCAGGAGGGCACCTCAATCTGGGGGGGTGCACCGATCACAGTCCTTGGCAATGGTCCTCATCAGTACACGGTCATTGATGAGGAACTCCTGGAGCAGAGGAGCAGGTGAAGCTGTCGGGAACGAACGGTCCGTTTAAGTTCTCCATCAAGGGCTCGGGGCAGAGAAATGTCGGTGAGTGTTACCACAGTGGAGGGCTGGATGTGCCAGGAAGTCTGTGAGGGAACTTCACTTCTACACTAGTAGTCCTCGTCATTACACGGTCAATGATGAGGAGTCCTGGATCAGAGGGGAGGCTGTGGGGAGTTGTGTCAAATCAATGTAGCCTGAGGGCACAGGATTTGCTAGCTGGGAACAGTTGTCCACCACTCAGTATGTGCTTTTAAACTACTAGGCCTCCGGGGAGAGGCACTGCAGGCCTCTAGCTTAGTAGCAGCGAGCAACCAGAGTCAGCAGGAGGAACTATTCAGAGTGGGTCCTTTTTGCTTACAGAAGAAGATGTGATATTACATTAATAACTACAGTATAAGTTTGTGCAGGAGGAGAGGATTTCTGGGAACATCTCCCTTACACATTCAAGAGTGATGTCCTCATCCTTACACGGTCAAGAGTGATGTCCTCATCCTTACACGGTCAAGAGTGATGTCCTCATCCTTACACGGTCAAGAGTGATGTCCTCATCCTTGCACGGTCAAGAGTGATGTCCTCATCCTTGCACGGTCAAGAGTGATGTCCTTATCCTTACACAGTCAAGAGTGATGTCCTTATCCTTACACAGTCAAGAGTGATGTCCTTATCCTTACACAGTCAAGAGTGATGTCCTTATCCTTACACCGTCAAGAGTGACGTCCTTATCCTTACACCGTCAAGAGTGACGTCCTTATCCTTACACCGTCAAGAGTGACGTCCTTATCCTTACACTGTCAAGAGTGACGTCCTTATCCTTACACTGTCAAGAGTGACGTCCTTATCCTTACACCGTCAAGAGTGACGTCCTTATCCTTACACCGTCAAGAGTGACGTCCTTATCCTTACACCGTCAAGAGTGACGTCCTTATCCTTACACCGCCAAGAGTGACGTCCTTATCCTTACACCGTCAAGAGCAGTGTTTCTCAACTTCAGTCCTCAAGGCGCCCCAACAGGTCATGTTTTCAGGATTTCCCTCAGATGAAATGGCTGTGGCAATTACTAAGGCAGTGAAACTGATCAAATCACCTGTGAAAATAATGGAAAGCCTGAAAACATGACCTGTTGGGGGCGCCTTGAGGACTGGAGTTGAGAAACCCTGGTCAAGAGTGATGTCCTTATCCTTACACCGTCAAGAGTGATGTCCTTATCCTTACACGGTCATGGGTGAGGAAATTCTGGAATCAATAGTCTGCAGGAGTGTTCAGGGAAATAGACTGTAGCTGTTACACATGCGCATCATTTCTTCAGGTTCAAACTATGTGCTAAAGATATAAAATCTCTAAATATGATAGCAAAGTGATCTGTTCTATGGCCATATACCCCTTTTCCCCAACCAAGTTGTACCCCCAATGAACAAAGACAAAACACAGCAAATTACTTTTTATTGTCTCTGCAAGTGATGTATGGGAGTCTGGCAGCGAGGGTGATATGGTGGATGTTTTGTTACTAGTGGCAACTACAGTGCTACATGTTTTTTTGTTTTTGTTTTTTAAGTCAACTGTTGGGAAACCCAGGGGCATTCTAAAATCCAGCAACTGCCACACTGTAAGCGATGGTGGAGGTTAGACTGGGGTCCTCTTGTTGTTGTTCAGGACTGAGCTAGTAGAACAGCTGGACAGCGAGATGATGTCAATGCAAAAACATGAAAAGATGGTCTGCAGTGTTCCCATCCATCATGTGAGACAGATGGAAAATAGGGGAGCGGTAGGAAAGATCGATCTTGCATTTATCCCTTCAGCTTTATCATCTTGTTTTATGTTTCCCTCACCCACTTCACCTAACAAACCCGACTACAATAATACAATGTATTTAATAAAACTATGAAGGGTACTATTAAATACTAACCTCCTTCTTGCACTGCTTCCCTGGTCCACATGGTCTGCTACCTCCTGAGGTTGAAAACACTCTCCTCATTTTGTGCATCAGCTGAAACATACTAACCTATCTGTTTTAAAGCCTTTCCCCCATGGTCTTGTGAGATCTTTGGAGGGGCGGCGGTTGGGGCTTTTTTTTTTTTTTTTACAAAGGTCGTACACATCATGTGCAAGATTAGGCGTATGTCATTGTATGACATTACACTTTTCCATTGAAAAAAAAAGGCTTTTTTACCCCCATGGTCTCACAAAATCTTGAGGCAGTTTAGAAACCAAAGCTCCCCTGCAAGGCACTGGTGATGTAGCCAACGCTGTAGCCTGGCCTAGGCCAACAAGGCCCAGGCCTAGGGCAGCACTTTGCAGGGTGGCAGCATGGAAAGAGTCGCCGCCGGCTTGTGCTACACTGTTAGTGTAGCACCAGTCTTATGGGGTGGACTGGGCTGAGGGGCAAATTAGTATAGCGCCCCCATAGAGCGGCCCCACTGCTTCCGGTATGCGGGTGGCTGGCATTCCGCAACTGTAGGGGGGGGGGGGGGGGCGCCGCTTCTAATTTTGACTGTCCTCTCATCCTGGACCACAATCCTCACTGTGCTATATGTTTTCTGCTGCACCATTGGCATGGTTATGTCTTCTTAGTCCTCTCCATTAAATTATCAGAAATTTGTGCTTAAAGTAGAACTATAGGAAACACTTTTTTTTTTTTTCATTTTGGATAGAGTAAGGGAGGGTTATAACCCCTGTCAGTTTATTTTTTTACCATTTTATTTCCCTTCACTTCCTGCCCCATAGCCATACAGGAAGTGAGAGGAAATCTATGCAAATTAAAGGAATCCATTGCCTCCCCACCCCCCAGGCCCTCAGAACTAGTGCCCCCACTCAAAAAATTCAGGGCGGGTCTTAAACTACAAGGGGTGTGGCCTTGACAGGAAGGGGTGAGTCATATTTAAATTAGGGGGGCACGAGTTTAGTCAGGCCTAGGGCAGCAAAAAACCTAAATACACTACTGGATGTAGCCTTCTCAGGTTGCACCTGTGAGGCCCTGGCTACGTCACAAGTACCTCACTATAACAGGAAGTGGGGAGAAAAGGGAATGTTTCAAACCAGATATTTAATTTGGAGTGGGACTTCAAGATAATTTGGGGTCTACAAGCAGATCTGCATGCTCCACCAAATTTTGGTAAAGGGGGGGGGGGGGGGGGGGGGGTGGCCTGTTTTAACAACCGAAATATGACATTCTTGTTGGCGTGGGGTAACTGCATGCTGATGAATTTGTACTGAACCTTGGAGGCCAAATTACTACATACAGAAGGAAAACGTTCTTTACACTTGCCAGTGACACCTGTCCCGACACCTACTCCGAAGACATTGTGAGAGATACAGCTCGAAGCACAGAGTCTCTTCTCACAATGTACACTTGACCACGTTCAACCCGAAGCAAAAAGGGGAACCACCACATTGAATTCACAAGGCCTTGCACATGGTTCCAAGCCCAGTCTCTTGGAAGGTTCCGCAGCGGGCCTTAATATAGGGACCCAACCGGTGTATCAAGTACCAAGCCACCCCCATCTACGGAATCTTTGTCACCGGCCACCACTGCTCCTGCTTTTGAGTTGGCTGTACCTCATTGTGCCTCACTTCATAACCCAAGGGCAGGGGTGGACTGACAACTCATGGGGCCCCCGGGCAATAGGAGATTATGGGGCCCCCGGGCAATAGGAGATTATGGGGCCCCCGGGCAATAGGAGAAGATTGTGGGGCCCCCGGGAAATAGGAGATTATGGGGCCACACACTCATATACAGTACACACACACAGAAACACAATATACACACACAGTATACACACACAGAATACACATACACACACTGAAAAGGTACTGGAGAGGCTAGGCAGCTAAAATCTTTCAAAAAATACAGATTTCTACATACTGTCCCTGGTTTTATTGAGGTTGGCAACTCTGATGGTGCCCCTTAGTGGCATGGGGCCCTCGGGAAGTGCCCGAGTGCCCGAATGGTCAGTCAGCTCCTGCCCAAGGGTTAACTTGTAATGGTCTTTGGTCACCAACCATTAACCTTTTACTGGTAAAACACATTTAACTTGTGGGCACCTGCCTATATTCTGCTTGGCACCCACACAGAAGAAGGGCAGATGTATGCCTTATTTCTCTTATGGTGTACCTATGATCAATCTCTGGACAGGCACTACAACAGCTTGTAGGCAAAGGTGTCAAAAAAAAAAAAAAGAAAAAGTGAGAATAAATCTGAAACTTGATCACACGTACCTGGCATTTAGAGGGAAGGAAATCCCAAAAAATCTTATCTGTACAGATCTGCTCTCTAAAAACTCACTGGGGTTAAATATATTATCATTGCTAGTAGTGTACTATTTCTAATTATATTGCATGCTTCTCCTCTGCCTGAAGCATCTTGTGATTTGCTAAGAATACATGAAGGCAAGGCTATAAAATGAATGTACTCCCTGCAATGGGTAGTAGAGGCTTAAAATAGTCCTGTTTATTTTACTTTGCTGTTAACCTTCTCTATTGGGCGCATTGTTCTTCTGAATGGGTCATGTCATTCCCTGCGTTACCTTTCTGGAACTATCTTGGCTTTTACTAGAAGACTAATTTGGGAATCCTGTTACATTTTGAAAACTACTACAATTGTTGGATTATGTTCTCATAAGTCAGTAGCGGCTGGTGCTCAAATATTTTTTTGGGGGGGGCGCAAAAAAATGTGAAAAAAAATCAAACGCTGCCACTGTGCCCATTGAATGCTGCCACTGTGCCATCAAATGCTGCCACTGTGCCCACCAAACTCAGCCACTGTGCCAAATGCTACCACTGTGCCCATCAAACGCTGCCACTGTGCCCATTAAATGCTGCCACTGTGCCATCAAATGCTGCCACTGTGCCATCAAATGCTGCCACTGTGCCCACCAAACTCAGCCACTGTGCCAAATGCTACCACTGTGCCCATCAAACGCTGCCACTGTGCCCATCAACGCTGCCACTGTGCCCATCAGACGCTGCCACTGTGCCCATCAAACGCTGCCACTGTGCCATCAAACGCTGCCACTGTGCCATCAAACTCAGCCACTGTGCCAAATGCTACCACTGTGCCCATCAAATGCTGCCACTATGCCATCAAATGCTGCCACTGTGCCCATCAAACTCAGCCACTGTGCCAAATGCTACCACTGTGCCCATCAAACTCAGCCACTGTGCCCATCAAACGCTGCCAGTGTGCCCATTAAATGCTCCAAGCGTGCCCATTAAATGCCCCCAGTGTGACCCCCGCCCACTCGCCGCCTACCCTGTCTTGGTGGGGCAGCGGGTGACAGCGACGAGCGGGGTCCTTCGTGCATCTCCTGCCGTCCTCATCTCCTTTCCTCTCCTCCCGATAGGCATCCAATAGCGGCGCCTGTCGTTTCAGCTAATCAGGTGACAGGTAACAGACCCGAGCACCTGATTGGTGGAGAGGCGGTTTAGTGTTAGGAAAGCGAATATTTATTTGCTTTTCTGAGTGACCTGCGAACGCCCAGCATGGTGCTCGCAGGTCACCTTTTTTGACGCCTATTAGAGCTATGGCTCTAATCAGGTGCTCCCCCCCCCCCCCCCCCACTGTAATTCAGGCGCCCTGTGTCCGAAAAGGGGCCGGATGCCTGAATAGGTGGTGGAAGCTGCAGCCATAGATAGATAGATTCATTTACATTATTTTAGACCCATTGGTGTCATCACATGATCTCAGTGCTTCTCTATGTAATTCAGACAGTTCGTGGCTGGTGAGAGGGGCTGGTAGGGTTCTGTACACAACTTCCGGAAAACATCACAGCACCCTGCCTCAGTGCTCCTTTCAACAACCCTGATGCAAGCAGTTGGCTGGCTCTTGGGAGAAGTGATGGATGGGTGTCAGTCAGTCCTTCTGGCACTCTACTCCTACCACCTTCCTCTCACCCAATGTTATATTACCTTTTTCAGGGTAACCTTCACTGCACTTCCTGGATTCTCACCTAGGCAAATTTGACTCCTGGGATACTGACGTCATGTGTCATCAGAGGGCTGGTTGGTTCTTCAGGTGATCAGTCATCAGTCAGCTCCCTCATAAGTGGGGCAGTTGCAAGAACCAAGAAGAGCAAGCTAGACTCTTAATGACTTCAGAGAAGAAGATGGCTGCACCTGACCAGGTGAGGAGCAGATCCCTAGAGAACACCACTGGATTCACTGTGTATGTATGTTATTGTGGATAACTCGGTAAAAAAAATAAAGTGGGGGGGGGGGGGCATTGGGGGCAGTGACATTCAGCTAAATTTTTGCAACTCGGTTACTTTAATAGGATTTTACTACCCTGACTTCTGAAGCAACTGCTATTCTGCTTTCCTTTAAACATGCCCTCACTGGCTCTGAACTAAGACCATGAGAGTTGGGTTGGGGGCTCGTCCGGGATGTCGGTGGACTCAAACCATAGACTCAAACCATAGTACCAAAGTGAACTAAATCGGCAAAGCACGCAGAAGCATCTTTTCTGTCTTTTTTGGTGGACCAGTAATGACTGACAGGCTCACTTTATTATCCGCAGACTTCTTTCCTTCAGACAGTGTTGATCCATGAGTTCCTGAATGTTATCATTCCAAATCCTAGAAAAGACATATGCCATAAGTTATTGGCATTACATTATTTGATGTTTTTTTTTTTAACAGCCAGATTTCCTTCTAAGAAATACCGCCGTTATTCCTAATGAGGTGATTTCGACGGAATTAATCTATCTTGAAGACGTTACTGATTTAGACTTGAAGACTGTTTTGGTTCAAGACTCTGTTATTTTTTTTATTGAGAACAAGTCTGACAGACCCTTAATCATTCTTTAATATAATATTGATGGCGTCTAGAAAGGTAGAGCTATCGGTTACCTCGTTACAACAAAGTTCCGCTTTTGCGTTCGTATTTTTTTTATTATCTTCAGTTTTTGACCGTAATGAATTCTGATGAGGAGAACCGAGATTTATAGACCTCCAGTTGCCAAAATACGATCGGGTTTTATGGGAATGCCTTTACTGCTGTTGTAGAAATGTAAAACACGAATTAAGGAGCAACTTTAATGTTTCAAAACTCTCGTAATGAGCATTTTATTGTTTTCTTTTATTTTCATTTTTTTCTTTGGCCGCGATACGGTGCACAAAAACAAAACGCCAAAGTGAACTGAAAAAATACAGTCCCCTCATGAAGAAGGACCCCTCCCTGACCCCCCTTGGGGTGCAAGACTCCTGACGGGGGCAAGGCTTAGTCAGATCCCTCTAGCCAAAAGGCCCGGTGTCTTGCCGAGAAAGTTCCCCCGGTGGATAAGGACCTCCCTGTACTGCGCAGGCGCTGCGCTTGCGCAGTACGAAGCACAATCAAGCACAACGGAGTTTCCGAAAATAGCCGAAGCTGAACACAGTCAGTCAGCTGTACACGGCGCACTACATTCTAACCTATGTCCAGGTTCGAGCCCCACCATCCGAGTGGACATAGAGTGGCCGTGCTCGAAGCGTGGCATACGTAGCGAGCCCGCGAGGGGCCCTGTTACAGGCGCCGTGTACAGCTGATTTACTGTCTTCTGCTTCGGCTATTTCCGGCGGCTTCGTTGTGCTTCGTACTGCGCAAGCGCTGCGCCTGCGCAGTACAGGGGGGACCTTATCCGCCGAGGGGAACTTTCTCGGCAGAACACCGGCAGACCCTCATAGTCAGCCAACCAATGAGTACCAGGTAGGGGGCTTTCCTGAAAAGAGACACCCCCCCCACTCCCCCCAGGCAGGGGAGGAAGGAACCTGATACTCTTGTAATGGTCATTATCTACCCTTGAAAGGTCTATATTTTTATTTTATTTACACATTTTAAAAGCCCCACGCTAGGCTTTCTACTGTTGATTGTTAAAGCTGATTTCCCAGGTATGGCAATTTTTGCATAGTTACATTGAACCAGCTTGGACCAATGTACCTATGTATGTGCCATACCTGTCCGATCTCTTTGGAAGCTGGAAATCGGTGTAGTATGCACTGCTACTACAGTGCTTGCTGCTGTCTAACTATCTTATCCTGAATAGCTGCCCTGTTGCTTTCTGAACCCAAGAAGTCGCTCGTTCGGCACAGGCACCATTGGCTTTTGGCTAAGACCAAATGTAGTATCTGTAATCAGTTTTCCGGTGGAAGAAAGTTGGTGTCCGGAGAACCAAGATGGGGGAGGGGGGAATTAGTAGGGATCCTTCTTCTCCTCCTGGGTTGATTCTGTCCTGGTTTACAAGGCATGTCCCTGGTTGAAGGCAGGACTCGGCCTAAGTTCTAAAGTAAGGACTGGAATATAGTGGACAGCAGGGAAACGTCATGCAGGTCCGCCCATGACAGTGTGTCAGGTGACACCTTTGCTAGGAATGAGTTAACAAAAGTAAGGGGTGGGCTTTCCTCTGGGCTAGGGGAGCGGCCATATAAAAAGGAGGGGCGGAGCCGGGAGGTCAGTGAGGGAAAGCCAGAACATGAGGAGGCAGGTTTTTCTCCCTGCTCCTCTGTACATTTAAAAGAGCATGGCTGACGGATGTGACTTTGCAGCATTCGTGCGGGCAGCGGTGGCGGAGCGAGGACCCGAGTGGGTCATGGAACAAATCTCAGCAGCGCTGGATGGAGCAGGAAGGGGCACAGAGGACCGATCAACAGCGCTGGATTTCCAAGATGGCGGCGCCGGGCAGCGCGGCCGAGTGTCCAGGGCGCCAGACCGCTATTCTCCAGGGGCCATAGCAGGCCCATCCAGACTGGTAAGGAGCCCCAGAGGCGATCGATCAACCCCCCCCCGGCCAAGAGAGTACAGAGGGACAGCGCTGGAGGGTCACACAGGCAGACAGGACAGAGGCCTAGTGGAGCGGGGGGGCCGTGGGCAGAACAGGAAGAGGATCCCTAATTGCTAGTAGCAGTGCTGCAACAGCCTCAACAGCCCCAGCTCCTTCACCCGAGGTGGGGGGCAGTAGGAACACTGGGGGGAGGGGGGTGGGGGGGCCGCGGCAAGAGGGAAGAAGATGGCCGGCGCGTCAGGCTCTTCAGGGACCACGTCCACCCCAGCAGCTCTGCACGAGCAGGGGGGAGGGGATTCAAGGGCCACTCGGGCAACGGCCAGGAGGGGGGTCACAGCCCCCGGACGTGCCTTTTCAGCGAACCCCCCGGAGGCTCTGCATGAGTCGGAGAGGGAGGACAGAAGGGTCAGCAGGGCAGCAAAAAAGGGGGGAGGGGGACTCACGCTGCGACAAGAGCGAGGGATGGCGGCACGCCACCATCATGCACGGCAACAAATCGAGTCAGCAGGAGCGGAGCCCAAACCGGCCCACCTGCGCAGGGGAGTTTTGATCAGCCAGGGACCAGCCAGCAGCCCGAGTTAGAAATGGGCAGGCGGGGACGTGACACTTACAGGACCCCCTCTCCGAGGGTGCGTTCCTTGTCGTTCACACAGGAGGAAGATTCCCGGTCGGAGGGAGAATTGTCGGAAGAGGAGGAGGAGCCCAGTCGCCCTATCCCGCCGATGGAGGCCCGTGCAGCGGCTGTGGGAATCCCGCCCGGTCAGCCCGGTAAGTCCACTGACAATAGTTCTTTTGTACAAGCTTTACAGTCGTTATTGGGGACAGGTAACAGTGGGGGGAGTCCAGGTTTACCTCCCGCATCGTCGTTGGCAGAGACGGACCAACCGCGAGCGGTGGGCGGGAGGGGAGATGGGGCACCTGGGCAAATGCAGGAATTGTTGGAAGGGTTAAAGTTGCTGATAGGCCGCTTTTGTGAGAGGAGGGATGCTTCAGCAGGAGTGGTAAGTATGGAAGTGGGAGTAGGGGAGACGGGAGTAGCTGGCGGGGCGACCACCGCTGAGGTGGCTGCAAATAAGGGAAATGAGACGGAAAAGGGGGAAAAGGAACAAACAACGAGGGATGATATAGTGCGTATGGCCGACGCGGCAAAGTGTGAGGTCTACGTCTGTTTTGAAGGACCGCTGGGGGCCCATTTAAAGCAGGAAGTCAGGGAGAAGATTTGAAAGGGGGAGTACGTGGAGATTTTCTCTTTGCTCCCCCTGGAAAAATTCAACCTTGATAGGGTAAAACCGGATAGCAGCAAAAAAGATGATGAGGAAAAAAGGAGGTACAGGTTAATTCTGCGGACTTTCGCCAATTGGCTCCAGGCGTTTGCCATTTTGGCGGGAGTGATTGGGGAGAAGAACCCCGAACATTGTTCGGCGTTGTTCTGCTACATGGACGCAATTGGGGAGGCTTATAGAGTGTATGGCGGATCAGCGCGGCTGCGGTACGACGAGCAGTTTCGTCAGCGAAGGGCTGTCCGTCCGGCATTAAAGTGGGATCATAAAGATATTAGCCTCTGGATGAAGCTGATAGCTGATGGCGTCGGCTAAGACGGGGAGGGGACGCTGGCCACAAGAGGGACGACGCCGGTGATGTGGGAAAGGATGGAGCCTTTTCTAAATAGATGCCCGGACAGGGGGGCGGCGGTTTTGTTGAGCAGGGGTTTTAAGGAGGGTTTCAAGATTCCGTGTACATTGTCAGTGATTCCGCCACTGGCCAAGAACTTGAAATCTGCCTCACAACACCCTGAGGTAGTGTCGAAAAAACTTTCCAAGGAAGTAGGCTTGGGTAGGATGGGGGGACCATTTAAGGTTAAGCCGTTAGAAGATTTGGTGGTGGCCCCGTTAGGTGTGGTACCCAAGAAAGAGCCGAATAAGTTTCGGCTCATTCACCATTGGTCGTTCCCAAAAGGGGGCTCGGTCAATGATTTTATAGACCCGGGGGAGTGTACGGTGTCGTACACGTCGTTTGACGCCGCGGTGCGTTGGGTGCGGCGGTACGGAAAAGGGGCGCTGATGGCGAAATCTGACGTGGAATCAGCATTTCGGTTGTTACCGGTACACCCCGAGAGTTTTCATTTATTGGGCTGTTGCTGGGAGGGTGAGTTCTATGTTGATCGGTGTCTACCGATGGGTTGTTCAATTTATTGCGCCATGTTTGAGGCGTTTAGTTCCTTTTTGGAATGGGTGGTGAGGGATGTGACAGGGATCGATTCCGTCATCCACTACCTGGATGATTTTTTGTGCGTGGGTCCTCCATCTTCCAATGTGTGTGCGATACTGTTGTCCACGTTGCAGCACATTGCGGAGAAGTTTCGGGTGCTGTTGGCGGCCGATAAAACGGAGGGCCCGCGGACAGAGTTGAGCTTTTTAGGCATAGTGATAGATTACATGGCCATGGAATGCAGGCTGCCGGAAGAAAAGGTGGTGGATTTGAGAAAAATGGTGGGAGAGGTCTGTGGTTGGAAGAAGGTTCAGTTGCGCACGTTACAATCTTTGTTGGGAAAGTTGAATTTTGCGTGCAGGATCATTCCCATGGGTAGGATATTTTGTAGGCGGTTGTCAGCAGCAACTAAAGGGGTGCGGATACAGACACATTTCATTAGGCTGAACAAGGAACACAGAGAGGATTTGAGGATATGGGATCAGTTTCTGGGACAATACAATGGGAGGGAGGTTTGGATGTCGGGTCCGGTAAGTAATTTCGATGTGGAGCTGCTGACAGATGCCGCTGGATCTACGGGTTATGGGGCGTTTTTGCAGGGCCAGTGGAGTGCTGAACCCTGGCCGCAGTCATGGTTAAAGTTGGGTTTTCAGAAAAATTTGGTGCTGCTGGAATTGTTTCCGGTGGTGCTGGCTTTAGAGTTGTGGGGAGAGTCGTGCAGGAACCTCAAGTTAAGGCTGAACTGCGATAACATGGGGGTGGTTCAGGTGATTAACAACATGTCTGCGGCTTCACCTCCTGTCATCAGATTGATGAGACATCTGGTGTTGCGTTGCATGCGGTTGAACATCTTTTGGTATGCTGTTCACATCCCTGGTGTTGAGAACACTTTAGCTGACGCCTTGTCTCGCTTTCAGTGGGACAAGTTCAGGGAGCTGAGGGTGTTCAATGCCCGGGCTGGATGTGGGAGTTAGCATTGGAACCACGGCAGAGTGGATTCGGAGGTCCGTAAGTGAGTCGACATGGTTGGCTTATTCTAAAGTGTGGAAGGAATGGACTGACCTCCGGGATACGGCAAGTTCCGGGGGGGAAAACCCTGGAGACAGGTTGTTTGTTGCTTGATTTGGTGGCCAGGGATATGGAAACAGGGAAATTGGTGTCAGCAATTGAGAAAAGGATTGTGGGGCTTGCGTTTTGGTTCAAATTAAGGAGAAGGGAGGATCTGACGAAGGATTTTTGGGTAAAGCAAGCCAAAAAAGGGTTATCGGAAGTCGCATAGGAGTGGGGACAAGCGGCGCCCCATCACATTTGGGAACTTGTTAGATATCAGTGCACAGCTAGAAGGGGTGTGTCAGTCAGAGTATGAAGTGAGGTTGTTTTCAGTTGCGTTTGCATTGGCATTCTTTGGAGCGTTCCGTATTGGGGAATTGGTTAGCCCTTCGAAAGAGGTGGCTGGGGGTTTGATGGTTCAGAATGTGGAAGTAAGGGACGACAGGGTTACAGTCAGGGTGAGAAGAAACGGACCAAAGAGGAAGGGGGACGAAGGTGAGTTTGTTTGCGGTACAAGGGTGCGGGATGTGCCCTTTAATGACGGTGAGAAAGTTTCTGGCATTGAGACCAAAGGGGGAGGGTCCGCTGTTATTGCATGCGAACGGACGGTATTTGTCCAAGTTTCAGTTTGTGGCGGTGCTAAGAAAGTGTTTGGGGAGGTTGGGATTGGATAGTCACGCCTACGCTTCACACTCCTTCCGCATTGGGGCAGCTACAGCAGCCGCCAGGTGTGGGTTGGATGAAGCGGATGTGCAAAAGTTGGGTAGATGGGAATCTCAGCGATTCCGTAGTTATGTTAGGCCACAGTTGGTGTGTGAATAAAAAAAAAAAAAAAAAAAAAAAAAAAGGGGGGGGGGGTTTGGTTATTAATATAAGTAACGTATAAAAAAAGTATTGAGTGGTATGAAGGAGTACTGCATAATGTTAAGGTAATGTGGGGTGTTGGGCGTGTAACGTTGTAATTGTTGTTACAGATGCAGGGCGACAACTCCTTGTATGGATCCTTGGCCATTCCTACGTATGCTGGGGAGCCAGGAGGGGGGACGTGAGACCAGGTGGGAGACAGCTGGGCATCTCCAGGAGGGAGGCAGTTATCCGGTGGTTGGGTAGGCCGGATATGATGTGGGGCAGAGTTGTCCCGGAGGTTGAAAGGTACGCATGGCTGGACCGACCACCTGAAGTGTTGGTGATTCACGCCGGAGGCAATGATTTGGGTGTACAGACCGTGAGGGACTTGATAGCTGATATCAAAGCGGACATTATGTTCCTCCGGGCCATATTCCCGGGCACCATATTAATTTGGTCTGACATGGTAGCCAGAACTAATTGGCGCATGGCCAGGTCGGTGTTCAGGATCAATAAAGCCAGGATCCAGGTTAATAAAGTGGTGGGACGTTTCATGGCTTGGCAAGGTGGCCTAGTTGTTCGCCACCGGGAGTTGGAGGTTAATGTGGGGATGTATTTGAGAAGGGATGGTGTACATCTTTCAGATGTGGGTATAGACCTTTGGTCTTTGGGTTTGCAAGAGGGTATCCAGGCGGCCCTGCGGGTGTGGAGGTGCCATCAAGGGTGAGGTGTCTCCCTTTTCAGGCTGTGGCGTTGGTTGGTTAGTTGGTCAGTGACGGCAGCAGGTATACTGGTGGTAAGTGTGTGGGGGGCTCATCAATAGATGGCCCCTCCTTGTTACATCAAACGTTGTTGATGTATAATGGTATCGTGCACTGCGGGAATGTTGGTTATCGGGTGGTACGGTAGAGACCCATGGGTTTCTTTATCTCCCGCAGTGCCCCCTTGTGTTGATATCAGTTGATATCAGGTTGTGCGTTAAGCACTTAGCTCCGTCACTGACCAACATATATGGGTGTTTTCAGCAGGGGGTCTGAAAGTGTTTATTGTTATTGTTATTTAGGTTTTATTTGTTTAATAAGAAACTGGAGTTCTTATTATTGGTATTTAAAATAAATGCTGTTATGGCCATTTAACTCCATAACCGGTGTGGTCTCTTATTCATTATTTAAGTTAAGATTATGGGGTTTATGGTCACAGCTATGGGGTCTTATCAGGACTACACTAGTCATGCCTTTGTGGTGGGAATGTGGCTGCATTTGTCTGGCCAGGGGTTGGGAAACGTAAGGAGCTCCTGGTAATGTCCCCCCTTGGGGTGCCGGAAAAAACACTTTGGGCTGCACACCATTGAGTTTTCACTGGCACAATGTCATGTTTCTTCATGCTTTTCTTGCACATGCCTCGTGGGCGCGTTTTTAGCTAGCGCAGAGAAATTGAAAGTTTTGAACTTTTTTGGTTTTTCACTATTTATTTACGAGCTCTTACACTGCGTGTGTTTTTTCTTTTTTTTGCACAAAGCCAGGGGGTGCAGGTTATCAGAGGTCTTTCCTGATGTCAGGGGGTAGGTTCTTTTGGCCTTGGGGTCTTTTGTCTCTCCCCAACTGGAGGGGGTCTGTCTTTGGGAGAACCCTTTACCAAGTACTTGATGGACTGCCTTCAGCTGGTCCCCAAGTAGCTGGTTCCACCTGGCTTCAGCCTACATAGACCATAGAGCAGTGTTTCTCAACTACAGTCCCCAAGGTGCCCCAACAGATCATGTTTTCAGGCTTTCTATTCTTTTGCACAGGTGATTTGATCAGTTTCACTGCCTTAGTAAATACCATGGCAATGTCATCTGAGGGAAATCCTGAAAACATGACCTGTTGGGGCGCCTTGAGGACTGGAGTTGAGAAACACTGCCAAAGAGTGCCTACCTATGGTTGGGTTTTTTTTTTGTTTTTTTTTTTATTCCTCTAGTCTCTTATCACCATAACCTGTAAGGTTTTACTGTCCCATTGGGTCCTACTCCATAGTAGTCATGGTTCCCATACATTGAACTAATAATGGCCTCAAATCTTGAAACATTTGTATTCATTTGTGTGCTTCTCCCCATCCCGAGGGGGTCTCTCTTTAGGACAGGATCTCAACTCCTGTCCTCAGGACCCACTAACAGGCCAGGTTTGCAAGATAACTGAAATACATTACAGGTGATATAATTTGTTGCTCAGTGATTGCAGTATTCCAGTATGCATCTCCCCAAGGTAATACTTAAAATCTGGCCTGTTATTGGGTCCTGAGGACAGGAGTTGAGAGCCACTGCTTTAGGAGATCCCCTTACCAAGTACTCGGTGGACAGGCTTTGGCTTGTCAATAAGGAGTGGGGTCCACCTGGCTTTGGCTTGATTAGACCATGGTTTACCTAGCCAGGGGTCTCAAACTGGTGGCCCTCCAGTTGTTGCGAAACTACAATTCCCATCATGCCTCTGCCTGTGGGACTCAGCCTTGCAATGTCTCATGGGACTTGTAGTTTCGCAACAGCTGGAGGGCTACCAGTTTGAGACCCCTGACCCTAGACCCTTTCAGAAACCTTGCACCCTAGAGAAGGTAAGAGGCCCTTTTTCTTTAGAGGTTTGGCCATTTCTGTACCCTCTGTGCAATTTTTTTGTTCATTTTCTTTTGTTTACAGGGGTTTAACAAAACCACGCACTGCAGAGCTCTGCAGGAAAATAAAAAAAAAATCAGAAAATACTTTGCATTTTCTCAATGAATCCAAAGGGTTCTCTGATTGGACGAGGTAGATATTGTGATGTCACTGCCCCCACCTCCTCTGAACAAGCTTGCAGCAAGTGAAGTCCCACAAGTTTTTGATTTGCATATATGTTTGGGTTATTGATACAAAGAGTATTGATCCTCAATGTCATCCAAGAGTTGGAGCTACTGTACATAGAGGCATTTTAGAAGGAGCGTCAGTCGTTGATAGAGTTGTCTTTTGACCACTTGCTGACCGTCGCATTTACATTTACGTCGGCAGAATGGCACGGCTGGGCGAATGGGCGTACCTGTACGTCCCTTTGAATTTGCCGCCGTGTGGTCGCATGCGTGCAGCCGGCGGTGGTGTGCGCGCGACCCTGAAGCAAGCTCCGTGAGTAGGATTGTGGGTCCCGTGGACTCGATGTCCGCGGGGATACCCGCAATCGTCTCACGGAGCTGAAGAACGGGGAGATGCTAATGTAAACAAACATCTCCCCGTTCTGCCTAGTGACACTGATCATAGATCCCTGTTTTTGGGAGCTATGATCAGTGACGTGTCACTCATAGCCACACCCCCTAACAGTTAGAATCACTCTCTAGGACATACTTTTTTTTTTAACAGCTAAAGTTTTATTTGAAATTAACAATACAAACATAGCATTGACAGAACATTGGTTACATTATGCACAAGTTACTCGTCACTTCAGTTGGTGGGTATAGCCTAGGCAAGGTACAATGAATTTTTAACACAGGATCCATTACATCAATGAAGGATTACCTCAAAAAAGACAGAAGGACATACTTTAACCCCTTCCTAGCCAGCTAGTGGTTAACCCCTTCACTGCCAGTGTAATTTTTACAGTAATCAGTGCAATTTTATAGCACTGATTGCTGTAAAAATTACAATGGTCCCAAAAATGTGTCAAAATTGTCCGATGTGTCCGCCATAATTTCGCAGTCACGATAATAATCGCAGATTGCCGCCATTACTAGTAAAAAAAAATGATTAATAAAAATGCCATAAAACTAACCCCTATTTTGTAGATGCTATAACTTTAGCGCAAACCAATCAATAAGCGCTTATAGCGATTTTTTTTTACCAAAAATATGTAGAAGAATACATATCGGCCTAAACTGAGGAAAAAATACAAATTTTATATCTTTTTTGGGGATATTTATTATAGCAAAAATTAAAAAATAATGCGTTTTTTTTTCTAAATTGTCGCTCTTTTTTTTGTTTATAGCGCAAAAAATAAAAACCGCAGAGGTGATCAAATACCACCAAAAGAAAGCTCTATTTGTGGGAAAAAAAGGACGTCAATTTTGTTTGGGAGCCACGTCGCACGACCGCGCAATTGTCAGTTAAAGCGACACAGCACCGAATCGCAAAAAGTGCTCTGGTCTTCGGCCAGCCAAATGGTCCGGGGCTTAAGTGTTTAAAAGTGGGATAACTTTATGAGCGAGGCTTAAAAAAAAATGTGATGTAGATAACGCAGAGAGTTAATTCTGTCTGGAGTCTCTTTCTTGCTCGCAGATGCTAATGAAAATCACTTGGACCACAACGTTGTCTGACCCATTTTTGTTTTTCCATATTTCATGTGTAATGGCAAGCCAAAATCCCCCTCCCTGCCACTCGCTTAAAACCTTGGCTCGCTCCCACTGTAAACCTGTTCGGGACAGGAAAGAGGGGGCCTGGATCGCCGTCCAAAGCTGTCACCTCTCTTAGTGCCAAGTACCCTAAATTCTAATAGAATCACATGATTCTGTGCAACGGTACAACTGGATAGAAAGCTTAAAGGAAGTCTCCACCCTGAACCTTATTGTGCACAATCCTCCTTCTTTGGGGTCCTTTCGCTGCTATGCGGATGCAATAACATGTTTTTGACAAGCATTACTACATGCATATTCCTGTGCTATAATTGCTAAGTGGAGGCCAAACAACAGAACAGGGATTTGCCTTGGCACATATGCGTTTCTGACCTACAAAACTGCATGATACATGTTTTTTTATATACGTTTAATACTTACCGTATTTATCGGTGTATAACACGCACTTTTTCCCCCTTAAAATCGGGGGAAAGTCGTGGGTGCGTGTTATACGCCAATCCCCCCAAAAAAGTGACAAAAATAGCGAGCGGTGCCGAAAAAAACAGAAGCGCCGCCCAAAAAGACCGAGCCGACTCTTCGTCTCCGCTCGCATTCCCGCCTCCCTGCTGTTTCGGGAGCGAGCACAGGGAGGCGGGACTGCGAGTGGAGCCGAAGTGTCGGCTCGGTCTTTTTCGACGGCGCTTCGGTCTTTTTTGGCGCCGCTCGCTATTTTTGTCACTTTTTTGGGGGGATCGGCGTATAACACGCACCCACGACTTTCCCCCGATTTCCTCCCTGCGCTCGCTCCCGAAACAGCAGGGAGGCGGGAATGCGAGCGGAGCCGAAGAGTCGGCTCAGTCTTTTCCGGTGGCGCTTCGGTCTTTTTCGGCGGCGCTCGCACGGTCTGTCTCGGCGGCGGGAAATTTAAACGTGGGCAAGGCTGCAAATTACGCTGGCAAGCTGCAAATGACACTGGTAAGCTGCAAATGACACTGGGCAAGCTGCAAATGACACTGGGAAGCTGCAAATGACACTGGGCAAGCTTCAAATGACACTGGGCAAGCTACAAATGACACTGGACAAGCTGCAAATGACACTGGGCAAGCTTCAAATGACACTGGGAAGCTTCAAATGACACTGGGAAGCTGCAAATGACACTGGGCAAGCTGCAAATGACACTGGGCAAGCTGCAAATGACACTGGGAAGCTGCAAATGACACTGGGAAGCTGCAAATGACACTGGGCAAGCTTCAAATGACACTGGGAAGCTGCAAATGACACTGGGCAAGCTGCAAATGACACTGGGCAAGCTGCAAATGACACTGGGCAAGCTGCAAATGACACTGGGCAAGCTGCAAATGACACTGGAAAGCTGCAAATGACACTGGGCAAGCTGCAAATGACGCTTAAAATGTACGTTTTTTTTTTTTCCCCTAAAACTTCCCTCCTAAAACTTTTTTTCACTTTTTTTTACCAAAAATATGTAGAAGAATACGTATCGGCCTAAACTGAGGAAAAAAAATGTTTTTTTATATATTTTTGGGGGATATTTATTATAGCAAAAAGTTAAAAATATTGCATTTTTTTCAAAATTGTCGCTCTATTTTTGTTTATAGCGCAAAAAATAAAAACCGCAGGGGCGATCAAATACCACCAAAAGAAAGCTCTATTTGTAAGAAAAAAAGGACGTCAATTTTGTTTGGGAGCCACGTCGCACGACCGCGCAATTGTCAGTTAAAGCGACGCAGTGCCGAATCGCAAAAAGGGGCCTGGTCCTTTGGCTGCAAATAGGTCCGGGGCTTAAGTGGTTAATGGATAGATTCATGCATAGCATTAATCTACCCATGGCCACCGCGGCCACCCCCTATTAAAGCGTCCGGCCCCTTTTAGGACGCCAGGCGCCTGAATTACAGCAGTGGGGGTGTTGTTTTTTTAAGCACCTGATAGGCTCCCAATAGGCTTCAAAATAGGATGGACTCGGAGCTCAGAGCATTGCGCTCGGAGCCCACCCAGGTGTGTTAGAAAAGCAAATTAATATTTGTCAAAGCCAATTAAAACTAAAAACTAAAAAAGTTAAATAAGAACTAGAGCCACATCAATAATAAATGGGGCAATATACAATATGAATATTTGCTTTTTTAACCACTTCACCCCCGGAGGATTTTACCCCCTTCCTTACTAGAGCACTTTTTGCGATTCGGCACTGCGTTGTTTTTAACTGACAATTGCGCGGTCGTGCGACGTTGCACCCAAACAAAATTGACGTCCTTTTTTTCCCACAAATAGAGCTTTCTTTTGGTGGTATGTGATCACCTCTGCGGTTTTTATTTTTTGCGCTATAAACAAAAGAAGAGCGACAATTTAAAAAAAAAAACACAATATTTTTTACTTTTTGCTATAATAAATATCACATTAAAAAAATAAAAAATAAATAAATGTTTTACTCAGTTTAGGCATATACGTATTCTTCTACAAAAAAAGGACGTCAATTTTGTTTGGGTGCAACGTCGCACGACCGCGCAATTGTCAGTTAAAACGATGCAGTGCCGAATCGCAAAAAGTGCTCTAGTAAGGAAGGGGGTAAAATCCTCCGGGGGTGAAGTGGTTAAAAAAGCAAATATCCATATTGTATATTGCCCCATTTATGCATGAATCTATCCATTAACCACTTAAGCCCCGGACCAATTTGCAGCCAAAGGACCAGGCCCCTTTTTGCGATTCGGCACTGCGTCGCTTTAACTGACAATTGCGCGGTCGTGCGACGTGGCTCCCAAACAAAATTGACGTCCTTTTTCCCCACAAATAGAGCTTTCTTTTGGTGGTATTTGATTGCCCCTGCAGTTTTTATTTTTTGCGCTATAAACAAAAATAAAAAAAAAAGTAAAAAAAAATCGCAATAAGCGTTTATTGATTGGTTTGCGCAAAAGTTATAGCGTCTACAAAATAGGGGATAGATTTATTTTTTTTTTTTTTTTACTAGTAATGGCGGTGATCAGCGATTTTTTTCGTGACTGCGACATTGCGGCGGACACTTCGGACACTTTTGACACATTTTTGGGACCATTTACACAGCGATCGTTGCTATAAAATTGCACGATTACTGTGTAAATGTGACTGGCAGGGAAGGGTTAACACTAGGGGGGCGCTGCAGGGGTTAATGTATGTTCCCTGCGAGTGATTCTAACTGTAGGGGGAGGGGACTCACAAGGGGAGGAGACTGATCGGTGTTCCTCTGTACTGGGAACACATCATCGGTCTCCTCTCCACTGACAGGACGTAGAGCTGTGTGTTTACATACACAGCTCCACGGTTCTGCTGTTTTCCCAGGCAATCGCGGGGGCCCGGCGGACATCGCGGTCGCCGGGGACGGGCACCCGGTCCGCGCGTGCCGCGCGCGCCCCCTTTAGAGAACCTGTGTAATTCAAAGGCGTTCGGGTTTAAAGGGATGAGGTGGCAACATCATATGACATCCACCCAGGATGGGAGATCCACCTTGTGGACGTCATATGACAGTTGCCGGTATTGAAGTGGTTAAAACGGAACCACCTCTTCGCCAATCAGGAAGGGTATTTACACTGTTATACAAGCTGTACACTCACTACTTTACATCGTAGCAAAGTGTCATTTCTTCAGTGTTGTCACATGAAAAAATAGAATAAAATATTTACAAAAATGTGAGGGGTGTACTAACTTTTGTGAGATTCTGTGTATGAAGCTTAATTAAGAGACCTGTCGGATGCAAATATACCAGCTAAAAATGAAATCTCCTTTATAAATGTGCAAGCACTGAGCCCGAAAAAGTAAATGCAGCTGGCAATGTTAGGACTGCAGACATACCGTATATACTCGAGTATAAGCCGAGTTTTTCAGCACTTTTTTTGTGTGCTGAAAATGCCTCCCTCTGCTTATACTCGAGTGGATATGTTGTAGTGCTAGTTCCACTGGGTTTGCACACCAAATTTGGGGTTCCTAGCACCAAGTGGCCCCAAGATACGGGGCCCCAAATTCGGTCAACTGTGTCCATCTGCAGCAATGTCATTTCGGCACCCCTTTGGCTGCAGCTAGGGGGCATCTAGGAACCCTTAACTACCGAGTTTGAAGTTCGGGGGACCTATTAGACATGTGCAATTCGTTTTTTTTTTTTGTTCATTCTTTTTCGTACGAATGAACGAACGATTCACTAAAAATTTTAACGAATCGTTCGAATCGAACGAATACGAAAAACAACGCAAATCCGAAATAACCAAATTAGAAACAACGAAACTACGAAAGAAGAAAATCCAAAAAACGAAAACGGGAACAACGAAAATTAAAATGAACGAAAAAATTTGTACATTCGTAACTTTTTTTTTTTGTTGTTGAATTGGTAATTTTCCGTGTCTCTTACAATGGCGCTGCTTAACGTGCTTCCAATGGATTGAACGAAAAAATTCGTACATTCGTAACTTTTTTTTTTTTTTTTTCGATTCGTAATTTTCCGTGTCTCTTACAATGGCGCTGCTTAACGTGCTTCGAATGGATTGAACGAAAAAATTCGTACATTCGTAACTTTTTTTTTTTGTTGAATTGGTAATTTTCCGTGTCTCTTACAATGGCGCTGCTTAACGTGCTTCGAATGGATTGAACGAAAAAATTCGTACATTCGTAACTTTTTTTTTTTTTTTCTTTCGATTCGTAATTTTCCGTGTCTCTTACAATGGCGCTGCTTAACATGCTTCGAATGGATTGAACGAAAAAATTCGTACATTCGTAACTTTTTTTTTTTTGTTGAATTGGTAATTTTCCGTGTCTCTTACAATGGCGCTGCTTAACGTGCTTCGAATGGATTGAACGAAAAAATTCGTACATTCGTAACTTTTTTTTTTTTTTCGATTCGTAATTTTCCGTGTCTCTTACAATGGCGCTGCTTAACATGCTTCGAATGAATTGAACGAAAAAATTCGTACATTCGTAACTTTTTTTTTCGATTCGTAATTTTCCGTGTCTCTTAGAATGTAATAATAGAACACACATTACATAAAATTATGAATTATGTTCCGATTACGAATCTACGAAAACAATGTTACGAAAGTACGAATAAATCAATCTAACGAAAGTACGAATGTAACTAAATCTACGAAAATACGAATGCGTCCGAATTTCGAATAAACGAAAATTAAACTAACAGAAAAATGAATCAACGAAAAAATAACTTTTACGAAAATACGAATCGTTACGAATACGAACACCGACGACTTACGAAATTACGAATCGTTACGAATCAACGGAAACGAAAAAAACAAAAACGAAAATAAACACATTTTTATGTTGTGCACATGTCTAGGACCTATGGAGCAAAGGGCACAATGAGGCTGCAAATGAATTGTTGACCCTCTTTTCCACTTGCAGTAGCTGCGCATTTCTCACCCTAGGCTTATACTCAAGTCAATACGTTTTCCCAGTTTTTTGTGGTAAAATTAGGTGCCTCGGCTTATATTCAGGTCAGCTTATACTCGAGTATATATGGTATGTGCTTTTTCTAGGTTTGTATATTATTAAATAATGAAACAAATATGATGGCAACAGTCCCACATCACAGTCCCAAATCATACTCCTACAAACATAGCAACAATGGCAGCTTCCACGTTTTCCAGACAGGTGCCCTTTAAATCTGAAGTGTAACTGATGCATATAAAACCTACTCCTGTTTCCCCCCTATACCCCGAACAACATGCAATTAAAATATTTCAATCTAATTACTTAATTTTCAATAAATACTTATTTTGTGACCCAGTGACATCAACACTGGGTCTGTCTGCTGCTCTTTGCTCCGAGTTTGGTGGGAGGGGCCATCAGGCTCCTGTAAACATCACAGCACCTTGCAGGGGCGGACTGACAACTCATGGGGCCCCCGGGGCAATAGGAAATTATGGGGTCCCCAGGCAATCAGAGATTATGGGGCCACACACAGGGGTGGTGCAAGGGTTTTTGACACCCTAGGCAAAACCTAATTTTTTCGCCACCATTGGCTCCACCCCCTTTACACTGTCCATGTGACAGAAGGCGGTGCTATACAGAAAGCATCGGCTCAGCTTCCTCTAGCGCTGGCTCCAGTGCTGCGCCTCTAATTACACTACCGGTCAGACTTAGTTGCATTCTGCAGCCTGCAGAGCGTGCAGACGCGGAGGGAAACCAGTGGCCGATTGCCCCTAGGCAGCAGAGCGCCCTAGGCGGCTGCCTAGTTTGCCTAGTGGTAGCACCGCCCCTGGCCACACAGTATACACACACAGTATACAATCACACAGTATACACACACACACAGTATACAATCACACAGTATACACACACACAGTATACAATCACACAGTATACACAGACATGTTTCTATTGGCTGAGAAGGTACTGGAGAGGTGGGGCAGCTATAATCTCTGGATTTTTAGACTAAAAGGATGTCGATAAGGGACATTTCAGAAACAGATGTAAAAAAAAACACAGATTTTTACATACTGTCCCTGGTTTTACTGAGGCTGGCAACCCTGATGGGGCCCCCTAGTGGCCTGGGGCCCTCGGGCAGTGCCCGAGTGGTCGAATGGTCAGTCCGCCCCTGGCACCTTGTCTTAGGTTTTCTTTCCAGAGCATTATATAAAAGAAAACATCCCCAGGATCCCTTTAGACCCGCATGCTCCTCCATGCTGCCCGCTGGGTGTTGTTGCATACTTTAATTGTGCAATCTGCTGATCAGTTGCTTGTGCATGCACATCTAAAGTGATGCTGGGATTGTGTTCTTTCATATAATTCTTGAGAGTTGAATTGTTCTAAAGGCAGGCTCAAGGTGCAGCTTTAAAGGGTTATATTTGGGAGATGTGGAGGGAATGGAGAGTAATCGCCTTCAACGTAGAAGGGGATATGCTAAAAGCGTGAGAAGGAAAGGTAAGGCTGGAGTTCAACTTTTAATCCCACAATGTATTTCTTCAGGGACTCCCCAGTGTCACGCCCTCGTAAGACATAGTACACCCTCCTAGTGCAACACTGCAAAAGTGAACAAGCAAGAGAGGAAATGCAGTTATCTGTTTTTCAAAGCAAAGGGAAAAAATGGTTTAGAAAGATTTCTGCAGATTCATCAAAAAATAAAAATGAATAATAAACACATTTTTTTAGGCGGGGAAGGAAAACCATCCCTGGTTGTCTACCAGTTTCTGCATCGGAAACCTCAAGCTGCAAATTGGAGAGGCTGACAGTGAGAATTTGATGCTATGACCACAATACAATATTTAATATACTAGTCAGCAAAGAGGACCTGTCCTATCTAGGTTTAATAAGACCTGCATTCCATCTAATATGGCTGGCAATATAGTATTTTGCTCTTAAAGTGGGGTTGCAACCAAAAAACAAAAAGGGGCTTAAAAATCATAAAAAAAATTAAAAAAAAATAATTGGAAAAAAAAAAAATTTTTACTCACCTCTAAATGCCTGTTGCTAGGGGGTCCCTCGAAGTCTGGCACCTTCATTGCCCGGGCTAAAAGTCACTTCCTGTAGGCAACGCACAGTCATCTGGGACATGTCATGTGTCCCAGATGAGTGAGCGTCGAATCACGGCGCACGGCGCCGCTCGCGCATGCGCAGTGGGTGCCCGGCTGTGAAGCCCAGCCGGGTTCCCACAGTAAGAATGCCGGCGTCGTGAGCGGAGCGGGGAACGAGGGGGGGGGTCTCGTTCCCCCCGCATCGCTGGACCCCGGGACAGGTAAGTGTCCGATTATTAAAAGTCAGCAGCTGCAGTATTTGTAGCTGCTGACTTTTAATTTTTTTTTTTGCCCGGCCCTCCACTTTAATGTACATTGTGCACCACTCTAATTACAATTGTATGGCTTACAGTTTTCTTTTCTTCTTTTTGTGTGCAGAGTGTGGTCGTCGGCTGTTTTTTTTTTTTTTTCTTTACTCTGGTGGATCTTTCATTTGTTGGCGGACCACAGAGAGGACCTGGGCCTCCAGGTAAGATTAGTCACTATTTATTACTATATACGTGCCAGCCTCAGTTATTTTAAAGATAGGACTAGGAGGTATTCACATGTCTCATTCTATCACATATCCCAAAAATAAAAGGATGATTGCTCATTTTTTTTGTTTTTTAGTGGGGACCATGAAAATCATTCCTTTACATCTCATCAGCCTTTCTTTCTTTCTTTCTTTCTTTCTTTCTTTCTTTCTTTTTCTTTCTTTCTTTCTTTCTTTCTTTCTTTCTTTCTTTCAGGTCTCAGAGACCTTTTTCCCAAACTGCACCAGGGCCGTTTTTAAGGCAGGGCAAAAGGGGAAGCTGCCCTGGGCCCTGTCGTTGTTGTGGGGCCCAAAGCAGCTGCCTCATACTTGCCAACTATCCTGGTTTAAATTCCCTCGTCCCTTGAGGTTTTAGTCCTGTGCTGTGTCCCAATATATCAGTGTGATGTGCTGCTACTAATGCTGCCCAGCTCTGCCCTATTGTTGTGTACAGATGACTCACCTGCAGACCCTGTGTTTACATGAAAATTACCGGCATTCATATGTAAATAGTGTCAGCATTCATATGTAAATAGTGGCGGCCAGCGAATGGGCGTCCGCGGGTAGGGGCAAGGGGGGTCAAGTGCCCCCCCCCCCCCCCCCTGGAATCAGGGATAGGATCTTAAATCCAGCACATTTGCGTCTCTATCGAGGTGCCGAACCCGGGTGCCACCCGCCAGTGGGGTGACACAATTAAGGTGCTGTCAAGCCCCCCCCCCATCAGTGTAGTGTGACTTTGGGCTCTTTTCCCTGCTCGGTCCAGCAGAGAACTCGGCGGTGCTGTGACGGAAGAAAGGCGACTTGCGGGCTATCAGAGGTTCCCCCCGCTCGCCCCACCCATTCTCCTGTCAGGGATAAAAGACGGCGGCTCTCACCAGGTTCCCCACCCACCTTCCTTCCCGCTCCGTTCCTTCCCTATTGGCCATAACTGAGGGCCATTCAAAGGCGACTAGGAGAGGCAAGCGTCATGGGACATGTAGTCCCAAAAGATTGGCGGCCCCATTTTCCACAGGGTGGAGGCTACAGCTGGATCAAGAAAGAGATTGAGAGACTGCAGCCTGGAAAAAAGCTGAGGGAGAGAGTTCCAGGACAAAGAACGAGGAGTGTGCTTGGCGGAAGCCAGAGAGAGAGCCACGCTGCCCAGCGCCACACAAGAGAGCCATGCTGTCCAGTGCCACCAGAGAAAGCCACACTGCCAAGCACCACTAGAGAGAGAAAGACTGAGCTACTACCAGGGTACAGACATGCTACACTACTGAACAGTGTGGCCCCCGGGGGAACCCAGAGTGAGCGATCGTCCAGCCGTAGTGATCACTGCTGAAGTTTCGCTGGGTCTGGTAAGAGGGCCTATTGGCCAATATCCATTACTTATCCTAGGGATTGTAATACGTCTGCAGACTCTGACCATAATAATGTGATAATGACATTGTCGAAAAGGGGCGGTGCATGGGTGACCCTAAAATGATGCCCCCCCCCCCCTGAAAAAAGTTCTGCGGACGCCCATGGGCCAGTGGCATTGATGTGTATATCATGCCCCCATGAGGTCATATCCACAGTAAACTCTAGCAACCAATCAACAAGCAGAAATCATGTGCTGTAACCTCTAGCAACCAGTCAGTGAGCGGTAATGATACACTGTAACCTCTGGCAACCAATCACAATAGCTGCCTGATCTGATTCAGTAAACTGATTTTGAGTCTAGATGCTATTTATTGTATGTCTCAGAGCATATGGAGAGCAAAACTGCATGGGGGGCCCAAGAAAAGTTTTTTGCCCAGGGTCCAATCAATATTAAAGACGGCCCTGAACTGCACACAGAGGTTTCAGGATTTTTGATCATTATTAGTGCAATGTTTGGAAACCGTGACTTCTATGGAGCAGGACTTGGGACCCAACAAGACGGTATAACCTTGCAGGGTATGGTGACAAGGGCTCAATGGAATCAAAAAGCCCTCAGATCCGTGTGTAGCACAGTAAAAGTCTTCTTAGAACAGAAGGTATTTGAACATCGCATTCCATCACATATCCAATGGCTTCTGTAGAGTTGGGCTTGAGACCCAACAAGACAGTATAACCATATTGGTTACGGTGAGAAGGTTCTAAGAAGGTTTTACTGTGCTACAGACTTTAGTTGGAGGGCTTTTTGATTCCTTCAGTCCCTTCTCACCATAGCCTGTATGGTTTTATTGCCAAAATAGGGTCTCAGGTCCTGCTCCATGCACTCCGCACACTATACCCCATGGGTCCAAGTCCTACTCCATAGTTTCCTTACACTGATGATGATGGTTCTACAGTTTCATTGATTGGACTAGACTTACATGAATCGGAGAAAGCTTAATGTATGATTTGGTTTCTACATATGGATTGTCTCCTGGGGGATTGTGGGAGTGTGGTAGATGACTGGAAGTAGATTTAAAAAGGTTCTCCTTGCTGACTCGTAGGATAGAGTACCTTGGAACTCTGAGTTTTATACTTTGGGGTTGGAAAAATTGCCATTCTCATGTATATCTCCCTAGCTAGCGTCAAATCTATAGAGCAAACCAATGTGTACTATTGTTCTCTCGTTTCTGCTCCCTGCCTCCTCATTTATTTTTGCAGTTAATGTAGGCCCTCCAACTTTCAGCCTAATATGAAATTTCACCCAATAGCAAATTGCTTGCAGGTTGCCATCAAGGAACACGACATTACTTCTGACATCTGTTTAGTGCAACAGCCACAAGAGTTATTTTATTCATATGGACCGGTATGTGATGCTGTGAGTGTTTGTAAACCGTTCCATTTGAAATCCTTGACTATTGGTAATATTTATGTGGCCTCCATAAGTTCTGTTTGGTGGTTTCCATGTTTTATCATGAAATATTTAACAGAAATGACAAGCTAGTATGCAGTGGATGAGGTGACTTTAAGACAAAGAAGAAAAACATTGAACACAATGAAAAAATAATTTCAGCCTATATTTTCTCTTGCTACCTAAAGTGTACTCCTGTTGTTCATCGTGTCTTTTTTGGGTCTACCCTCGTTTCAATTTCTGTAAAGATGAACTCCTTCCAGATATAAAGAAACACCTTTTCCCCAGTTATATGCTCATTACAAATCATTAAATTAGGGCCGTGGAAATTAAATATTAATTCCTCGATTAATCGATTAATTCTTTTGATCAATCAAAATTCTTTTGATTGGTACTCACCTCTCTCCGCCGGCTTCCGGGTCTTCAGGGAGTTCCTTTGGAGATCCGGTGACGTCACAGACATTGACGTCACCTGACTCCTCCCCAAGTGCCTCCATCTGCTAACGAAGGGAAGGGGGAGGAGTCCGGTGACGTTGAAGTTCTGTTTGAACGTAACGCGTACGGGGAGGAGATACGCATGACGTCACCCGCTGCTGCCCTACGGAACTAACACGATTGTCGGCTTTACATGCTGTGTTTTTATCATCTTTATGTGAGTAGTTTATGTTTGAACACAAAAATTAAATCTTATACTTAAGCGGTGAGCACTTAGATCTTTTCTTTCTACCCATGACTTGGCGTCCTTGCTGAGATCTAAGGAGACATGGGAGAAGTTTATGGTCCGTGTTAACCCTTTTGATACCCGCTTGCATGACCACTGGTTTGCACAGGGGTCCATACCATAAGGTGAGAGTGATTAGTTAGATCGGAGGTGGAGGGATTGTCACGCTACTGTGGGAAAAAAAATTACTTTTGTCAGTGCTACAGTTTGAATTTAAAACATATTTGTGTGAACTGTGATATTTAAGTCATAGATTGTGGAAACTAACTAGTGTCGGGTGATTGTATATAGTGTATACCACATTTACCACTGACTAATGCAGAGTTGCAATGCAAGGAGATCAGCTAAAAGTAGTTGGATCTGTATGTACGTTATAATTAATCGAAATTAGTCGATTAATCGATTAAAAAAATCGATTAATCGAACACAAAAATTTTAATCAGTAACAGCCCTACATTAAATGAATGTTGCTAGTAGAACTATCTGATAGATGTCTTCATATTGGCTTCCTATATTTCCCTACGCACAAGAACTCTAATTGATGAAGGGAGGTCCAGTACTGTGAGCCATTCCCTCTTCATCAGGGCTCAACACGTGATAAAACTTGGATACAGAAAAAAATGACCTCAACGATCTATATCAGGGGTGCCCAACCTTTTTAAGAGCGAGGGCCACTTAAGCAACTTGGTAACCAGTCGTGGGCCACAATGAGCGGAGCAGGCGGACGAAGGGTCACGTCTACTCTATAGGCCCTCTGATCCGATCCACCTAGATGGAAGGGGACAAACTCCCTTCTATTTTTTTTTTTTTAGAGGATTGGATTGGAGGCAGGCAGGAGTAAACGGACAAAAGTCTGTTTACATCTGCCACTCTGTAGAAGTAAATTGAGGGTCTGATTGGGTAGGGCCGATCGTGTGAAAAGGGCCTAAGACCGCTTTCACACTGGTGTGCTGCGGTTTACTCACACTGCGGGTGCAGTGTAGTGCACCTGTGTCTATCCTGTGGGTTAACTGAACCTTGCCATAGACTCTGCCTGTGGCCAAAGCCGGCGCCGTACAGGAAGAATCGGCTTATGGAGCCCTGTTCTACCACCAGCCTCATTCACAACACTGATGCTGTGGTATGACGGGTCAGCAACCTGCGATCTGGGCTTGCTAACCTGCCATTCCAGAGCAGGAGGTCGTGGGCCACATTGGAGGGCTCCGCGGGCCACACTTTATAATTGGCTACTCTATCGGAGATGAGCGCTTAAATTTCAGCATGGATCATAGCTTGTGTGACCTTATTTTTCACTGCCAGGATTCCAGTGCCTCTTTTTTAAATGTTTTGCTCTGGCTGTGTAGTATGGTATATGGGATGAGCTTTGTGCCGACGTCATTACGCTCCCGGAATAGCGGATCATTGACTTGGTGATTTTTCTGTTAATGCGCATCTGTTTAATTTGTTTGTAAGTGCACTTTTATCTTTAAATAAATACGCTGGAGGTTTTTTTCTGCACTATGGAGAGGCGTGTTTTTGTTCTTTCTACGTGAATATCTCCTGCTGGAGCCTTGGTATGTTTGCCAATTGGTGATACCTTAGGAGCTGAGAGAGCAGTCTGGGAAGTGTATTGGTAATTTTGAGTGACCATACATGCTTTATATGACTTCTCTTGTAACAAGAGGGACATGGGTATTTGGTCAGCAGATACTCTTAGGCCGGGTTCACATATGTGCGGGTTCGTGCCTGGGGTCTGGTGCATGTCTGTTCACCGGTTCAGGTGCGATTCAGGTCCAAATTTTTGCCTGAATTCGAACCTGAACCAGAACACGCACAGGACCTTTTTGCAATCCACTCTGCGGCCACCCTGGACCTGTGTGAACCAGCTCCATTGAGAGGAATCCAACATCCAATTTGCATATATATGAACCCAGCTTTACTGCACTTTGGGTGATGGTGAATGGTGGCCACACCTTTTGGATTGGAATTTACTGAGGAACACTTCATCAGCTGGATTTATTTAACTAGACTCTTGATGAACTTTATTTCATTTATTATGAATTATAAGTGCACTGTATGATTTATCTATTTATTACTTTATACTTTTATACACATATTGTCATTTTTTATGTTTTTTATATATTTTTTTGTTTAATTGTTTCTTTAGCGCAGAACTTTGTTTTTAAGTGTGGTATAGTCACTCACAGAAACTAATGTGTGGCATAGACCCCCATAGAAACTGACGAAGGAACCCAATCTGACAGAGATATGCCCATGTAGGAATGGTTACCAACCTTTTCAAGATTAAAGGTCAGCAACATAATCTGAAAGGAGGCCTTTGCTAAGGGAGAACACTAGAAGCCACACGACAAGAGAACCAAAGACTGCCAAGGGCAAAAACCCATTTTCCTGCAATATCTTGAAATGCCTGGAGTCCAGTTTGCTAATGAAATCTTGAAGCAGCTATAACGGAAGCTATGGGACTTTTAGTGTATCCCTATGGCATACAGACTAGTGCATTTGCTAGGAAAGGATAGGTAGAGTGCTATGTATGCATATTTGAAGCACTCTGTGTATATCTGTATATCTTGTACTTTATTCCTGTAACTATTAATAGTTTGTACGCGTAACATTCTTGTTTAACCACTTCCCTACCCGCCCATGTACATATGACGCCCACAAGGTGGATCTCCCATCCTTGGTGGGCGTCATATGACGTCCTCTCCTTCCCGGCCGCCTGGGGGGCGCGCGCCCGCGGCTTCACTCGGGACCCGGTGCAAGTGCCCGGCGGCCGCGATTTCCACCGGGCACCAGCGATTGCCTGTTAAAACAACGGGACCGTGCGGGACCGTGGAGCTGTGTGTGTAAACACACAGCTCCACGTCCTGTCAGCGGGAGAGGAGACCAATCATGTGATCCCAGTACGGAGGATCACTGATCGGTCTCCTCCCCTTGTGAGTCCCCTCCCCCCACAGTTAGAATCACTCCTATAGGGAACACATTAACCCCTGCAGCGCCCCCTAGTGTTAACCCCTTCCCTGCCAGTCACATTTACACAGTAATCAATGCAATTTTATAGCAACGATCGCTGTGTAAATGTGAATGGTTCCAAAAATGTGTCAAAAGTGTCTGAAGTGTCCGCCGCAATGTCGCAGTCACGAAAAAAAAATCGCAGATCGCCGCCATTACTAGTAAAAAAAAAAAAAAAAAATGCAATAAATCTATCCCCTATTTTGTAGACGCTATAACTTTTGCGCAAACCGATCAATATACGCTTATTGCGATTTTTTTTACCAAAAATATGTAGAAGAATACGTATCGGCCTAAACTGAGTAAAAAAATCTTTTTTTTTTTTAAAAATGGGATATTTATTATAGCAAAAAGTAAAAAATATTGTGTTTTTTTTCAAAATTGTCGCTCTTCTTTTGTTTATAGCGCAAAAAATAAAAACCGCAGGGGCGATCAAATACCACCAAAAGAAAGCTCTATTTGTGGGAAAAAAATGATGTCAATTTTGTTTGGGTGTAACGTTGCACGACCGCGCAATTGTTAGTTAAAGCGACGCAGTGCCGAATCGCAAAAAGTGCTCTGGTAAGGAAAGGTGTAAAATGGCCCGGTGTTGAAGTGGTTAATAAGGCACAATAATATACTACTAGGTTGTTTCCTTGGCTTTACTGCAAGAATTGGAAAGATAACAAAAAAATTCAAACTTCAGTTTTGGGTGGACACACCCTTTAAACCCCCTACGACAAATCTGTTGAGAGGGTGACTATTAGTCCCAGATCTGTATCAGACACAGCAAGTCGTTTATTAATGAGTCGGTGATCCAGTTCTGTTTCTAGAGCATCTATTGGAAGCCACTTCCAGAAATTTGTAGTAGGCAGCCAGGAATAACTTCCTGACAAAGGTGTTACGCTTACTTAAAAAGCGGATAAACAGTGATTGTACCGCTAAGCGAAAAATGTTTCCTGTGTAACTCTTTGGCCCGCGCTTAGGAAGGTCCATTTGTTTTTCCAAATGTCCCAGGGTTTTGGGTTTTATCTGTCAGGCACCATATCTAGGATTCCGAGACAAATAATTTTTTATATTTATTCAGAATTTAACTGTATACAAGGGAACTCATTACAGGGAACTCAAAACAGGGCCAATAAACCTTTCAAATACATTTTTAAAGTTACAAAATGTTCAGTGCTGACTTTACTTACCTTGGCTCTTGTTATGAATAGTTTTCTTCCCATCGCCTCTGGTTTTGACTAAGGGTTGTAGAGAACATCAAAGACTTTGAATTGCTTGATTGCTATCAGGCACTGGTTTCTATCTGTGTAAACAGTCCTTCTAGTAAAGAATATGGGCTTGCTTTTTTATTTTTATTTTTTGAAGAACCCAAAAGAGAAGCACAGGGTGCACACTTGGTCCTCCTCTGAAAAGAGGCCCTGATCTCCGGGAGGTGCAAGACTCCTAACGGGGGCTGGGTATTTGTGGTACACCCAGCCAAAACCAGATGAACCCCATTCTTCAGGCGAAGAAGCACTAGGTGGGGCTTCCCCAATGGGAGACCCCATAGAAGGGGGAGAACCGGACCATAAGGCCACGTTATCTCCCCCAAGACTTTCAGGGCAAGTCCCTACACCCTACAATTAAGGAGTGAGTAAAGTGCATAGTGCTGTGCAAACAGTGCAAAAAACACACAAACATATAACGAGGGAATGGGGATAATTTTAAAGTGCTTGGAGTACCAAAGTGCTATATAATGGGGATTGTTGGGTTACTCCACAGTGAAGCTGTTCCTTGTTTGGAGAATTTAGTCACATCTGACATTGTTTAGTTGATATTCTAAGGGCTCGTTTGGTTGAGGTTGGTAAAAACACATGATTTCTCATTATTTTTGCTGCCCCCTTAAAGTGGAACTATATTCAGAAGGGGAAGTTCCACTTTTCCCCATTTTCCCCAGCTATATAACATCTGCTTAAAGTGGTTGTAAACCTCACACACAAAAGATGAACAAAGCATATCCTTTTAAAGTGTGTGTAATTGTCTCAATTAAGAGTACTAAGTGTCACGTTTGTCTGCTGCTTTGTTCCTCTGCTATCAGCATGAATCACTTCTGACACGTTTTCCTGACACCAAGAGAAAAATGGTGACAGGGGAAGGAGCTCCAGCAATTGACAGCCTCAGCTCTGTTCCTGTGTGGAGGGGGTGTGTCCCTTCCCTCCAATAAGCTCCCAGAGCTCTCCTCACGGAGCTCTGCAGAGTGGACTCAGGCAATCCCTGGGAGGGGGATGCCCAGTAGGTGGCCAAGGAGTGCATAAATAAGACTGGACGCGGAGGTAGCCTTGTTCTTGTCCAGGAGAAGTTCCCAGCCTGAAAGACTGCTGCCCTTCTGGGCAGCCCAGCTGTACTTCCACATGTGCTCATTGAGGTCCCACCGTTCTAGAGCTGGGGGGCCTATTCTACTGAACCTGCCGATCTGGTCTGGGGAGTTCACAGGGAAATGCCTGGCTGATGTAAGAAGGAGGCATCCAAGTACCAAGGACATTGTGAGTGTAGGATCCTAGTGACTTGTGTAGCTTCTATCCCATGTGCATCAGTACCAGAGTTTGCTCAAATTGGGACAATTCCTTTGGTGTCTCAGTATTGCCCAATCCTTTAGTTGCTGCTGGAGGGACAGTGCTAGAAAGCACCAGCTCAGCAAGCTGACATGTCTACCTGCATTCCTATAAGAAAAAAGCCTCCAAATAGTGAAAATATCATTCAGGTAACTTTATTTAAATAATACAATTGCAAAGAAGCAACATTACCACCCCTAAGTCCCCTTTCACACTTATACGACTTGTCCCATGATTTGGGACTGCAAAGTAGCATGACAAGTCGTTCCCCATGATTTCCAATGACAGCCATTCATATTAGTAGGACTTCAAGTTGTTCCGACTTCAAAGTAGTCCCTGGACTACTTTGGTCCAATTTTGATGCCACTTACACAGGCTTTCCTTGAAATCGTGGCGAAATTGCAGCAAAAATCGTGGCAAACTCGCGGTAAAATCACGTGACTTTGAAGTCGCACAAGTGTTAAAGGGGCCTAAAGGAGGTAAATTCTATAGCTCCTCTCTTAACCAACTCCTGAGTAGGGGCTACACATATCAACACAATCTCTCAAATTACCACCAGGCTTCACGATTGGAAAAAAAAACACAGAAAATCGAGAAAAAAAAACAGAAAATTTTTCTTCTTTATTTTCACTCTGTTTGCAGTTCCAGGATTTCCATCATTCATGTGAACACATTTTGGTCCCCTATACAAAACACAAGACCGTCTCAACTCAAACAAAAGTATTCGATTTCAGGATTCTGATCAATGGAATTTGAAAATGGGTCCTAAGCCTGGAATTTCCTCAAAGAAAACACCAACGAGAAACAAAACTTAAACACTTTAGAGCGTTACATCTCAGGTTGCACCATTGGTTTGTCTTTTTTAGGTGGAAGGAGTTCACTCTGAGTCTGCCCAGGCACGAAATTCACTTGGTTCCTGTTTCTCTGGCTCTGTGTGGGGGAACTGGAAGCTGAATTGTGGTCAAAGCCACTAAACGGCCTCAAAAACCACACCAATCAGATGGAGCTGGGAGCTGGCAGGAGCTACGGTCCAAGGATCTGACCCAATAATACTCCTGTGAATTCTGGTTGATGCATCTCAGCAAGGGATCGGCGTCCAAGGCACAGCTGCCAGGTGGAAATATTTACCAACCAAAATGTGCTCAGTAACCTCCCGCGGATGAGTAAGGGTGAGAGCCTTAAGCACAGATTTACAAATTTTTGGGTCTATGGCTCAAATTCCTGCTAATGGGAAATGTACTTACGACTTTCGGCAATGCTGGAATTGAAGAGTTTGTATCAGGAAGCCTCAGATTTTGACAAAGTGTATGAAAAGTCTACGGGGTGAGACAAAGGTTCAATTCACCGCTATAGTCCAGCATAATGAGGTGAATTATTGCTTCCTAAAATGTGTTTTTCTGTGGCCTGAAAATTATACTGGGTAGTGCATATTTTTTTTTTCTTCTAAGGAAATGACATTGAAAATGTCAAAACACATTTAATTGCCCTGAATAGGCTGCAAAGCATCTGGTTTGCAAAGGACAAACTATATTAAGTTTCAAGAGACCAATGTTTCTGAGTGCGAATATAAGGATGGAGGTAAACTGGCCATACAAGAGTACTGCCGCGTACACACGATCGGAATTCTCGTCGGAAAAACTCTGACGGTTTTTCCGACGGAATTCTGACGGAATTCCGACGGAATTCCGCTCAAGCTGTGTTGCCTACACACGATCACACCAAATTCCGACGGTCAACAGCACAGCGGCATTAAAACACGTTCGACAGCACTATAAAAGGGAAGTTTAATGCTTCCGAGCATGCGTCGAATGGTTTCCGAGCATGCGTCTGAATTTTGCGTGTCGGAATTGCATACACACGATCGGAAAATCCGATAGAAAGGTTTTCCGTCAGGAAAAATTGAGAACAGGTTCTCAATTCAAAGTCCGTCGGAAATTCCGACAGAAAAAGACCGTTGGGCATACACACGGTCGGAAAATCCGATGAAAAGCTCCCATCGGACTGTTTCCATCGGAAATTCCGACCGTGTGTACGCCGCATAAGATTTCATTTTCGAACATTTTTGTCGTCTGCACATTCATTCTTGGATTTTAATTAATAAATTATACCTGCACTTAGGTACAAAGACTTAAAAGCAGCTAACACAATTTGCGGGTAACTAATAACATAACACTTACAATAAGGCCCTATTCACACTTGTGCGGCCTCAAAAGCATGCAATTTCCATTGCGACATTACAGTGCAACTTGGATGCGATTTCAATACGACTTTGGAAGAGTGCGACTTTATGACTTTGACCAATGTGATTGTTTTGTTTGTGCTCTAAAAAGTCGCTAGACATGCAGAATGGAAAAATGTGTTTTAGTTTCTACATTTTCTACAGATTTTATAATTTTCAGAAGGAATCTAATTTGAATTGGTCGAAAGCTCAGTGTGGAGAATAGCTGGTTGTTGAGGAGCGGGTTGGGAAGCAGGCCACCTCGTCCTTTACAGCCAATAACTCATCAGCTGTCGGCGGGCTTCTCTTCTCAAAGCTGAATGTAAACAAGAGAAGGCCAGCAATGAAAAATAAAGGAAAACAAATACATGGGCCACCCCCACCCCCCCAATCCATTACCAGGCCCTTTGGGTCTGGAATGGACTTTAAGGGAACCCCCATGTCAAAATAAAAAAAACAGTGTGGGGTACCCCCCAGAATCAATAACAGACCCTTATCCAAGCATGCAGCCCAGTAGGTCAGGAAAGGGGGCTCAAATGAGTGCCCCCCCTCCTGAACCATACCAGGCCAGGCCACACGCCCTCAACATGGGGCGAAGCTTCGGGGCAGAAGGGGGACAATTTTGATGGGGACAAGGGCCCCTTCCCCACAACCCTGGCAGGTGGTTGTGGGGATCTGTTGGTGGGGGTGCTTCTCAGAATATGGAAGCCCTGTTTAACAAGGGGGGCCCCAAGATCCCGCCCCCCTCCCCATGTGAAAATATCAGAAGTTTCAGATCAACAAGATGGCCGTGATAAAGAGTGCGGTGATGGTAATTGGCCAAGCCTCTGACGACTGTTGATGACAAAACTCGCAGGGTAGAGCTAAAAGCTACGGCGTGTGACGGCATCGCTGATCACCGCTATTAACTAGTGAAAACAATAAAAAAATAAAAAGTCAATAAATCTATCCCATAGTTTGCAGACGCTATAACTTTTGCGTAAACCAATCTATATATTTTTTAACAAAAACATGTAGCAGAATACATATTGGCCTAAATTGATGAGAAGAAATTCGATTTTTTTTTTTATTGGATATGTTTTATAGCAGAAAGAAAATAAATATAAATATATATATATATATATATATATATATATATATATATATATATATATATATATATATATATAATATTTTTTTTTTTTTTTTTTAAATTGTCTGTGTTTTTTTGTTTATAAAAAATAAAAACCGGCAGAGGTGATCAAATACCTCCAAAAAAAGCTCTATTTGTGGGAAAAAAAGGACATCAATTTTATTTGTGTACAGTGTCACACACCCGCGCAATTGTCAGTTAAAGCAACACAGTGTGGTATTGCAAAAAATAGCCTGGTCAGGAAGGGGGTAAAACCTTCAGGAGCTGAAGTGGTTAAATGAGCGGGATAGAAATTTTTTGTTAAACAACCAAAATTCTAATGCTGAATTGGATTTTCTTTCTGGAAAAATATATTTTATTATTGTAAAAATGTATCGTATATCTGGGATTCTGTTTAAATAGCAGATCTGGACGAAATGTTATGGACTTTTCAAATGAAATTAGTTGATTCAATGATGGCAAAAAAGAATGTTCTGACAAATGATTTGTATACTTTTTCGTATGAATGTTCGAAAGAAAATGAAAAGTGTATGGGCAACCCTAGGGAAATAGAAGGAATTACTTTATGTAATGGAAACCCCCATTTTGAGCTTTCACCTCTTGGGTCCCACTGTTCCTGCAGCTTTATAACCATGTGCCCTTTGGACTTTTCATTGCTAGGAGCAGATGGTAGTAATACTGTAGGACAGGGTTGTTTTTTGAACTGCTATCCTGTTCTTTTACTGTCCAGTTTGGGCGCTCTGCATAGTAAATTTGACCCCCAGCCTGAGCTCTCCATAGTGCTGAAAATATGGTTTAAATTAAATAAAAAAAAAGCACCATACCCCTTCCATTCCAGACTAGGCCGATATTTATGAAAGGGAGGGGTATGTACCCCTCCCACAGTACTGGTGCCCAATATTGACATGTACCAGGCTGTTCAGTACCATGTTACCAAGTAGAGGGTGCTGGCAAGGGATGGCTTAAAGTGGTGGGACACCCTGAAAATAAAAACTTGGGAGAAAGTTAGTAACAATTAAAAAAAAAAAAAAAAAAAAAAAAATTTTTTTTACTTACCAGAAATGGCTGTTGCTAGGCAGATCGTCCTAATCTGCCTCCTCCAGCTCCGCGGTGATCTTCTCTTCTTCCGTCTTCAGGTTAATGGGGCGCGGTGTGTTGTGGGAACTGTGTCCCACAACACACCGCGTTCCCCATTCACAAATACGACTCGCGCATGCGCAGTGTGCCGTGCGCCGACTCGCGCATGCGCAGTAGGAAACGAGAAGCCGTTTGGATCCGGATAGCCGAGGGACATCTCGGCCTCCACCAACGACATCGCGGGCGCCCTGGGAGGGTAAGTGTACTTTTTAAAAGTCAGCAGCGACTTTTTTTTTAGCTGCTGACTTTTAAAAAAATTTTTTTTTAGGTGAAACCCCGCTTTAAGTAACATCTACCAAGTTAGTGGTTATCCCCTCCCAAGTGACCTGGTTTTAGGGATCCTTTTGTTCGCCATGTTTGGGTAAGATGTACTGCAATAAATAGAGAAAAAAGGACACAATTTTAAAATCCATAATATCATTAACTTTTATCTACCTTACAGCTTCCAGTAGCATTAAAAAATGTTACCTGGCCACAGGGGCGGACTGACAACTCATGGGGCCCCCAGGCAATCAGAGATTATGGGGCCACACAGTATACACACGCACAGTATACAATCACACAGTATACACAGACATGTTTCTATTGGCTGAGAAGGTACTGGAGAGGTGGAGCAGCTATAATCTCTGGATTTTTAGACCTAAAGGATGTCGGTAAGGGACATTTCAGAGACAGATGTAAAAAAAACACAGATTTTTACATACTGTCCCTGGTTTTACTGAGGCTGGCAACCCTGATGGGGCCCCCTAGTGGCCCAGCGCCCTCGGGCAGTGCCCGAGTGGCCGAAAGGTCAGTCCGTCCCTGCCTGGCCAAGAGCAAGATCCCATGAGAGGGAGCAAAATCTCCCTCCTTCCTCATGATTGAGAAGTAAAGGGGATCCTGGCACTGGGACAGGACTGTATTGGATTGCAATCATCCACGGCTGGCAATAAACTAGGTAGATGGAAGCCTTGGTGTACTCCCAAGTGCTTACAAAGATTTCTGGGCAGCTACCAGAGGCCGGTGAGGTTGTGGGAAGCAATCTTTGGGTTGCAAAAGAGAGAGGACCTCCAACAATCTAAAAAGCACCAGATGTAGCTCAGAATTAACAAACATGTTTATGAAAAAACATTACCACACAGGGAGCTTAAGTGTTTAAAGAATAATTCCAGGCATGGGTATTTTTATACATAGTTATATTGGTCCATCTTGGACCAATGATTATATATATATATATATATATATATATATAATATATACACATACACCCTATCTAGCCAATGCCACTGGAAGCTGGAAATCACAGAAGTGGACACCTCTACTCCAGTGATCTCCACTTGCTTCCGCTTTCTGTGCCATTCATTCTCTGATTGGACAAGGTTGAAAGCGGGACATCACCACCCCACCTTTCCACCTTGTGCATTCAGAGAAAGCTTTGCATTTATTCAATGGTGCCCGTGACGAGCAGCTGAACGTCTGTGTTCAGTAAGCAGAAGGCATTCACTTGGCATGGGACCCGAAAACAAGTGGCGATCACTGGAGTACCGCTGTCTCTTCAGTGATTTCCAAAGGCATCAGCCAGGTACGTACATACTTATTTTAGTCCAACCTGGACCAATGTATCTATGTATAAAATACCCATGCCTGGAATTATTCTTTAATACCTACTTTTTACAGCATTTGTTCAACCTGCAACTGGGTATTGTGGTGGCAGGGTCATTTTAAAGGAAACCTATCCTAATGCCGCGTACACACGAAGGGACCTTCCCGCGGGATTGTCCGCTGGACTCGAGTCCGCCGGACAGTCCGATCGTGTGTGGGCCTTCGACAAACTTTTTTTCAGGCGGACTAGGTTTTAAGTTTTTTGTTTTAAAATTATCCGCTGGACTTGGCAGTCCGGTGGACAATACGGCCGTCTGTAGTATGGTCCGGCGGTCCAAAAAGGACGCATGCTCAGTTTTCTAGTCCCGTCGTATGCGCTGTACGTCATCGCGTGAACCGCCGGACTTTTAGCGTGATCGTGTGTGGTCAAGTCCGTTCGCTTTCAAGTCCGTGGAAGCCCAGCTGGAAAGTCCGGCGGTTTGTCTGCTGGACTAGGTCTGGCGGACAAAGTCCCTTCGTGTGTACGCGGCATTAGAGGAACTTGGAAGCTGATATTGATCTCCTTGTGTATATTCTGGTTTCCTGGTTGTCCTTCTGACCCTCTTGTTTCATTTGTTAACCACTGACACAACAATTTTTCAGGTTAGAACATCTGACTTTTCCTTGCCTTTCCAAATCTGCATATTTTGTTTTGGGCCACTGACTTGGAAAGTATTGAAGCAAGTGGGTTATCATAACATCCAGACAACCAGCATTTTCAGAGGACGGGTCATCAATGGCAACCATGTCTCTCTTGAGACAAATAGGGGAAAATTCTATAGAAAATTAGCTCTTTCATTAGGTCAACCTATTGGCCTTTACAGAACCATTCACATGAGCTGTGGAAGAAATGGGAATCGAGGGAACCGGGCAAAAGAATGACCCTCCCATTCCCCGACATAAAATCAAGAGCTAGTCTTATATTAATAGGAAAACAAATACACTCAAACACAGATTGCTCAGATAGTCCTATCCTCCCTTAGAATCTGCTCTGCTATTAATGTGACTAGTTCTATAACCGTACCCCCCCTGGCCATGGTCTGCCCATCCAGATCCATTAATATACTCCAGGGAACAAGGGACCACCATGACTTTGTCTAAAAGCTCTGGGAGGATATAAAGTTCTGAGCCAAGTGTGGGATATTGAACGCAGTCTTCCAGCTCAAGCAGATGTCATCAGCACTACGATCTTTAGTGTGTTGTTCTCATAATAGTCTTTATAGACTCTTTGAGCTTCTTTTCTTGTATTTGCTTTTTCGTAAACGAAATCGGTCCTAAACGCTGATCTCTGCTTCTGAAAGTGCTAGTTCTTAGTTGTCATGCTAAATAATGGTACTGTTGTGTCACTGACCCATAACAAGCATGCAGGCCAGAAGCTCTGACTTTACTCCGACTTGGCAGATCTGCATGCTTGTTTTAGTCCTATTGAACTCCTATCGGTTCATTTTCAGCTGGGATATTTTTGGTGAAGAAATGGTTTCCGGTGGATTGCTGTCTGCTTATTTTATCTGCTGGTTATACTCTAATGTCGCGTACACACAGTCGGAATTCTCGTCGGAAAAAGCTCTGATGGTTTTCCCGTCGGAATTCCGACGGAATTTCGCTCAAACTGTCTTGCCTGCATGCGGTCACACCAAATTTCGACGGTCAATAACACCACACAGCATAAAACACGTTGGACTGCACTATAAAAGGGAAGTTTAATGCTTCTGAGCATGCGTCGAATTGTTTCCGAGCATGTGTCGGAATTTTGCGTGTCGGAATTGCATACACACGATCGGAAAATCCGATAGAAAGGTTTTCCGTCAGAAAAATTAAGAACAGGTTCTCAATCCAAAGTCAGTCGGAAATTCCGACAGAAAAAGACCGATGGGCATATACACGGTCGGAAAATCCGATGAAAAGCTCCCATCGGAAATTCCGACCGTGTGTACGCGGCATAAGACCTGGAGCACTTTGGTAGAATAGGTAGAGTACAAGATGGGGTTTTACCTGCCATCTGACCTACCTACATCTACTGACCTTACAAAAAATCTTTCAATGCCAGATTTGGCCCGTGAGCCATAGATTGGAGCCTCGTGGCCTATAGAATTATTGGATTTGCTCAGTTCTTCTGATTCAGAAAGATGTTTATTACTATTGCGGCTGCAGATAACAGTAATATAAGAGTCACTCGTGTGCTGTTCACCTTATATCTCCTTGCAGTATAATAATTATTGAATGGTAGTTTTGGCACAGTTTTAAGTACACCATGCTATAAACTGATAATCACAGAGAATATAGACATTATGACAGAGCACCATTAAATTTGTGCTAAAATATCCTTGTTTATAAACTTATTTTTAGCAAATATTTAATATGGTTTATCTGAGTAGTAAGAGATTGTGATAAAGCCACAAAGAGTATCTGGATAAACAGCAGGAAATGCAAAAGTTGGTTTTATTCCAAGACAAACATTATAAAAGGGCTATCAATAAAGTCACAATGAACAGAGGTTACAGCAACTCCAAGGACAAATTCATTAAACACAAACGGCCCATAAACAACGTATTTGGTGGGGCAACATACTGCTCTGTCTGGTCTGTTAGTTCCTGGGGGTAGCAGTTGGGGGCTTTCGGTGCTAAGAACAGTTGAAAATGCTACCTGTCCTACTTTAACCATTGACATTTAATGCAACACCCTAAAATAAGTCCTTGGCTCTTAACCTCTCCCAAACCTAACCCCTGCCTGGTAAAGAAAAAACAAATAAACTGAATCAAACTCTTAAAACATACTCTTCCTCTAATGCCACGTACACACGGTCGGATTTTCTGACGGAAAATGTTCGATGGGAGCCTTTTGTCGGAAATTCCAACCGTGTGTAGGCTCCATCGGATAGTTTCCATCGGAATTTCCGTCACACAAAATTTGAGATCTGGTTCTCAAATTTTCCGACAACAAAATCCGTTTGCGCAAATTCCGATCTTGTGTACACAATTCCGACGCACAAAGTGCCACTCATGCTCGGAATCAAGCAGAAGAGCAGCACTGGCAATTGAACTTCATTTTTCTCGGCTTGTCATACGTGTTGTACGTCACTGCGTTCTTGACGTTTAAGTTTGAGCCAACATCCATCGGAAAAAAAACATGGGATTTTGTCGGAATGTCACTCCTAACCTCCTCCAACATTTAACACCAAACCTAGCCTTTCTCAACCAGAGTTCCTCCATAGGTTGCTTAAACAGTGGTGAAATCCTACCTGCCCTTCCTGAACCCTTGACATTAAATGTAACCCCCTAAAATGAGTCCTCAACTCTTAACTTCTCCCAACACATAAAATCCAACCCTTACCTGTTAAAGAGAAAAAAAACAATGAATCCCTAATGTAACTCTACCCCCGCAGGAGATGCTTGGTAGATTGGGTTCTCTGTTTCCTCTGCCTTGACTCAACCTTAGGACCACTGACATCTTAAGCAAATGGATACTGCACTGCTACTAGGAGCACAAATATAGATACCCTGTACACAACTATGGCTCAGTATCAAAAAGCAAACATCAGACAGGTTAGGGGTAAATTAACCCAATATATTGTCATGGGTTGCAGTAAATAGCAATATGCACATAAATGAGTAAGTAAAGGATTAGGTCAATCACGGTTCACTAGACAATATGTTCACTAGGATATAGCAGCATAGAATCGAGTTCTATGCCGCTAAGTAAGAGTAAACTTGGTAATCCACAAAATCAGCAATAAGTAATAGCATTAGAAAACAGTACAGAAATGATTAATACTGCAATAATTCCTCTGTAAACAGTAGGCTATATCCACTTCAGAGTGTACTCTTTATAAATGGCAGCAATGAAATGTAAAACTCCCTAAAGAGTTACCACTTACTAGACATCAGGCAAAGTTCTTGTGAAGCAGCTATCTGAGTGAGCAGTCTTCGCCCTACTTCTTTAGCTGGTTAGTGTTGGGGCCCATTCTTTATGGTGGTGCATATAAGTACAGTCTCAGTAAAGTCTGCATGTAGTTAGTAAGACTGCTAGGAATGTGGCCAATCCCTAAGTACTCACTCTCTGCTAGCAGCAATATATCAACGACAGCAATGTCCTCTCACCAGTCCTAGTGAAACAGGAGCAGTGCTCCCTCTGGTCAGATGTCTGCTCCTTTTTGTCTTTTTGGGGCTCAAATTTGGCTTTGCCTGGGGCAACTCTGGTACTCAGCAGAGCAAAGACTGTATCCCCTTGACACACAGCTTACCGCTCTGTACTCTCTGATCCTCTGGTGTAAGCATATAACACAGCGCCAGGTCTACACACTCTCTCCCCTCTGCATACAAGAAGACCGGCTTCTCTCAGAATGTCTGGGGAAAGGTCCTTCTTTCCTCTGTATGCAGGGCTTGGTGGGTAATATGGCCTGCCACCCCCATTCACTGATGCAGCATAGAGCATACCTAAACTACAACACCCAGGGTCCCGTGTGTGACTGCATCATCCAGGAGGAAGGAGATGGGTGGCTTCACTAATGGCTTTACTTCACTGTGTGTATTGCCACCGCTGACAACCTACGGCAGTGGGGGAGAAAAAAGCTGCAGCTGAACTCCCACAGCCACTCTAGCAGCACAGCAGTAGAGCAAAAGAAGAGTGGGCACCAAAGCACACAGACTAATCTAACCCTCAAAATGTAACCTAAGTCTAAAACTGCTAACCTCCAACACTCAAACTTCGCCTTTATCAACCAGGGTTCCTTCTTTGGTTACCAAGGGTTCCTTGTGCAGTGGCGTATTGATCTCCCACCTATACTGACACTCAGGGGTGTACCTACAGGCATCACAAGGGCTGCAATTGTGGGCCAGCCCCATGCTTCAGGGGGCCCATGTGGCTCCCCTGTACACCTGGATAGGAGTGGTGGCAGGGACAGCATATAGAGGAACTGATCTCCTCCAATACCTCCCACAGCTGCTGAAAGCCTGCTTCTCCTCCTCTCCCTCCCGCCGCATTCAGCAGCTGTAGGAGGAAATGGAGTGGATCTGTTCTTCTATATGCCGCTCCTCCTATCCAGGTCCTGCTGCCCAGGGCCCCTGTGTGCTCTCCTGGCCCCCCTGCAGCGCTGCCAGGTTCCCCCCTCCCCTCTTCCGCCAGCTGCTGGGAAGATGTGCGAGGACAGAAAGCGTGGAAGGGGGCAATAAATATGTAATTTACTGGCCCCTGCCTTTTCTTAATGGACCAATCACTGACTCTGTTTATTCATAACTGAAGCATAGTAAACTATGAATGAACGGGAAGCTCTGTACAGAGCTATTCCTGTCAATTCATTCTGTGCAGCTGAGGCTACAAAGATGGAGTGTGAGGGCTCTCTTTTCTCTGTCTGAAAGGTGAAGCATCAGAGGTCTGTTTAGACCCCTGATATCTTACCAAAGCCCCCAATAGTGCTCCTAAAAAATTGTAAAAATTAAATGGTAAAAAATGACAACAAAATAAAAAACTACTGACACCAGTGGCGAAACTATCAGAGTCGCAAAGGTTGCACTTGTGACCGAGCCCCAGTTTTCCGCCACCATGAGGGAGCCCCAAGACAACAGGAAGGGGGCCTGTTGCAGAACATGTGATAGGGTCCCAGCAGCAGAACCGTAATAAAGGGTCCCACAACGGGAGTAAAGGGACCCGGGATGGGGGTTCCTTACACTGGGGCCCTGAAGGTTCTAGTTACACCTCGCTGACACAGATGTAAGTAGACAATTTTCCACTGACATCCAGTGTGAGGGAGCATCTATCAAGTGACCATCAATGTTACTGGACTCTCCAATATCTGGGTTTACTTTCTGGCCATTATTACTCGTTTTTTCTCATGATTATTACTGAAAATAATGTGATAAGAAAGAGACTTGTGCCAAGAGTGTGTTCTGTCTCTAATGCAGTTCAATACATATAGCTTTACAACATGGGTGCCCAACCAGTGGCCCGGGGGCCACATGTGGCCCGCAGAGCCCTCTGATGTGGCCCATGACCTCCTTCTCTTGGATGGTGGGTTGGCAAGCCCAGATCGCGCTTTTCCAACCCGCCATCCCAGAGCATCGGTGTTGTAAATGAAGACCGCGGTAGAGGAAGCAAGCCGCTGCGCAGCAGAGCCGCATAAGCTGATGCTTCCTGTATAGCACCGGCTCCTGCCAGAAGCAGAGTGATACCAAATGCACTCTGTTTTAACCTGCAGGTTTGGTGCGCTTTCAGACAGTGCGCCACAACTGCAGGATATAATAGAAGTCTATGGCAAAGGGCAGCTAACCCACTGGAAAGCCACATGTGCTCTGCGCTGCACCCGCTGTGTGGGTAAACCACAGCGTATCAGTGTGAAAGCAGCCTTAGACCACTTTCACACGATCAGTGGACCCTCCATTCATCTCTATGGAGCAGTAGATGTAAACAGACTTGTGTCCGTTTACACCCGCCTACCTCCAATCCGATCTACAAAAAAAAAACAGAAGGGTATCTGTCCCCTTCCATATGGGTGGATCGGAGGGCCCATATTGTGGCCCGCGACCAATTACCAAGTCGCTTAAGTGGCCCTTGCTCTTCAAAAGGTTGGGCCCCCCTGATTTACAAGGTATTTGTGAAGGTGTTGAAATTCCAGTGTAAGAATCCAAAATCATGCAGAAAATAGGCTATGCAGATGGTTTTATCTGCAGAACTTGAGGAAGACCTCAACTCAACCTCTTGTAAGGGGACTTCTGATTGGCCAGGTTTTGGCATTAAAAATTCCCCCTCCCACTTCTTCTCCCATTGGACAGTGACCCGCTGCTGGTAGTTGGAAGTCTTCGCCATGTTGTGCCCACTCCTTGCCAAAGGTCTACCCACGTCATCTAAGGCCATGAGCCCTTATACTCATGTGAAAGGAACGTCCACACTTGAATATGTTTTCCACACTTCACTGTAACTTGCAAAGATGGCATTGACATGTACATTGCTTTGACATACTGACAAAACTCTTAGGAACGTATTGCCATAAACAAGAGCAAATCTTCTTTAGAAGTCACTCAGGTGCAATACACCAGCAAGTCATCTTCTCTTTAGCATCTCCTCTCTCCTCTCCTTGGGAGCACCACAGTGTTGGGACTCATCTCCCTGTATACTAGGAAGTGTGGTTGAAGATCAATTAACCTATTATTAATTCATATGAAGGTACCAACATCCCTTTAAATTAAATGATAACGAGTGAGGATATGGGATTTTATGGGTACGTTTTAAAAACAATCAAATTACTTATTCTGATAAACAGACTAATTTATATAAATACTTTTATTGAAAAATAGAAAAGTGAATAAAAATAAATGAAAATACATATATCTACAGTCCTGGGTACATACACCTGTTCCTATAACAGACAGATAATACGACATTCATTTATATATGATCAAATGTTCAACGAGCTTCTACATGTTTCGCCTAAATGGCTTCATCAGGAAAGTTGACATGTTCGAGTGAATTAAAACATCAAAGCAAACTTTTTGCAGTATATTAAACCTTGGGTGTATAGAAAGAAAAGACATAGAGAGATTAATATAACATAATCGGAGAGATAATGTATAACATTTTATCCAACATAAATGAAAGCACTGGGTATGACCAAAATGATAAAAGAAAGTTCTGTGTATATAAAGAATGACAAAAAAAAAACCAAACCCAACCCTCCCAAACCTCCCTGTATACTAGTTTCTACACCATTTTGCTTCCTTCAAACTGAGAAAAACAAAGTGCTTTCTGTAGTATTCCAGTCTCTTTCTCTTGATGTCCCACTCCATAGCTTTACCCAGGTGGGTACACTTCCCAATGTTACTCACTTCCAGGATGTATGTTCTAGTACTCACATTGGAGAACACTTAGCCTGGCCTAAAAGGCCTTTTGCATCCCACCCCAAGTCCACTTCAGACCGTAATTTGAGTCATGGGGACTACAGCTGGTTCTTCTGGGTGTTGAACTGCCTCTCCTGGCAATTCAACCCAAGGCCATTAGCAGTAGCTGCCTACATCCTAATTACTGTGGGGTGTATGGGTCCCATGCATTGGCTTACAGGCTTCCCCCACCTGGTACCTATATGGACACCAACACCCATCATACGTTTAGAAATGTACTTTGGTAGACAAGGGGCTTAAAGCCTTTATTTATCTCAGTTTTAGATGTGTAAATCTCACAATTCACAATATCGCTTTTCAGCCTTTTGTCTAAGATCAAGTGCAGTATTTATTCGGATCAGTGTCCAGTAGGGGTCCTCCACTGACCTTTTGGCTGGGATGGCTGGCTGTATAGTATCCATGATGGGTTCCTGAGGGATCTTTCTTGTGGGAAGGCATCTGAATAAAGCATCCACCACATAAGGTGGAGGTTGGTAGTACTTGGTGTTAAGGATTCCGAGGGGCCTAGTGCCTCAGGATTCGAGCAGTGCTGCCTTGTCTGGCCTGGGGTCATGGAGGCAAATATCCTGCAGTGGTAATTGCCCCCTAGGAGTAGTGTCCTGGGGGTGCTCCTAGTATCACTGGGAGTTTAAGACCCATCTGTGAGAAAGGACACTAGGCCACAATATCCCTTTTTTAATGCATGCCACCTCATGGGCTAGGCGTTCTTTCCAAGACCTTGGCATCTGTGCTGGCACCTTTTTTATTTTCTTTTATTTATTTTTCTCTATGTGTTTGTCACTTGCACTTATATATGTGTGTTTTTTCACTCATAGATTGTAGGGTGTGGGTCCTCAGGCTTACCCTGAAGTCTAAGGTGAGAATGTGTGGCCATCAGGTTCCTACCTACCCAGCCTTGGGGAGGGCTGTTTTCGGGAGAGCCCCTTACCCAGTACTCAATGGTCAGCTTCTGTTGATCACGAGGATTGGGGTCCACTAAACCTTTTGGGTAGGTGGACCTGATTGTGCATTACCACCATCAGGAGTCTTGTGTACTATACATATGTAGCACTGACCCCCGAAGGAGCTGCTGGTTTTTGTTGGGCTTACCGTTACCTCACCTGTTCGCTGTGTCCGTCTTAGGGGTCCCGTTGTAAAGTTGATTAAAGGATATTGGCCCTGACACTTAGTCCTTTTTCCAAAGATTTATTTGAAAGAACATGAATTTTGCAATAGAGGGATAGAGGGTTAAGGGGAATTCAGGTACCTTGTAATTGCGGGTTAGAGGTATTTCCTTGATCCAGAGGACAAACAGCTTCCACAGGCTGGATCTAGCAACCACCGGATAGGCCTCTCTCACTGACCTAGCAGCCGATGAGATGCCCGGTCAAAGTCTCTGCCACAGACTTGTCAGTATAACGGAATCGTTCTACAATCCTCTGCCACAGGAAGGTACAACTATCAACTTGTTGCAAAGTTAAATAACTGTCACATAGTACCAGTTTATTTCAGCCAATCCGGCGGTACTGTGTGGTAAGTGACCCGGGATGCATCCTCTAACTGAGTCTCCAGGCTCTTCCAGAGATTCCAGCCTTGTTGCTTGTTCCTCTCCTGAAAAAGTCCTCCCCTGGATCCTCCAATCGCTTGGCTTCTCTTCGCAGGCAAGACAGCACAGGACCATCCCTGGATCGGTAGGCCTCAATACTTCCGGTGCCCACCCTTCAGTGCCCACCCTTTAGGCCAGCCGGCCCCAAGACATAGAGTAAGGCAGCACACACCCTAGGCCAGGAGGGCCATGAGGTTGGGATAACGACCCTCAAAAAATGGCATCTGTACCTTAAATACCCTTACCCAGAATGCACAGCGGGCAGACCATTCTCACCGGGCTGTTTCTGAGTAAAAGGTGTACCCAATGCATTTAGCCTGTTGCATTTCCAACACATCTAAAGAACTGTTATCCCTGGAGGAGGCCAAATGACAAGGTAAGTCTACCATATTGTGCAAGTATAAGTGACCCCACCAGCTCACAATGTGCTATACTTGACTCCTGGTCAATTTCACACTTATGCATATGCAGTAACTAGTGCATACCTTCATTTAAACTTTAAAGCAGAACTTAACCCATCGATTTAATGGTTTGCCAAAATAGTCACATTCAAGGTGTGCCGTGAATAATAACTGTCAAGCCCCATACACACTATCAGTTTTTCTGCTGAGTTTTTCCTTCAGGTTTACCAAAACCATGTAGTGCAAGGGCCTGCCTGATTGCATACAAATTGAAACTCCTAAGGTTTGACCTCATATTATATGGTTTTGGTAAATCTGAAGGAAAAACTCAGCAGCAAAACTGATAGTGTGTATGGGGCTTCACAGTTGCTTGTGCTCTTAACCAAACTGTCATACTATTAAATGGCTGATGTCATTACTGATCCCAGGCTAAGGCTTAGGCCCCATGCACACGAGACGCCGATGCAAACTCTGCTGAACGCATGTTTTAAAAAGCAGAAACCTGCGTTTAAAAACGCACGTTTTGCCGCGTTTTCATGCCGCGTTTAGCCGTGTTTTACCGCGTTTGCGTCTATAAGCGTTTGTAAAGATAACATCATATAGACCCTCCCCAAGGTCAGAAAGCATGTATTAACTATTAACTAACTATTTCTGCCATTTTGATCAGAGTGAGCAGCACTTGCATTTGCCTCTCTTTCTGTGTTTTTTTTTTTTTGGAAATGGATCCCATATTAAATATATGTCAGGAAATGCTCCTGATGTTGCTCTTGATGAGGCAGCAACGTCGTCCAAATTGCGTGAGAGGTCCAGAATCAGAGCTCGTCGATATTGGACCCATCCGTTGATGGCACAGCGAATGTCCGTTGGATATTTCACAAACATGGTGGGGGGTTGGGGCTGACTAGACATTGGTATGCAGGTTTTTCTTTGTGAAAAAAAGACATTGCTATGCTTTGGTCAGACTAGGTGGAGTCACTGATTAGATTAGAAATTGGATGAAGGGTTGGGGCAAAGAAGTGGAGGCATTCCTCATTGTCTAAGCCACCTAAAAAAAATTAGTTTTCTATGGCATTGCATCAGTGAGTATATATGCTCTATGAACTATCTAAAGTAATTACGACATTTTAAACCAATTTTTTTAGTATTTTTTTATGGTTTACCATCATATTTCTGAGTTTTCTGGTCCAAAAAATTGGGTTCCTTTAAAAACGATTATAAATGTAAACGCGGGTGCCATGTTTAGCATCTGAAACGTGGAAAAGCAAAGAGTCTGAACCCATTTTTTTGCTTCTGTAAAAATTTAGTTAAACGCAACTGCATAAGAACGGGAAAAAACTAGACTGTGTACATAGACACATAGGATAACATTGCATGCGTTCAGGGGCAGTTGAAAAAAGTGTCCAACTGCCTCTGAACGCGCGTTTAACAGCGTCTCGTGTGCATGGGGCCTAAAATGGCAGCTTCATTGGTCAATAAAAATAAAAATTGGGGTGGAAATCTTGTGAAAATACCTTTTTTAGGTGGCACTGAGTTGGTTGTGATCAATTTTGCCCCTTTCATAATCATTAATCACTGGGAACTAGGAAACAATTATAGCCGTTATTATTATTTAATTTTTTTAAGCCATCCAATCGGCTATAAGTTGTCAGTTGTGTGTCCAGCATAATACCAACACTGAGTTTACAGCATTATAGTCTTGGAATAGAACAGTTTCCACTGCTATGTCATTACGGCACTGAAGACAAGCAGTAAAGCATTGTTTCCACCCAATGTCATTATTTTCCTTCCTGACGTCTATAAATAACCACACAAACGCAATAAAGACTATTATAAAAGTCCGCTGTTATCTGCTGGGAGCATCTATATTTGGGGACAGTGACATTTTCAACTTAGAATGGGACGCATTTAGAAATGAAAGGGGTAACAGGAGGAGCAGGAACTATTGGAGGTGACCCATATATATATATATATATATATATATATATATATATATATATATATATATATATATATATATATATATATATATATATATATATATATATATATATATATATATATATATATATATATATATATATATTATATATATATATATATATATATATATATATATATGGCTAATGTGTAAATGAAAAGGATATTCGCTTTTACTATGACCAGGCCATTTTTTGATATTAAGCACTGCGCTACTTTAACTGACAATTGCGCGCGACGCTGTATGCAAATAAAATGTATATTATTTTTTTCACACAAATAGAGTTTTCTTTTGGTGGTATTTGATCACCACTGGATTTTATTTATATATATATATATATATATATATATATATATATATTTAAACAAAAAAAGACTGAAAATTAAATATATATATATATATATATATATATATATATATTATAGTGTGTGTATGTGTGTATGTATATATATATATATATATATATATATATATATATATATATATATATATATATATTTATATTACCGTATTTTCCGGCGTATAAGACGACCTTTTACACAAAAAAAAAAAAAACGGCCAAAAAGCGGGGGGTCGTCTTAAACGCCGGGTATAAAGCGGGGGTCGCCTTATATGCAAGCCGCTCCGGATGACAGCCCTCCGGATGCTAGCTAAATGTGCGGTAATACTGTATACATACAGTATACATCGCTGAGCCAATCCCGGCAAGCGATGTATTCTATTAATGAATACAAAGCCTGCTCGGATTGGAGTAACAACCTCTACCAATCCGAGCAGGCTAAATGCAGTAGCCTGCTCCGATTGGCTTTGAGAGTCAGAGGCGCGGGCTGATGATGTTACAGCCTCTGCCAATCCGAGCAGGCTTTGTATTCATTAATAGAATACATCGCTCGCCGTGATTGCCTCAGCGCGTTATACTGTATGTATACTGTGAGACAGTATGTTAGGCCCCTTTCACACTGGGGCGGTTTTCAGGCGGTACAGCGCTAAAAATAGTGCCTGTACACCGCCTGAAAAAAACGGCCCCATTCACTCCAGTGTGAAAGCCGGCGGGCTTTCACACTGGAGCGGTGCGCTAGCAGGACGATAAAAAAAGTCCTGCTAGCAGCATCTTTGGAGCGGTATAGGAGCGGTGTATTCACCGCTCCTATACCGCTCCTACCCATTGATTTCAATGGGACACGGCGGCGCTTTGCGGGGGATTTTAACCCTTTTTTGGCCCCTCGCGGGGGGTAAAGCCGCACCGCGAGCAGCCGAATACCGCGGCTAAAACGACGGTAAAGCAGCGCTAAATATAGTGCTGCTTTACCGTCGCCGCGGCTCCCACCCCAGTGTGAAAGGGGCCTTACTGTAACTGTTACCGAAGCTACTGAACTTGCGGCATTACCGCACTTCCAGCACGTTGACAGACTGGTCGGAAGGGGGTCGTCTTATACGGCTAGTATAGCACAAAACAAACATTTTAAATGGAGGATTAGGGGGCCGTCTTATATGCCCAGCCGCCTTATACGCTGGCAAATATGGTATATATATATATATATATATATATATATATATATATATATATATATATATATATATACCGTGTTTCCCCGAAAATAAGACCTAGCGTTATTTTCCAAGAGGGCTGCAATATAAGCCCTACCCCGAAAATAAGCCCTAGTTTTAAAATGTTTGTAACATCCTATAATCCACTCTATTACAGTAGTATATAATGTACAATGTGTGTGTTTTCTGTAATATAATTATAGCGAATTGCGTTCTGGCGGGTCACAGAATCGCAGAATGGCGCTATAACGAAGGTATTTGGCACAATTATATTACATTATACACTACTGTAATAGAGTGGATTGTAGGATTTTACAAGCATTTTAACTCGGTTCACACTGGGAATTCCTGTCAGGCAGGGAGAGAAGACAGCACATTACATGGTAAGACCTACCCCAAAAATAAGCCCTACTGTGTCTTTTGTTGCCAAAATTAATATAAGACCCAGGCTTATTTTCGGGGAAACACGTTATATATATTTTTACTTTCTGCTCTAAAACCTATCCAATAATTTTTTATTTTTTAATCTAATTTTTTCATGAATTTAGGATAAAATTCTGATACATATCTTTGGGGGGGGGGGGGATCCCAATATTACAGTAGTACCTTGGATCACAAGCATAATTTGTTCCAGAAGCATGCTTGTAATCCAAAGCACTCATATATAAAAAAAAAAAGCGAGTTTCCCCATAGAAATCAATGGAAACTCAATAATTAGTTCCTCAGGGACTGTTGGTGTATGCAGTACTGCATGTGGCCAGAGGTGGGGGGCGCCGGAGACACTCAGGAACTGAGCGTCTCTGAGCATTTCCGAGCATCACTGACGCCCCCGCACCTCTGGCCACATGCGGTACTGCACACCCCAGTGGCTTGAATCCTCCTCATCTTGCGAGACAACGCTTGCAAATTGAGTCAGGATTTTCTTTTTAAAATAGTTCATATTGCGAAACCTTTGTAAACCGCGTTACTTGCAATCCGAGGTTTTACTGTATTTGGTTTGTGTGAGTTTTCTGGAGTTTCTATTTATTTATTTATTTTTATACTACTAATGGCAGTGATTAGTGACTTATAGTGGGACTGTGATAGTGTGGCGGGCACTGACACTAACTGACACTGGCTGGAAGGTACACTAACTGACATTGACATCATCAGTGACACTAATTACTATACACTGTCACTGTACTACTGACACTGGCTGGGAAGGGGTTAACATCTAGGGGCGATCAAGGGGTGAACTTTGTGCCTGTCAGGGCTGGGCTCAGCCCTTCCCTCTCAAAGCTGGCCGCTCAGCTGTCGGCTAATTTCCAGCTCCCATCTATCCTGCTCATCCGTCCTGACTACTTAAGCCGTCCAGCCCAGATGATCTCTGCCTTCATCTTGGTCACATCTCTAGAGATGCTCTCCTGTGTTCCTGTTAAAGACTTGCTTGGCTGACGTTCCTTCTGGCTCCAGATCCTGCTTGCTGTTTTACTACGCTCCTCTCTGGGCTATACAGAAGTGTTATCAGGCTGGAGGCCTTCCACTGTATAGCTTTCTACCTATAGAAGTCACAAAGTCTGCCAATTACCATTGCATCTATTCAAGGGTGTCCTGGCCCTAACCTTCTCTCCCCCAGTTCTGTTAAGAGAAAATGAATCTTATGTTTGCCTTCAAAAAGTGACTGACGCCCATTATTCTTCTTGCATCACCCCCACCATGTCTGGTAACCCACTCTACAAGGAAGGATGTCCGCTCTCCCTAACCCTTGAGGTCACATTAGACCCCCAATGTACGAATCATTCTTCCCACTGGTCACCAATATAAGGAGCATTCTTCCCACTGATCACCAATGTAAGGAGCATTCTTCCCACTGATCACCAATGTAAGGGGCATTCTTCCCACTGACCACCAATGTAAGGAACATTCTTCCCACTGACCACCAATGTAAGGAGCATTCTTCCCACTGATCACCAATGTAAGGGGCATTCTTCCCACTGATCACCAATGTAAGGGGCATTCTTCCCACTGATCACCAATGTAAGGAACATTCTTCCCACTGATCACCAATATAAGGAGCATTCTTCCCACTGATCACCAATGTAATGGAGCATTCTTCCCACTGATCACCAGTGTAAGGGGCATTCTTCCCACTGATCACCAATGTAAGGAGCATTCTTCCCTCTGATCACCAATGTAAGGAACATTCTTCCCACTGATCACCAATGTAAGGGGCATTCTTCCCACTGATCACCAATGTAAGGAACATTCTTCCCACTGATCACCAATGTAAGGAACATTCTTCCCACTGATCACCAATATAAGGAGCATTCTTCCCACTGATCACCAATGTAATGGAGCATTCTTCTCACTGATCACCAATGTAAGGGGCATTCTTCCCACTGATCACCAATGTAAGGGGCATTCTTCTTTCCACTCACCATCAATGTAAGGAGCATTCTTCCCACTATCCACTAATGTAAGGATCGTTCTTACCACTGACCACTAATGTAAGGAGCATTCTTCCCACTGACCATCAATGTAAGGAGCATTCTTCCCACTGACCATCAATGTAAGGAGCATTCTTCAAACTGACCACCAATGTAATGGGCATTCTTCCCACTGACCACCAATGTAAGGATCATTCTTCTCATTATTCACTAATGTAAGGATAGTTCTTCCCACTGACTACCAATGTAAGGAGCATTCTTCCCAATGACCATCAATGTAAGGACCATTATTCCCACTGACAACCAATGTAAGGAGCATTCTTCCCCCTGACCATCAATGTAAGGAGCATTCTTCCCACTGATCACCAATGTAAGGGGCATTCTTCCCACTGATCACCAATGTAAGGAACATTCTTCCCACTGATCACCAATATAAGGAGCATTCTTTCCACTGATCACCAATGTAATGGAGCATTCTTCCCACTGATCACCAGTGTAAGGGGCATTCTTCCCACTGATCACCAATGTAAGGGGCATTCTTCTTTCCACTCACCATCAATGTAAGGAGCATTCTTCCCACTATCCACTAATGTAAGGATCGTTCTTACCACTGACCACTAATGTAAGGAGCATTCTTCCCACTGACCATCAATGTAAGGAGCATTCTTCCCACTGACCATCAATGTAAGGAGCATTCTTCAAACTGACCACCAATGTAATGGGCATTCTTCCCACTGACCACCAATGTAAGGATCATTCTTCTCATTATTCACTAATGTAAGGATAGTTCTTCCCACTGACTACCAATGTAAGGAGCATTCTTCCCAATGACCATCAATGTAAGGACCATTATTCCCACTGACAACCAATGTAAGGAGCATTCTTCCCCCTGACCATCAATGTAAGGACCATTCTTTTTTCTACTCACCATCAACGTAAAAAACATTCTTCCCACAATCCACTAATGTAAGGATTGTTCTTACCACTGACCATCAATGTAAGGTGCATTCTTCTCACCACCAATGTAAGGAGTATTCTTCACAATGACCACCAATGTAAGGACCATTCTTCCCACTGACCACCAATGTAAGGGGCATTCTTCCAACTGACCACCAATGTAAGGGGCATTCTTCCAACTGATCGCCACTACAGTAAATGTAGAGCTAAGCTGTGTAATAATAGATCTGTATGTCATTTTCGGTATAAGTTGTCACCTTTTTGTATACAGTTCTGCTATATAGCTCTAATGAACGTGTTTTATTAATCACAAGACATGTTGTATAAAATTCCGACAATCAAATAAGGCATCTTTTGAATAAGATCCATTAATCCATTTTGCATCATGCCTTGCCCCTCAGTATTGGAATAGAGCACTCACCGTTTGCTGTACCATATTTTCTTTCCTTTTATGCTGATGACACTGACACATTATTGATAGATGATACAGTTCTCTGAATGATCTATAGCACCATGTTGGCCTTGTATGTATCCATCTGTTCAGTTATATCCAACTCTTGGGAATTCCATTGGCCAGCTCTTGGGTACCATATCTGATGGATTTGAAAACTGTTCCCATTGGATTTTCTTGGTGAATTTTTTTTAAGAGGTAGGTTGCTAGGTCTTTCCTCAACCCTCCCCAAATTGGTGAATTTTTAACGAGGCAGGTTGCAAGGTCTTTCCTCAAACCTCACCAACCTGTTTTTTTTTCACTAGGTAGGTTGCTAGGTCTTTCCTCAACTCTTCCCAACTTGGTGAGTTTTTTACGAGATAGGTTGCTAGGTCTTTCTTCAGCCCTCCACAACTTTCCCCAAACTTCGTCAACTTGGTGAAGTTTTTATGAGGCAGGTTGCTTGGTCTTTTCCCAACTTTCCTCACCTTGTGTTGATTTTTTTACGAGGTAGGTTGCCAGGTCTTTCGTCAACCCTCCCCAACTTGGTGACATTTTTGCAAGGTAAGTTGGTAGGTCTTTCCTCAACCCTCCCTAACGGTGAATTTTTCGCACAGTATGTTGCAAGGCCTTTCCTCAACGCTCCCCAACTTGGTGAGTTTTTTACGAGATAGGTTGCTAGGTCTTTCTTCAACCCTCCACAACTTTCCCTAACCTTCCTCAACTTGGTGACGTTTTTATGAGGTAGGTTGCTTGGTCTTTCCCTAACCTTCGTTACTTTGTGTTGATTTTTTACGAGGTAGGTTGCCAGGTCTTTCCTCAACCCTCCCCAACTTGGTGCCTTTTTTGCGAGGTAAGTTGGTAGGTCTTTCCTCAACCCTCCCCAACTAGGGGAATTTTTTTACACAGTATGTTGCAAGGCCTTTCCTTAACTTTCCCCAACTTGGTGAGTTTTTTACGGGATAGGTTGCTAGGTCTTTCTTCAACCCTCCACAACTTTTCCCAACCTTCCTCAACTTGGTGAAGTTTTTATGTGGTAGGTTGCTTGGTCTTTCCCCAACCTTCCTCACCTTGTGTTGATTTTTTACGAGGTAGGTTGCCAGGTCTTTTCTCAACCCTTCCCAACTAGGGGAATTTTTTTTACACAGTATGTTGCAAGGCCTTTCCAGAACTCTCCCCAGATTTTTTTTTTTTTACAAGGTAGGGTGCTAGATCCTTTCTCAACCCTCCCAAACCTGGTGATTTTTTTATGAGGTAGTTTGCAAGCTCCTCCCTCCCCAACTGCTCAGCTTGGGAATGGCATGCCGAAAGTAAGAACACATGTGCATAGCCAATATGAATACACATATCAGGGGCCAATGTAGACAGGAGCTAATCAACCTACCAGCATGCTTGTTGGAGTGTGGGAGGAAGAAAAAATTACTGGAGGAGACACATGCAAACACAGGGTGACGGTGCAAACTCCATGCAGATATTGCCCTGGATGGTATTCAGGACCCCTGTGCTGCAAGACATAATTGCAACCACTAAGCCACTGTCCTGCCCTTTTAGCCCTGTAGGACGGCATAAAATTAGATTAGTCCAGCGTGTGGCTGTAACTGTCACCGGCCTGGAGTGATTGACATTTGCCCGAGCACAACGATTAAAATAGAAGCTTTCTTATCTGGCTTGTCCAAATCTTCCCATGGGGATGTTTTCATGTAGTGGAAAGTTTGTAGAAGATATATCGGGAACTTTCATAAGAGAATGAGTTGGGGAAACAGCGAGGAGAGTTTTCATAGCAGTAAAAGTTGTTATGACAGCCAAACACATCCATAATAGTCTGGATCCAAGTCACATGACGGGAAGAGCCGGGGCCAGAACATGACAATCGGCCCTGATTAGATAAACACTTCTTGTTTATTTGGTTAGGATGAGGGCTGTTTATGTAATTAGGTCAGATGCTGTGAATATTATTCAACTTTACAGCTCGGAAGCTTTGAGATCATTAAAATGACTGCAGGATGGAGGGAAGCGAGCATTGTCAACCAAATACTGAGCTGGTATTGTAATGTGGAACTTGATGCGTCATTCATAAATGTATGATATTTCCAATAGAATGTCCATGCGGCCCCCAATCACTAAAATCTTATATAAGCTTTCACATTATTGTTATTTTAAAAAGTACATTTTAGTCTTATTTAATTTAACCACTTCAGCCCTAGAAGAATTTGGCCCCTTACTGACCGGGCCATTTTTTGCGATTCAGCACTGCGCCGCTTTAACTGACAATTTCACGGTCGTGCGACGCTGTACCCAAACAAAATCGATATCCTTTTTTTTTCCCCACAAGAAGGATCAACGCAGGTCGGATCAAGCGCCTTGAGGCGATTCAGTTTGCATTTGCAGCGCTATACAAGTCATTCATTCATTCAGAGCTTTTGGTGGTATTTGATCAACTCTGCGTTTTTTATTTTTTGCGCTATAAACAAAAATAGAGCGCCAATTTGAAAAAATATATAATAATATGTTTTACTTTCTGCTATAAAACATATTATATAAAACAAATCGAATTTCTTCATCAATTTAGGCTAATACTATTATTATACAGGATTTATATATTGCCAACAGTTTATGTAGCGTTTTACAACTTGAGGGTAGACAGTACAAATACAATACACTTTAATACAGTAGAAATCAGAGGGCCCTGCTCTTTAGAGCTTACAATCTAAGAGGGATATGTATTCTGCTGCATATTTTTGGTTAAAAAAAACAAAGCGTATATTGATTGGTTTGCGCAAAAGTTATAGCATCTACAAACTATGGGATAGATTTATTGGCTTTTTTTTTTTTTTTTTATATTGTTTTTACTAGTATCGGCGATGATCAGCGATTTTTAGCAGGACTGAAACATTGTGGCGGACAAATCTGACACTTTTTGGGGACCAGTGACACCAATACAGTGATCAGTGCTAAAACAAATGCACTGTCACTGTATAAATGACACTGGCAGGAAAGGGGTTAACATCAGGGGCGATCAAGGGGTTAAGTGTGCTCCTAGGCAGTGCTTTCTAACTGTGGGGGGAATGCTGTGACTGAAGGAAGACAGACATCCGTGTTTCTTATATATTTTTTAATTTTTGCTATAATAAATATCCCAAATTTAAAAAATTGAGTAACGTCCCACCTTTTGGACTCTCAGCTGTCCCCGGCCAGCTCGGAGGGGCGAGGATCGCTCAGGGGCCCCCGGGATCTCCAAGAAGGACCCAGACGGGTGGGACCTTTATTCGGGAGCAGCGGCGGCTGGTGGGTCCGGCTTCTCCTGCGTCTCCTCCCTCCTCTTCCCTCTAGGCCAATAGGATCGCTTCTCCTTTCGACAAAACGGGGAAACTGGTCTCAAGACCCGCTTCCTGATTGGCCAGGAGGGGGATCCGTGTGGCAATAGTTAATATTCATTCGCTATTATCACACAACTGGGTGGGCTCAGGGCGAAGTGCTCTGCGTCCCGAGCTCACCCTTTTTTGAAGCCTATTAGAGGCTCAGGCTCTAATCACGTGCTTCAAAAAAAAACACTCCCCTCCACTGGAATCCATGTGCCGGCGCCCTGCTTGTAGTTTAGGGGGCCGGACGCATGTATGGGGGGCCCCTGGGCAATAGAAGATCATGGGGCCCCCTTGGTCCCCCACACTCAAGCCACACCTGCACAGGGAGACACAAGGGGAGGGAGAGCACACAGGGGGACACTGTGTGGGGGGGGGGGGAGAGAAAGCACACAGGGGTACACTGGGGGGGGAGGGCACACGGGGACACTGGGGGGGAGCACAATGGGGGACACTGGGGAGGGAGAGCACACAGGGGGACACTGTGGGGGGGAGAGCACACAGGGGGACACTGTGGGGGGAGAGCACACAGGGGGACACTGTGGGGGGGGGGGGAGAGCACACAGGGGGACACTGTGGGGGGGAGAGCACACAGGGGGACACTGTGGGGGGAGAGCACACAGGGGGACACTGTGGTGGGGAGAGCACACAGGGGGACACTGTGGGGGGAGAGCACACAGGGGGACACTGTGGTGGGGAGAGCACACAGGGGGACACTGTGGGGGGGGAGAGCACACAGGGGGACACTGTGGGGGGGGAGAGCACACAGGGGGACACTGTGGGGGGGAGAGCACACAGGGGGACACTGTGGGGGGGGAGAGCACACAGGGGGACACTGTGGGGGGGGAGAGCACACATGGGGACACTGGGGGGGGGGGCACACAGGGGGACACTGGGGAGGGAGAACACACACACACACACAGGGGGACACTGGAGGGTGGGGGGCACCAGGGGAGTATCATGGGCCTTGCTGCAGTCATGTTGGGGCCCGGGGCCCATACATATATATATACACCCCCCCCCCTATGATTTGTGGCGGCCCTGGTGTCTCACTCACTGAGTCACCCGATGCCGGTAATAATACTTCTAACGGCGCGGTGCTCCCCGCTGGCCCCTCCACTCTTCTCGTCCATCCCAGGTCACGTGATGTCACGACGCATACAGTACAAGTACCTGGGATGGAGGGGGGGGGCTGGCGGGGAGCAGCGCGCCATTAGCAGTATTATAATCGGCATCACGGCATGTAATACTTATACAGCCGCTTCAAGTGGCCTCTCGTGTGGCCGAGTCTGGGCCCCTAATGGCCTCGGGCGGCACCCGAGTGACCGACTGGTCAGTCCGCCCCTGGCCGCCGCTGATTAGGATTATTTAAGATAATTAGTGTCTTTGTAAGAGAAGTATGGGCCAATGGGGCCACGAATGAAAGAGACAAAGTAATGAAGCAAAAAGCTACTGCTGTGCTCTGTTTCAATAACCTACCTCTAGAATGCCCTGCAAAACCAGCGTCATGGGTGTACCCAGTGCTAAAAGTGTATTTGTTAATTTTTATTTTTTTTGTGAATAATATTATAAAATATGAACGCCAATTAAAAAAAACTTGTGAATATAAAAACGTTACGTTGACCAAAGCCACATATACAAAACATCTGCATCCAACTGTCATTTTAAAACCGGCAACTAGATGTCCTCATAGGAAGGAATGTGACATTTTCTGTAGTCTTCCTTCCTGCGGATTCCTCATATGGTAATAATATTCCTAATAACATACAAATGTGGATGTTCTGTGAAAGAGTTTTGTCACAAACATCCCTTCACAAGAAGGTGCTCTAAATGCAGCTCCGTATTATAAGTGCCTGCGTTTGGGCACAAGTGGCTGCATTTGTTGGGCACAAGTGGTGGCATTTGATGGGGCACAAGTGCCTGCGTATGATGGGCACAAGTGGTTGCATTTGATGGGGCACAAGTGGCTGCATTTGATGGGGCACAAGTGGCTGCGTATGATGGGCACAAGTGGCTGCGTATGACAGGCACAAGTGGCTACATTTGATGGGGCACAAGTGGCTGCGTTTGATGGGCACAAGTGGCTGCATTTGATGGGACACACGTGGCTGCGTATGATGGGTACAAGTGGTTGCATTTGATGGGGCACAAGTGGCTGCATTTGATGGGGCACAAGTGGCTGCGTATGATGGGCACAAGTGGCTGCGTATGACAGGCACAAGTGGCTACATTTGATGGGGCACAAGTGGCTGCGTTTGATGGGCACAAGTGGCTGCATTTGATGGGACACACGTGGCTGCGTATGATGGGGCACAAGTGGCTGCTTATGATGGGCAAAATGGCTCCATTTGATGGGCACAAGTGGCTGCGTATGATGGGTACAAGTGGTTGCATTTGATGGGGCACAAGTGGCTGCATTTGATGGGGCACAAGTGGCTGCGTATGACGGGCACAAGTGGCTGCATATAATGGGCACAAGTGGCTGCATATAATGGGCACAAGTGGCTGCATTTGATGGGGCACAAGTGGCTGCGTATGATGGGCACAAGTGGCTGCGTATGATGGGTACAAGTGGTTGCATTTGATGGGGCACAAGTGGCTGCGTATGACGGGCACAAGTAGCTGCATTTGATGGGGCACAAGTGGCTGTGTATGATGGGGCACAAGTGGCTGCGTATGATGGGGCACAAGTGGCTGCGTATGATGGGCACAAGTGGCTGCGTATGATGGGCACAAGTGGCTGCGTTTGATGGGGCACAAGTGGCTGCATATGATGGGCACAAGTGGCTGCATTTGATGGGGCACAAGTGGCTGCGTATGATGGGGCACAAGTGGATGCGTATGATGGGGCACAAGTGGCTGCGTATGATGGGCACAAGTGGCTGCGTATGATGGGGCACAAGTGGCTGCATTTGTTGGGCACAAGTGGCTGCATTTGATGGGGCACAAGTGACTGTGTTTGATGGGCACAAGTGGCTGCGTATGATGGGTACAAGTGGCTGCGTTTGATGGGCACAAGTGGCTGCGTATGACGGGGCACAAGTGGCTGCGTATGACGGGGCACAAGTGGCTGCGTATGATGGGGGCACAAGTGGCTGCATTTGATGGGGCACAAGTGACTGTGTTTGATGGGCACAAGTGGCTGCGTATGATGGGTACAAGTGACTGTGTTTGATGGGCACAAGTGGCTGCATTTGATGGGGCACAAGTGACTGTGTTTGATGGGCACAAGTGGCTGCGTATGATGGGTACAAGTGGCTGCGTATGATGGGGCACAAGTGGCTGCGTATGATGGGCAAAAGTGGCTGCGTATGGTGGGCAAAAGTGGCTGCGTATGATGGGCACAAGTGGCTACATTTGATGGGGCACAAGTGGCTGCGTATGATGGGGCACAAGTGGCTGCGTTTGAGGTTCACAAGTGGCTGCGTATGACGGGCACAAGTGGCTGCGTATGACGGGCACAAGTGGCTGCGTATGACGGGGCACAAGTGGCTGCGTATGACGGGCACAAGTGGCTGCATTTGATGGGGCACAAGTGGCTGTGTATGATGGGTACAAGTGGCTGTGTATGACAGGCACAAGTGGCTGCGTTTAATGGGGCACAAGTGGCTGTATTTGATGGGCACAAGTGGCTGCGTTTAATGGGCACAAGTGGCTGTATTTGATGGGCACAAGTGGCTGCGTATGATGGGTACAAGTGGCTGCGTTTGATGGGCACAAGTGGCTGCGTATGACGGGGCACAAGTGGCTGCGTATGACGGGGCACAAGTGGCTGCGTATGATGGGGCACAAGTGGCTGCATTTGATGGGGCACAAGTGACTGTGTTTGATGGGCACAAGTGGCTGCGTATGATGGGTACAAGTGGCTGCGTTTGATGGGCACAAGTGGCTGCGTATGATGGGGCACAAGTGGCTGCATTTGTTGGGCACAAGTGGCTGCATTTGATGGGGCACAAGTGACTGTGTTTGATGGGCACAAGTGGCTGCGTATGATGGGTACAAGTGGCTGCGTATGATGGGGCACAAGTGGCTGCGTATGATGGGGCACAAGTGGCTGCGTTTGAGGTTCACAAGTGGCTGCGTATGATGGGGCACAAGTGGCTGCGTATGATGGGGCACAAGTGGCTGCGTTTGAGGTTCACAAGTGGCTGCGTATGACGGGCACAAGTGGCTGCGTATGACGGGGCACAAGTGGCTGCGTTTGATGGGCACAAGTGGCTGCATTTGATGGGGCACAAGTGGCTGTGTATGATGGGTACAAGTGGCTGTGTATGATGGGCACAATTGGCTGCGTTTAATGGGGCACAAGTGGCTGTATTTGATGGGCACAAGTGGCTGCGTATGATGGGTACAAGTGGCTGTGTATGATGGGCACAATTGGCTGTGTATGACAGGCACAAGTGGCTGCGTTTAATGGGGCACAAGTGGCTGTATTTGATGGGCACAAGTGGCTGCGTATGATGGGTACAAGTGGCTGCGTATGATGGGGCACAAGTGGCTGCGTATGATGGGCAAAAGTGGCTGCGTATGGTGGGCAAAAGTGGCTGCGTATGATGGGCACAAGTGGCTGTGTATGATGGGTACAAGTGGCTACATTTGATGGGGCACAAGTGGCTGCGTATGATGGGGCACAAGTGGCTGCGTTTGAGGTTCACAAGTGGCTGCGTATGACGGGCACAAGTGGCTGCGTATGACGGGCACAAGTGGCTGCGTATGACGGGGCACAAGTGGCTGCGTATGACGGGCACAAGTGGCTGCATTTGATGGGGCACAAGTGGCTGTGTATGATGGGTACAAGTGGCTGTGTATGACAGGCACAAGTGGCTGCGTTTAATGGGGCACAAGTGGCTGTATTTGATGGGCACAAGTGGCTGCGTTTAATGGGGCACAAGTGGCTGCGTATGATGGGTACAAGTGGCTGCGTTTGATGGGCACAAGTGGCTGCGTATGACGGGGCACAAGTGGCTGCGTATGACGGGGCACAAGTGGCTGCGTATGACGGGGCACAAGTGGCTGCATTTGATGGGGCACAAGTGACTGTGTTTGATGGGCACAAGTGGCTGCGTATGATGGGTACAAGTGGCTGCGTTTGATGGGCACAAGTGGCTGCGTATGATGGGGCACAAGTGGCTGCATTTGTTGGGCACAAGTGGCTGCATTTGATGGGGCACAAGTGACTGTGTTTGATGGGCACAAGTGGCTGCGTATGATGGGTACAAGTGGCTGCGTATGATGGGGCACAAGTGGCTGCGTATGATGGGGCACAAGTGGCTGCGTTTGAGGTTCACAAGTGGCTGCGTATGACGGGCACAAGTGGCTGCGTATGACGGGGCACAAGTGGCTGCGTTTGATGGGCACAAGTGGCTGCATTTGATGGGGCACAAGTGGCTGTGTATGATGGGTACAAGTGGCTGTGTATGATGGGCACAATTGGCTGCGTTTAATGGGGCACAAGTGGCTGTATTTGATGGGCACAAGTGGCTGCGTATGATGGGTACAAGTGGCTGTGTATGATGGGCACAATTGGCTGTGTATGACAGGCACAAGTGGCTGCGTTTAATGGGGCACAAGTGGCTGTATTTGATGGGCACAAGTGGCTGCGTATGATGGGTACAAGTGGTTGCATTTGATGGGCACAGTGATGCTGCAATTGATGGGGGGGGGGGGGGGGGTTTCAGTATTTTCCATTATACTGGCAATTCGCACATCAAAGCGGACGATCGATTTTGCTTTCCTTCAATCAGTGGAAGGAGAGCATAATCTTTGGGCTGCTGAGAGAGATCAAGTCGCCTGCCCTGCCAGACAGGGCCGTGCTGTGTAACAGAGCTGGGTAAATCTCAGGACTGGATGGACAGAAATCCAAATCCTTTGGCAGGTATCTCGGCTCCCCTTTATATGCGTTTCCTTTGCGGATATAACAGTTAGCTTGGTGTTCAGTCCAATCCACAGTGACATCTGTAGGCACTTTATTTCCTCCTGTCCCGTGTGTATAAATCTACGGACTCCACCCTTCCCCCATACACGGGGTCTCGTGTTCCTCGTTGCGTTTTATAGTTTAGGAACCAAAAGCCGGGAGGGACGTGATGTGGTGACATCTTGATGGAGGAGCTCCGTCCCGTGTGCATAGTAAAGGGTGACACACGGGTGGGACATGTGTCATATATAAGTGCCTGGCACGCCATTCTGTCACGTAACATTAATCAAACACGCAACGCGCTATGACTTCCCATGACTTCCAGATAAACCGCTAAAGACCCCCCTAGAAATCATACATGGGATTTATGTTACTTGCCTTTTTCTCCAGCCAGTCCTGAGATGTAAACAGCTCCGTCAGGCCGACACAACCAGGTTGGTGACTTTTCTGGGCTGCAGGTCATCTGTAGAAGTCGCTCAACTTCCTGCCCCCCAAACTGTGTTTCCTGCCTGCAGTTTAGCTGTAAATTACTCTTTAACCACCTAAAGACCCCCTGGCTAGTTTTCAGCTGTCATACTTTGAATGACAATTAGTCATGGAACACTGTAACCAGATCCATTTGGTCCCCCCCCCCCCCCCCCCCCAGAGAATAGGTGCAGGAACTCCCCTTTTCAAAGTCACCCCCTTGTCTCTGCCCCCTGCGCACCTTTCCTTGGTTCCACCCCCTACCCAGTACCGCCCCTTTTAGAGAATACAGAACCAAAGTCATTGGTATGGAATTTGTCAATGATAATAAGAAAAGCTGTAAAATAGATCCCCTGCAGCTAGCAACAATAGATCACCATCAACAATGGTACACCCACAACATAATTCCCCCTCAGGAACAATAGACCCCCAGCAGCAACAACAGATCTCCCCGCAGACAGCACTGATAGACCCTCCCGCAGCTAGCAACAATAGCCATCAACAGTAGATCCCTGCCAGCAACAACTGACCCCCCAGGAACATAAGACCCCCTCCAGCAACAATAGATTCCCAGTGCAGCAACAATAGACCTGCCTAGCAACGACAATCAAAACCCCCAACAACCACCACCCCCCCTCCCCGCAAAATTAGATCCCATCCAGCAACAACTGAGCCCCCAGCAACATAAGACCCCCTCCAGCAACAATTCATCCCCCTGCAGCAACAATAGACCTACCTAGCAACGACAATAAAAAACCCCAACCACCACCCCCACCCCCCCCCAGCAAAATTAGATCCCCTCCAGCAACAACTGACCCCCCCCAGCAACATAAGACCCCCTCTAGCATCAATATATCCCCCTACAGCAACAATAGACCTCCCTATCGGTGACAATCAAAACCCCCAATCACACCGCCCCCTCCTCCCTGCAAAATTATATCCCCTCCAGCAACATCTAACCACCCCAGCAACATAGGACCCCCCTCCAGCAACAATATATCCCACTACAGCAACAATAGATCCCACTATAGCAACAATAGAACTCCCTAGCGGCGACAATCAAAACCCCCCAACCCCCCCGCAAAATTAGATCCCCTCCAGCAACAACTGACCCCCAGCAACATTAGACCCCCTCCAGCAACAATAGACCTGCCTAGTGGCAACAATCAAAACCCCCAACCACCACCCCACCCCCCCCCCACACAAAATTAAATCTCCAGCAACAACTGACCCCCCCAGCAACATAAGACCCACTCCCCAACCACCACCACGCAAAATTAGATCTCCAAACACCACCCCCCCCCCCCACAAAATTAGATCTCCAGCAACAACTGACCCCCCCCCCCCCAGCAACATAAGACCCACTCCAGCAACAATAGATTCCCTGTGCAGCAACAATAGACCTCCCTAGCTGCAACAATCAAAACCACCAACAAGCCCCCCCCCCTGCAAAATTTGATCCCCTCCAGCAACAACTGACCCCCCAGCAACATAAGACCCTCTGCAGCAACAATAGATCTCTTTGCAGCCAGCAGCAATAGACCCCTCCCTCAACAGTAGATCCAACCCAGCAACAACTGACCCCCCAGAAACATAAGACCCCCACCAGAAACAATAGATTCCCTGTGCAGCAACAATAGACCTCCCTAGCGCCGACAATCAATCAAAAACCCCAACCACCCCCCCCGCAGAACTAGATCTCCTCCAACAACTTACCCCCCCAGCAACATAAGACCCCCTCCAGCAACAATAGATCCCCAGCAGCAACAATAGACCTCCCTAGCGGCAACAATCAAAACCCCCAACCACCCCCTGCAAAATTAGATCCCCTCCACCAACAACTGAACCCCCAGCAACAATAGATCCCCTGCAGCAACAATACACCTCCCTAGGAGCGACAATCAAAACCTCCAACAACCACCCCCACACCCCCTGCAATATTATATCCCCCAGCAGCAATAATAGACCTCCCTTGTGGCGACAATCAAAACCCTCAACCACCCCCCGCAAAATTAGACCCCCCTCGAGTAACATAAGACCCCCCTTCAGCAACAATAGATCCCTCAGCAGCAACAATAAACCTCCCTAGCGGCGAGAACCAAAACCCCCCACCCCCCTGCAAAATTAGATACCCTCCAGCAACAATAGATCCCCCAGCAGCAAAAAAAAGACCTCCCCAGCAACAATAACCCATCCTCCCTGCAAAAATTGACCCCTTCCAGCAACAATAGATCCCCCTGCAGCCATCATCAATAGACTCTTCAGCACAACCCAGTACTTCTTGCCATTACTTACATTCAGTGCTTGCTGGAGGTGCCGGAACTACGTTCCCCCACGTTCCCGCTGGAAAAAAAGCCCTGCATTTTATTTTATTTTTTTCAAACAAATAGAGCGTTCTTTAGGTGGTATTTAATCGCTGGGTTTATTTATTAATTTTTGTTATATAAAGGCAAAAACTCTGAAGGACGCAGCGCTTACAGGGCACACCCCAGAGGCCGCGCACGAGCGGAAGGAGTGGGAGGCCATATAGTTCCAACTTCCATCCTTCCGGATTTAAGAAGTACCCGTCCAGCCGTTTAGCTGCAATGGCTATGTAGCACCCTCTAGTGCTAGAAATGTACATCGTTCTTTTTTTGTAAGTGTAGGTAAATTTCTGCCGGCTTGGCTGGCAGCCAAACCTGTCTGTGTTTTTCCTGGGTTGGGCAGAAATCCAGGGAGAGCTGGGTGACTCACAGGCAGCATCACTGAGACCTCCACCCTACTTCTAGAATTTTCTGTAACCTTCTAGAACAGACTTTCTCAACCTTTTTACCCCAGAGGAACCCTTGAAATCATGTTCAGGTCTCGAAGAACCCTTCATTGGTGGTCAGTGAAAAAAAAATGCCCCTTACATTTGTGGTCATGTAGTGGCGGTAAAAAAGCAATCCCTATGGATGGCTTAAGACTGTTGGCTTCATGTAACTGGCTCTACCAACAGAACTATGAAAACACCTTAAGATAGGAGGTCCATCAGCCACAGCTCAAGGAACCCCTCTCAACCTTCTGAGGAACCCTTGGGTTCCACGGAATCCTGGTTGAGAATGTCTGTTCTAGAAGAATGGGAGGGGAGGTAAGGTGGAGCTGCCTGGAGTATTCTGAGGGCCCTGACCAATCCCCAACCTGGATTGGAAGGGGGCAGGCCTCCTTAAATACTCGGGGTCAGCCCAGCTGGGGAGGAATTTTTCGGGTGGAAGCTGGAGATGGAGTGTTAGGCTGTCGTGGCCTTTGAGGGAGCTCCCCAGACTGGGTAGGGGGGGGGGGTGACGTTGGGCCTGGGCCCGGGTGTGGACAGGACCCTCTCATGACACACAGAGGTGTCCTGGACAGGAGGCACAGGAGCAAGGAGAGGATAATAGGAGACCAGGAGGAACCTCAAGTGGCAGCCAGGAGGGCTGGTGAGTGACACACAGTTGGGAGGTCTGGGAGGCACACCTTAGGTGACTGGGATGGGTGCCGAGCCAGTCAGGGTGACTGTGGTGGCATGGGCAGTGGAAAGAGGCAGCTGCAGCCAGGAGGGGTGGCAGGGCCTGTAGAGGTGGTACTGGGACCAGCAGCCACATGTGGGACAGCTGGCACTAAGGACTTCCTATTTTTGCTACACCATAGAGGCCCAGGGTCCCTGCCTGCAAAGGGCATTTGGCTGAGGCTAATTCCTGCCATGTTATCATATTATAATGGGCCTCTTCTTAATTTTACCTCGCTCCCCCCTGTCCATATCTTCCAGCACTACATCCCCAGAATCCCCCGTACTTCTGAGTATGAGCTGCACTGGGACCCCCCCTCCCCCCAGCAACCTACAATCCAGCGCTGGGCACATGAGCGGTAAATCATCAGACCGGGGGGGGGGGGCAGGCCTAACCAGGAGTAGATTTCACCAATCAGAAAGTAGAAATGTAAGGGGGTCCTGGCAGCAGATCCCGGCTACTGATCTCCTGACAGGGGGCGCTAGGATGGTAAAAGCCGCTAGTGTTGCGGGAAGTACTCAATGTGACGTCACACAGCAGACGCGGGTACCTGTGTGACATTTCCCACCACACTAGAGTCTTTCACCATCCTACCGCCACCTGTCCTGAGATCAGCACCCGAGGCCCCCGCAGGTCTGATGTGATCAATGATCTGCCGGGTCCCCGTCACAAATCTGCCCCGGTGTGGCGCTGCGCATGCGCCATAATATGCTACAGGAGCCCTCCAGAAATCCTGCCTAGGAGATAATAGAGGAAAAGTCAGAAAGCATTTATTATTGTTTTTTTTTTTTTATTTAATACTGGGAGGGGGATGGAGGAAGATGGAGGTGCGTTGTGTTCCTGGGTGACCTCTAGAAACTCCTGAGAGAGGGGTTGGTGTAAGGAGAGAAGAAGGTCCAGAGTCTACAGGCGGGCCTGTTATTGATTATTAAGGAACTACAGATCCCTACCCATAGGGACTGACGGCTCCGATCAGAGAGCTCTGCAGAGTATTCCACAGATCCCTACCCATAGGGACTGACAGCTCTGATCAGAGAACACTGCAGACTATTACACAGATCCCTACCCATAGGGAATGACATCTCTGATCAGAGACCTCTGCAGAGTATTCCACAGATCCCTACCCATAGGGACTGACAGCTCTGATCAGAGAACACTGCAGACTATTACACAGATCCCTACCCATAGGGATTGACGGCTCTGATCAGAGACCTCTGCAGAGTATTCCACAGATCCCTACCCATAGGGAATGACATCTCTGATCAGAGACCTCTGCAGAGTATTACACAGATCCCTACCCATAGGGAATGACATCTCTGATCAGAGACCTCTGCAGAGTATTCCACAGATCCCTACCCATAGGGAATGACATCTCTGATCAGAGACCTCTGCAGAGTATTCCACAGATCCCTACCCATAGGGAATGACATCTCTGATCAGAGACCTCTGCAGAGTATTCCACAGATCCCTACCCATAGGGACTGACAGCTCCGATCAGAGACCTCTGCAGAGTATTCCACAGAGCCCTACCCATAGGGACCGGCGGCTCTGATCAGAGACCTCTGCAGACTATTCCACAGAGCCCTACCCATAGGGACCGGCGGCTCTGATCAGAGAGCTCTGCAGAGTATTACACAGATCCCTACCCATAGGGACCGACAGCTCTGATCAGAGACCTCTGCAGACTATTCCACAGATCCCTACCCATAGGGACCGACAGCTCTGATCAGAGAGCTCTGCAGAGTATTACACAGATCCCTACCCATAGGGACTGACATCTCTGATCAGAGAGCTCTGCAGACTATTACACAGATCCCTACACATAGGGACTGACGGCTCTGATCAGAGAGCTCTGCAGACTATTCCACAGATCCCTACCCATAGGGACTGATAGCTCTGATGAGAGGGCTCTGCAGACTATTACACAGATCCCTACCCATAGGGACTGACAGCTCCGATCAGAGACCTCTGCAGACTATTCCACAGAGCCCTACCCATAGGGACCGGCGGCTCTGATCAGAGAGCTCTGCAGAGTATTACACAGATCCCTACCCATAGGGACCGACAGCTCTGATCAGAGACCTCTGCAGACTATTCCACAGATCCCTACCCATAGGGACCGACAGCTCTGATGAGAGGGCTCTGCAGACTATTACACAGATCCCTACCCATAGGGACTGACAGCTCCGATCAGACAGCTCTGCAGAGTATTCCACAGATCCCTACCCATAGGGACTGACAGCTCTGATCAGAGACCTCTGCAGAGTATTACACAGATCCCTACCCATAGGGACTGACAGCTCTGATCAGAGAGCTTTGCAGACTATTACACAGATCCCTACCCAAAAGGTCACCTGTCGATCACCTCTGAAAAGTGATTGAAACGCAGATCGCTCTTCAATGGAGAGCTAGATTTATATGTACGTCTAAATCTACTGTTCTGCACAGGTTAATATGTATACTTACCTTTCCGTAATTTTCCTTTCCTGTCGCATCCTCATGGCAGCATACACTCTGGGTTGTGACTCCGCCTCCACAACCTGATAGGACCACATAACTATAAGATGAAGATACGGCCCCCCCGCCCCGGTATTCTCTGTATATATGAATCACCTTTATTTAAGAATGGGAGGGATATTGTATGCTGCCATGAGGATGCGACAGGAAAGGAAAATTACGGAAAGGTAAGTATACAATTTTCCGTTTTCCTGTCGCATCATGGCAGCATACACTCTGGGGAGTAACTCGCAGACAGGGTGGGTAATGCATCAATAGTAGTTTTTTATTCACAAGGAATGGCAGAGTTGGCCTGAATAACCGATCTCCCAAAATTTACAGTAGACAAGCGGGCAGAGTCGACTTTATAATGGGAAATAAAAGTATTCCTGGAGGACCAGGTGGCCGCCCTGCAGATGGTTTCAGCTGAGACCCTACAATAGGCTGCCCATGAGGTCGCCACTGCCCTGGTGGAATGCGCCTTCAACCCGTCCGGGATCTGCGTAGCACTTAGCGAGTAGGCCTTCTTAATGGTTTTCACCAGCCATGAGGCGATGGTGCGGGCCGATGCTGACTGACCTCTCCTGAAACCGTGAGGGATGATTAGGAGGTTTTCTGACTTCCTAAAGGGTTCTGAGGCCGAGAGGTATTTGATGATGTTACCTCTAACATCCAGGGGGTGCGGATCGCCCTGGTCTGTGGTGAGCGCTGGCAGGTTAATCTCTTGGTTGAAGTGAAAGGAAGACGACACTTTAGGGATGAAGCGGTCTGAGGGTTTTAGGACTACCCTGTCTGGGTGGACGACCAGATATGGATCCCTGGCCAGTAAGGCTTGCATTTCAGAGACCCTTTTAGCCGATGTTATAGCGATGAGGAATGTCACCTTTAGCGTCAGGTCCCAGAGGGAGATGCCTTCTAGAGGGAAAAAGGGTTCTTTAGATAGGGCTTCCAGAACGACCGACAGGTCCCAGGTCGGGAATGAAGGCTTCCTGGGAGGCCTCAGCTTGAGACATGCCCTCTGGAACTGAACGACAAGAGGGTCGAGGGCCCATCTAGTCCCCGTCAGGGCGGACAGGGCTGACACCTGCACCTTAAGGGTGCTGGAGCCGAGGCCTTTGTCCAGACCTGTCTGCAGAAACTCCAGTATCTGAGGGGTTGAGATGGAGGATAGATCCCACTCCTGCTGATGGGCGAAGGAGGTGAACCTATCCCAAACCCGCCGGTAGGTGGTGTTTGTGGTGGATTTCCTGGCCTGAAGTAGGGTGTCCACTACCCTAGCGGAACAGCCCCGCTCTAGGTACCTAGACCTTTCAGTCTCCAGGCCATTAGGTGCATCCTCTCTGGACTCGGGTGTAATAGATGGCCCTGGGAGAGCAGGTCGACTGACTGTGGAAGGGGGAGCGGGTCTGTTGTGCTCAACTGTAGGAGAGTGGTAAACCATGGCCTCCTGGGCCAGAAGGGGATCACGGCCACCACTAGGGCTGATGACCGCTTGAGCCTGAGCAGAAATCTCGCTATCAAGGGGGTCGGGGGGAAGATATACCCGAGGTGGAAGTCCCAGGGGTGGTGGAGACAGTCTGTCCCCTCCGCTGAGGGGAAGGGGACTCGAGACAGGAATCTCTGACACTTGGTATTGTCCGGAGTCGCTGCCAGGTCTATATCCGGGGGGCCCCAGGTTTTGGAGATCAGGGCGAAGGCCCGCGGACTCAGGGACCACTCGTTGTTGGAGAGAAATCTCCTGCTGAGGGAATCGGCCAGGAGATTCTCGGTACCTGGAATGTAGACTGCCTTGAGGTCCAGGAGGTTCCGCTGTGCCCATTCCATAACAGGGAGAACTTCCCGCATCATGGAAGAGCTCTTGGTACCCCCCTGGCGGTTGACATAGGCGACAGCGACTCTGTTGTCTAACCTCAGGAGGACCTGCTTGCCCCTCAGGAGAGGGCCAAAGGCCAAGAGGGCCTGGAGAGCCGCCCTCATTTCCAGAACGTTGGAAACGATGTCCCGAGCTTCGAATGGCCAGCGGCCCTGGGCCGCATGGTGTAGGTAATGGGCCCCCCAACCCTCCAAACTGGCATCCGAGGTAACCACCTCCTGAGGGGGGGGAATAATATGCCTGTACCTGCCCAAGTTGCTCGGCCGGGTCCACCATCTCAGGGACTGCTTGACCTCCTGTGAAATGTGGATGGGCTGAGACATGGCCGAGCCGTTCCATTGGCGCAGAAACGAGATCTGTAGAGGCCTCGCGTTCCAGTGCGCCCATTGTACCATCGGAATGGTGGCCGATAGGGAGCCCAGCAGGCTGAGGCACGCTCTGGCCGGCAGGGAAGTGGCTAGGATGGCTCTCCTGATTTTCTGGGTCAGAGGGGGGATCTTCTCTGGGGGCAACTCTATCGTGTTTGACCGAGTATCCAATACGGCCCCCAGAAAGACCATTCTCTGCGAGGGCTGAGGGTTGCTTTTCCCCCAATTTATGAGCCACCCCAGACTCTGAAGGGTGGAAATTAGAATTTCCCGGTGTTGAATAAGGGATTCTCTGGTGCCTGAGAGTAGGAGAATGTCGTCCAGATAGTGGTGGACCCTCAAACCCCTTTCCCTCAGGGCCGCCACTACAGGGAGGAGGATCTTTGTAAAGGTTCTGGGGGCCGTAGAGATCCCGAACGGCAGGCACTGGAACTGGAAGTGCCGCTGGTCTATAGAGAACCGGAGGAATCTTCGGAACAAGATATGGATTGGGACGTGCAGGTATGCGTCCTGAAGGTCCACGGACAACATCCAATCCCCCAGGTTTACGGCCTGAAGGATGGATTGTAGACTTTCCATCTTGAAAGATTCCACCCGGATGAATCGGTTGAGCCTTTTCAGGTCTAGGACGGGGCGCAGATCCCCTGACTTTTTCCTGACCAGGAAGAGGGGGGAGTAAAACCCCCTGCCTCTTTGAGATCCGGGCACCTCCACTATAGCCTCCTTTCGGAGCAGTTCCTGGACGTAGTCCAGCAGCAACGCCCTTTTGTGATGTGAGGATGGAAGCTTGGTTGGACAGAAGTGGTCGCCCGGGGGTCGACCCTGGAAGGACCACCTGTGCCCGAAACGGACGGTAGCCACCGTCCACGGGTCTCTGATGGTACCCGCCCAAGCCAGCTGGAATTTTGAGAGCCTGGCTCCCACTACTGCTGGCTGGGCGGACGTACCTTCAAAAAGACTTCTGGTCATTAGACGCAGAGGTCTTAGGTTTTTGGAATTTGGAGAAGGTAGTCTGGGGATTCCTCCAGTTCCTCCGGTACTCCTTGCCTGGTCTGTAGGCCCTAGCATCCCTGTACCTATCCGGCAGGTTGCGTCTGGAAGGAGGAGGCCTCTGTTGCCTGGGTTTCCTATCCGAGGGGATGAGCCCGGATTTTCCGCCGGTCACTTTTGAGATAGCTGAGTCCAGCTTTGCCCCAAAGAGGTTCTCACCATCGAAGGGGATGCGGCACCAATTAGATTTGGAGGCCTGGTCCGCTGTCCAGGGTTTGAGCCAGAGCGCCCGCCTGGCCATAACCGAGGCCAGCATGGCCCTAGAGGATGATCTTATGGCATCCACTGAGGCCTCTGCCACGAAATCCCCAGCGAGGCTGAGTTCCTGCAGGGCCCTGACTATCTTGTCTTGGTCTGCACCCTCCGTAATGAGCTTCTCCGTGGAAGCTGACCAGCTGGAGATAGCCTTGCCAACGGCGGCCAGTGCTATGGCTGGCCTGCAAGCGCCTCCCGCTGCTGTATAGGCCCTTTTTAGGTCAGTGTCAATTTTCCTGTCCAGGACGTCCCTGAAAGTTACTGCGTCCTCGATAGGGAGCGTCACGTGCCTCGCCAGGCGCATGAGAGAAGCATCCACTACTGGCGGGGTAACCAGGGGCTTAGCCTGGGATTCTTTGAGCGGGTAGAGTTTGGTGAGCCTGTTATTTAGGCTCAGTTTCTTGTCTGGCTTCTGCCACTCCTCCCTGATCAGGTCATCCAACTCCTCAATGAAGGGGAATGCCTCTGGGTCCCTCTTGAGGTTAGGGAAGTACTTCTTCTGTTTCTGGGGGGCCTCCTGGGGTTCCTCCCAGTTAATCGCCTCCTTGACAGACTTCACAAATGGATCGATCAGGGAGAAGTCAAAACCCGCGGCCGCCTCCAGCTCCTCATCCTCAGACTGGGAGTCTGGCTCTCTGGATGTACTGGGGGGGGGGGGGGGAGGTACCCCTAATGGACATCTCCATGTCTGGAGTGGACTGCGGAGCTGCAGTCGCAAGCTCTCTTGGCTCCTGCTCCCTTTCCCTAGTGGCCTCCTCGAGGCACCTGCGACAGGCAAGCTTGTCCGGAAGGGCGATGGCTCCGCATATCCAGCAGGCGTTGGCCGCTGGTCGGGGAGGGGGGGCTGGTGAGTAGCGTCTGTGCGATGACCTCCTCCGGTGGTAGTGGCTATGGGAGCGGGACCTGGAGCGACTCCTGCGGCTTCTCCTGTGGCCTGAGCGGCTCCTCCTCCTGCTGCGGCTTGAGTGGCTCCTCCTGTGCCCTGAGCGGCTCCTTCCACGAGATGCCTCCCTGCGTCCGGACTTAGATGACCTTGAAGACCTGGCGGGGCTAACCATTTAGGCAGCATTAGCGGGTCCTGCAGTCTTTTTTTCGTCTTCTTACCCAATCCTTCCCTCTTACCTATAACGATGGTGGTGATCTGCTGGGGCAGTGGTCTCCATAGGGATAGTAAAGGCAGCCTAGTAGAAAGGAATAGGCATTTAGAGGGGAAGGAAGGTAAGGGGGGAAATGGAGCAAGAAGCAGATTGCAGCAATGCACAAAAAAAAAAAGAAACAAAACAAAATAGGCACTTACCTATTGGGGAGTGTGCTGTGATAGTCCTGGAATCTGTTGCAGGTGGTTTCTGCTGAAAAAGACATCCAGGGAAAGGAAAGGGAATCTTTCCTCTTTTGAATTTGGCGCCGGGAGCGCCGTGACGCTTCGCGCATGCGCAGTAGTGCCGCGCGGCCGTCGGCGCCATCTTGGATACTGGCAATAGCCTCAGCTCCCTCCACAGGACGCCCGTAGGACCGTAGTGCGCATGCGCGGAGGCGCCGGAGCGCTGAGCGCTGCTGGGGGGAACAGAGGACACACAGGAGGGACTACAAGGCCCAGCGGGGGCCGGAAAGAAAGTGACATCAAAGGAGGAAGACCACTGCAAGGTACAAAGCCTATTTAAGGCTTTTTAATGTAAAGAGGGATCACATACCTTTAAGCCTGTTTAAGGCTCGCTTCCCAAGGCAGCGGTGGCAATGCTTTAAAACCTGTTTAAGGCTTATTACAGCAGGCAGGTGCAGTAGTAGTACCCCTGAGATCACCAGAGTGGGGTTCCTTCCATTTAGCTTCGTTTAGAGGCTGTACCGGCAAGGACTTCCAAACCAGGAGAGGCTAGAACCTGGCTGGGGCGAAGCGGTAAGAGGGTGATGCGTGCGGTCCCAACAGGTGAGGAAAAATTAGAGAATACCGGGGCGGGGGCCGTATCTTCATCTTATAGTTATGTGGTCCTATCAGGTTGTGGAGGCGGAGTCACAACCCAGAGTGTATGGTGACAAAACAATTTATTGCAGGTACTACAGTTTACCATCCATTAGTGACCTCTGGTGGTTAAAAATGATATTGCAGTTGACTACAATTCATCACCATTTTGATGGCGCCCTCTAGTGGTGAACAAAAAAAATTGCTGCTAAAGCAGTTTATAACAGTTTACCATCTATCTGATGGCACCCTCTGGTGGTGGAAAAGTATGTTAGTTACTGTATTTTGCCTTCCATGGTGCCCTTTGATGGTAAAAAATATATTACAGCTACTACAGTTCACCATCCATTTAATAGTGACCTCTGGTGGTTAAAAATTATATTGCAGTTAACTACAGTTCATCATCCATTTGATGGCGCCCTTTAGTGGTGAAAAAGAACATTGCAGCTTCTGCCGTTTATTACAGTTCACCATCTGGTGGTGGAAAAGTATATTACAGTTATTGTATATTGCCATACGTTTAATGGTGCCCTTTGGTGGTTAAAAAAAATATTTCAGCTGACTACAGTTCACCATTTGTCTGTCACCCTTTTGGGGGTGAAAAAACTATTGCAGCTACTGTATTTCACCTTGTGTGACGGCGCCCTCTGGTGGTGAGAAAGTATACTGCAGCTACTGCAGTTCATATGTCAGATGCTGCCCTCTGGTGTTTAAAAAATATATTGCAGTAACTACAGTTGACTACAGATCACCAGATTTCTGATGGCACCCTCTGGTGGTGAAAAAGTATATTGTAGTTACTGTAGTTTGACTTCCATCTAAAAGCACCCTTTGATGGTAAAACATATATTACAGCTACTACAGTTCACCATCCATTTAATAGTGACCTCTGGTGGTTAAAAATTATATTGCAGTTGACTATAGTTTATCATCCATTTGATGGCGCCCTCTAGTGGTGAAAAAGTACATTGCAGCTTTTGCAGTTTATTACAGTTCACCATTTGATAGCGCCCTCTGGTGGTGGAAAAGCATATTAGTTACTGTTTTTTGCCATCCGTTTAATGGTGCCCTTTGGTGGTTAAAAAAAAATACTGCAGCTGACTACAGCTCACCATTTGTCTGATGTCACCCTCTGGTGGTGAAAAGGTATATTGCAGCTACCTATTTCACCTTGTCTGACAACGCCCTCTGGTAGTGAGAAAGTATATTGCAGCTACTGCAGTTCACCATACGTCAGATGCTGCCCTCTGGTGGTGAAAAAGTATATTGCAGTAGTTTGCCATCCATCTAAAAGCGCCCTCTCGTGGTAAAAAAAAAAAAAAAGATATTATAGCTACAGAAGTTCCCCATCCATTTATTAGTGACCTCTAGTGGTTGAAAATTATATTGCAGTTGACTACAGTTCACCTTCCACTTGATGGCGCCCTCTAGTGGTGAAAAAATATTAGTTACTGTATTTTGCCATCCATCTAATGGTGCTGACTACAGTTCACCATTTGTCTGACATCACCCTCTGATGGTCAAAAAGTATATTGCAGCTACTGTGTTTCACCTTCTGATGGCGCCCTCTGGTGGTCAGAAAGTACATTGCAGCTACTGCAGCTCACCATACGTTAGATGGTGCCCTCTGGTGGTTACAAATTTTACTACAGTTGACAAGATAACCAGATGTCTGATGTCGCCCTCTGGTGGTGAAAATGTATATTGCAGCTACTGTAGTTCCACCATACATCTAATGGCGCCCTCCAGTCGTGGAAAAGCAAATCGCAGTTCACCATATGTCTGATGGTGAGAAAGTATATTGTAGATACTGCAGCTCACTAACAAAAAAAAAAAAGTAATCACTATTGTTCCTTTCAATATATACACTCACTGGCCACTTTTAGGTACACCTGTTCAATTGCTTGGTAACACAAATTTCTAATCAGCCAATCACATGGCAGCAATTCAATGCATTTAGGCATCTAGATGTGGTGAAGACAACTTGCTGAAGTTCAAATCGAGCTTCAGAATGGAGAAGAAAGAGGATATAAGTGTCTTTGAATGTGGTATGGTTGTTTGTGCCAGACGGGCTGGTCTGAGTATTTCAAAAACTGCTGATCTACTGGGATTTTCACACAACCATCTCTCGGGTTTACAGAGAATGGTCCGGAAAAGAGAAAATATCCAGTGAGCGGCAGTTGTGTGGCTAAAAATGCCTTGTTGATGTCAGAGGAGAATGGGTAGACTGGTTTAAGATAATAGAAAGGCAACAGTAACTATATATATATATATATATATATATATATATATATATACACACACATACACATACACATACATATATATATACATACATACATACATACACACACACACACACACACATATATATACATACATACATACATACATACACACACACACACACATATACATAACCACTCGTTACAACCAAGGTATGCAGAAAACCAAATCTGAATGCACAACACATTGAACCTTGAAGCAGATGGGCTACAGCAGCAGAAGACCACGCCGGGTGCCACTCCTGCCAGCTAAGAACAGGAAATTGAGGCTACGATTCGCACAGGCTCACCAAAGTTGGACAATAGAAGATTGGAAAACGTTGCCTGATCTGATGAGTCTCGATTTCAGCTGCAACATTCAGATGGTCGGGTCAGAATTGTGTAAACATGAAAGTATGGATCCATCCTACCTTGTATCACCGGTTCAGGCTGGTGGTGGTGTAATGGTGTGGGGGGGGATATTTTCTTGGCACACTTTGGGCCCCTTAGTACCAATTGAGTATTGTTTAAACCCCACGAACTACCTGAGTATTGTTGCTGACCATGTCCATCCCTTTAGGACTACAGTGTACCCATCTTCTGATGGCTCCAGAAGATCCAGCAGGATAATGCACCATGTCACAAAGCTTCAATCATCTCACCACTGGACAATGAGGTCACTGTACTCCAATGGCCTCCACACTCACCAGATCTCATCCAATGGCCTCCACACTCACCAGATCTCATCCAATGGTCTCCACACTCACCAGATCTCATCCAATGGCCTCCACACTCACCAGATCTCATCCAATGGCCTCCACACTCACCAGATCTCATCCAATGGCCTCCACACTCACCAGATCTCATCCAATGGCCTCCACACTCACCAGATCTCATCCAATGGCCTCCACACTCACCAGAACTCATCCAATGGCCTTCACACTCACCAGATCTCATCCAATAGAGAACCTTTGGTATTTGGTGGAACGGAGGATTGGCATCATGGATGTGCAGTCGACAAATCTGCAGCAACTGTGTGATGTTATCATGTCACTATGGATCAAAATCTGAGGAACATTTCCAATATCTATGCCATCAAGAACTAAGGCAGTTCTGAAGGCAAAAGGGGGGGTCCAACCTGGTACTAGCAAGGTGTACCTAATAGAGTGTCTGGTGAGTGTACATCCTATCCGGCACTTTTTTTGCATTTAGATGCTGCAATTGTCAGAAACATTATCTTTGTAGCTCTCAATGGGTGACCCCCAATATTGTATAAAATTGTGTTTTTTTTCCTCTGTGGGTTTAACTGGATGTACTTTTTTTCTCCACTTGGCTCCACAGAAAAAAAGCTGGATTTCCAAATAATGTACATTCCCAGAGAGTCTCTGAATTCCTGCTGTGAGCCTCCATTCACACTAGTGCTGTATAGTGCAGCTCTTTCATCGCTTTTGTAGGACATTTTACTCACTTTCGCGTGTTTTCATGCATTATTTTTGTTTGGCCCAATGACCAGCAACATCATCTGTGATATCCGGTGTCTTTTTCCTTCTATCTGATTATTTATCCAAAATGTGTTTTTGTTGTGGCATTTAGTTGCGCTATCTGGCCAGTAATTTTCTCAATGCCATTTTTTTTTCAGCCGCAGTTGAAGTGAGGTTGGCTAGGCATCCTAAGCGACATGACCGGCGTGTAGCAATGTCATTCTATGGCCTCTGCCGAGAGATCCTTGTATTTGTCCTTAGGATTGTTCTTTCATGCACCAGACATCGGGCCTCTTCATCATCCTACATGTTCTGGTCTTGCCCTGCGCTGTCCCAAGCCAAGGAAAAAATGCATTATGTTTGCTGAAGACAAGCAGACTAAGGACATGGATTACTGGAACCATGTCCTGTGGTCTGATGAGACCAAGATAAACGTATTTGGTTCAGATGGTGACAAGCGTGTGTGGGGGCAACCAGGTGAGGAGTACAAAGACAAGTGTGTCTTGCCTACAGTCAGGCATGGTGGTGGGAGTGTCATGGTCTGGGGCTGCATGAGTGCTGCCGGCACTGGGGAGCTACAGTTCAATGAGGGAACCATGAATGCCAACATGTACTGTGACCTATTTAAAGCGGAGTTCCACCCAAAAAAAAAAAAAATGGAACTTCCGCTGATCGATTCCTCCCCCCCTCCGTTGTCACATTTGGCACCTTTCAGGGGGGAGCAGATACCTGTCTAATCCAGATAGTTGCTCCAACTTCCGGGCATAGATCGCCGCAGCCTCTGCAGTGATTTACGCCACGTCCAGTCCCTCCTCCCCCGCTGTCTTCTGGGAGACACACAGGTCCCAGAAGACAGCAGTGAGGACACACAGCGCAACTCGCGCATGCGCAGTAGGGAACTAGGCAGTGGCGGCACGCACCGGCGCCGCCCCCCCCCCCCCAATCAATGCACCCGATCCCTTTCAGGACGCGGGACGCATGGATTCCTATGGCAGGGGCGAGAGGGGGGGGGGGGGTGGTACTTTCTGAAGCACCCGATTAGAGCCAGAGGCTTCAAAATAGGATGGGCTCGGGGCACAGAGACTGCGCCCTGATCACACCCAATTGTGTGTTGATAGCAAATACATTTTTGCTATTTTCACACTAACCTTCCTCCCAGCCAATCAGGAGGCAGGGCATCAGACTTGTTTCTTTATTGGCCAAGGCACCAGGCCACCCTATTGGATGCCTGGCTCTTAGGAAGAGGAGCGGACTGAGCGGAGGAGACACACACTGGTGCGGAGGTCGCCGCTCTGGTGCACTCACTGCACTGGAGAGGAGCTTCTGCCTGGCAGTAAGTGCCAGAGGGGTCTGTGGGCACAGGGGCTGTATGATGGGCACAAGTGGCTGCATATACTGGGCACAAGTGGCTGTATATGATGGGCACTAGACATGTGTGATTAGTTTCGTACAAATCCGAATACAATTTTTTATGCATACGAATTCCGTACGAAATTTCATTTATGAATTTCGGATCCAAATTCATAACGAAATTTCATAATTATATATGGAATACCCACCAGACATCAGTGTACTTCGCTACCCTTTTGGCTACTTAATTCACATTAAGTCCCTAATCCTATTTATAACCACTCTAATATCGGGGATAGTCCCCAACTTTTATCCCTCTTTTTGATTCAAAAGAAATTTCGTAATTGTTACGAAAAGTTAACGAACCTAAAAGTTAAAAACCCAGGAACTCAGCACAGGGATGGTGGGAAACCTATGGGCATTTCTATGCTTACGAATTTCATCCGAAATACGAAATTTCGTTAACGAATTTCGGAATTTGGATCCAAATTAACAGAATTGTGACCAGAGGAAGTCAGCACAGGGATGGTGGGAGCCCCTCATAATGATAAATTCATCATAACTAACTTTCGTTATTTTAACGAAAATTTTACGAATCTAATCCTATTTCGTGCAAATCCGAATTGAATTTCACACACGAATTGCGATTTTTTTTTCCGTAGGAAACTAATTTTTTGACGGCGCCCATGTCTATGGGCACAGTGAGGCTGCATTTGATGGGCACAGTGAGGCTGCATTTGATGGGCACAGTGAGGCTGCATTTGATGGGCACAGTGAGGCTGCATTTGATGGGGGGGTTCAGTATTTTTTCAGTTTGCGCGCCCCCCCCCCCCCAAAAAAAAAATTGAGCACCAGCTGCCACTGGAACCAGGCTGTGAAGCCACAAGGCTTCACTTCCTGATTCCCTTACTAAAGATGGCGATGCCAACACCAGAGAGCCAAGGGACAGATCGGCTTCGGGTGAGGACATCGCAGGCGCCCTGGACCCAAACACACCTCCAAGACGACCACTGCCTTGCTAAAAAAAGCTGAGGGTAAAGGTGATGGACTGGCCAAGCATGTCTCCAGACCTAAACCCTATTGAGCATCTGTGGGGCATCCTCAAATGGAAGGTGGAGGAGCGCAAGGTCTCTAACATCCACCAGCTCTGTAATGTCATCATGGAGGAGTGGAAGAGGACTCCAGTGGCAACCTGTGAAGCTCTGGTGACCTCCATGCCCAAGAGGGTTAAGGCAGTGCTGGAAAATAATGGTGGCCACACAAAATATTGACACTTTGGGCCCAATTTGGACATTTTCACTTAGGGGTGTACTCACTTTTGTTGCCAGCGGTTTAGACATTAATGGCTGTGTGTTGAGTTATTTTGAGGGGACAGCAAATTTACACTGTTATACAAGCTGTACACTCACTACTTTACATTGTAGACAAGTGTCATTTCTTCAGTGTTGTCACAAGAAAAGATAGAATAAAATATTTACAAAAATGTGAGGGGTGTACTCACGTTTATCAGATACTGTGTGTGATGGCTACATTAGTTTTCCCTTGTTAGGCTTTCTTCCTTCCATTTTCATCTGGTGGTCCAACCAGCAAGTCTGTTTTTCAAAAGCACAAGCTCTTCAGGAGAATGTATCAGTTTACAGGGATGAGACAAACCATTTAACACTGGCAGGGGTGTATAAAATGATCCGTTTATATAGGGATCGTGTAGTAATAGAAGTCAACATAGACACAAATGAGGATTTTTTACATTTTTATTTCACTGCATTTATACATACAAAAATAACTTTTATTTTATTACTTTAAATCTCCTTATCAACTAAAAGGTTTTTAAATGTGAGCTTAAAGCCGTCAGTGATAGTGGATATACGGTCACTCCAGAAAATGCTGAAATATTTTCTATATAAAAAAATGGGAAAAAAAGCATTTTAAGCTCCACCCCTAAGCTGGCTACACACATTACAACCTGATTGGACAACCTTCTTATAATTTACTGGCGATTATTCCCTACCCAACCGAGTAAAGATTAAACGCATTGACTAGATGGGCTCTCACAGTGTAGTTGGTGAATTTAAAGGGATTGTAGAAGCAGATTGTAACGTGTGGCCAGCTCTAGAGGGTAAAGTCCACCCAGCGAGAAAAACTACAGCTTTTAGGAGATGGCAGAAGGGAAAGTTTTAGTCACCAGCTTCTTCTATCCCACAAAGACAACAGAGGCGCGTTCTCTGCTCCTCCCCCCTGCCACTTCCATTACAAGGGAGTCTGGTGCCCTCTGCTGGCTCCTCTGTTTAATGCAGAGAATGCAGTAGAAGGAATCTCACTTGTTCAGCGGTGGTGGGGGGGGGGGGGGGGGTTGGGGGGGAGCAGAGCTTAGAACTCTTGAGGGGGGGGGGGATAGAAGACATTTTATGAGCACCTCAAAGACACCCACCCATAACTCCAATGGCTAATAAAAAGTCTAGTGGTAGGACTATATGTGCTGACATTGACCAGCAGTCTTGTAAAGGATTATGGAGTGCCACCAAAGCTAAAACGCATCATTGGAAAGTTTATATTTAAAAATAAAAAAAACAAACATCAACAGACCCCCTCCAACACTATTTATGAGCCAATTAGGCTGATAAGGCACATGCATAGGGGCTCTGTAGGACCCCCCTTAGGTAAATGTTAAGGACCCCTGTGGTAGTTAAGCAGAGATATAGGGTCTCAGACTGAATAAGCATATACACAGTCCAAGGAAGAAGGTCTAGGACGGTGGTTAAGATCTATGGATAAAACATATGACTTTTTGGATAATTAACTAAACGGAAACATTGGGCCTCTAGGTAGGCACTTGTATATGGCCCCTGGATAGGTGCCTAGGCAATGGTATAGGGTGTAGGTTGCATGCCTAGGCAAAAACTCAGGGAATCTAAAGTAAGCTGTATATGATATACAAGTGAGCATCTGATTGGGCACAAGCATTTTATAAGGCTGGCACTACCGATTGTCTAACCCCACCATCTTACATAAGCCTCCCCTCCCTCTCATCACCGGCCATGCCATTGATACCGCCATCTATAGAAGAGATGTGTCTAAGAGCCACATAATACCAATGCAATGGCTAGCAACTCCATTGTTATGTATTCTATACAATGGTGACTTTGTGTGCTACAAGCAGTAGCAGACTACATACAGGCCTCTGTGTAAGGGTTCTGAAGAATGGACCCACTTCCCCATGGTACATAAACCTTCCCGGGATCAATGAGATTCATGATATATTAACAGAGGGGCAACCAATGGAATTTGATGGATTGGATTCCTCCATGTGGGTCTGGGTGCAGGACTGCTATCCGCATGGGCACGTCTTCAGCTGCAGATGAGCTGCCATTGTCCTACTCCACCTTTATGCTCTGTATTCTGTGTGAGATGGCCATGGTGACGTTCTGCAGGTAGACGTTGAAACATTCCCCCCTCTCCAGCTCATCCTTGCTGCAGCAGTTCTGATTGTCCTTCCAAGAGTCCCTCTTGGGGCCGCACAGAGTTTTCATGAATGTTTCTTTCTGTAGGAGGAATCCATAAAAAAGGCACAGATTAGAATTTAAGGGGAAAGTAAGCGATCATAGTAGTGTTTAACAAAGTTAGATTTGATAACACACACAGATGCTTGCTCATACATAAAGGTTTTACATCAAATCTGAAGATTTGTAGATTATCCACTAGAGGGAGCTCTTAATGCATTTCAGCCCGACTTAGATTCTCTGCTTATAGTAGAAGTCCAGCCTGGGCTCGTTTGGCTGTACTTCTCCTATGGATCACAGGAGTGCAATTTTGTTTTGCATGTCTGCGACCCGTTTTCAGCAGAGAGCGGGCTAGGCACCGTGTTATCCCGACAATGACGTCAGGATCCGCTAGGTGTCTGGACCATAGTTACCAACTGTCCCGAATTTCCTGGGATATTCCCGGTATTTAGACCATTGTCCTGGTCTTAACGTTTCCTGGGAAATGTCCCGGAAAATCGGCGCTTTCATTTTTTAGTTTATTTTTGCCGCTGATAGAGGTCTGTGGCCGGCGCTGTGAATTGTCTCTGCCAGCCATTTTGCAAAAGACCAGCTATGGTAAGGAACAAACAAGAGGCAGAACCCAGGCTCCCCCTCTCGGTTCTTCCCTTCCACCTCCACGAGCAACGTAAAAGGAATAGTAGTGGTAAAACAAAGCACTTGTGGGCTTAAAGTGGAGTTCCGCTTAAAAATAAAAGTCCACAGCTACAAATACTGCAGCTGACTTTTAATAATCAGACACTTACCTGTCCCAGGTTCCAGCGATGCGGGGGAACGAAGCCCCGCTCTTCTCCCCCCTCCTCTCTGCGGCACCAGCATTGTCACTGTGGGTGCCCGGCTGTGGCTTCACAGCCAGGCACGCACTGCACACGTGCAAGCCGCACGCCATGACTGGCTGGGGCAATCATCTGGGACCTGTGACGTGTTGCAGATGATTGCCGAGAGGGAGGGGGGAGAGGTGAACTTGCTTGTGGGAAAAAAAAGAGGGTATCCACCGCAACCCCCCCCCCCCCCCCCACCCAAAAAAAATGACATGCCAAATGTGGCATGTCAGGGGGTCACCTGCCCTTAAAGCGGAAGTTCCATTTTTGGGTGGAACTCCGCTTTAACCAATTTTATTTTGTGCAATTCTCTTGGAGGCGTGGCAGGGTGTGTGTCCTATGCCTACATACTTTTGCTAATAAGTGTCCCTCTTTCCCCATCTCAAAAAGTTGGGAGGTATGCGACAGCGTCTGACTTGAAGAGCGGAATGCAGCCTGGCCGGTCCTTACCCAAATGAGGTTTCCAGGAAGAATATAGTGTCCCTATTCCTTTCCCTACTCATCTGAAAACTCGCCCTACCGCTAACCTGTCCTTGCACTACCCACACATGAAGTGCGCCAAGCCTGGGAGCCAGTGCCTTAAATAGGCTCTGTCTGGCCAAAGATGGCTGCCAGAGTCACATGGGGCAGCCATATCCAGATAGCTTCACTGGTGACCCAGGAAACCATAGAGGAACCATGTTTCTTGATGTCCTCTCCAACTGCAATGCCACTGAAGTCGAGCGCCACCTACAGTGGAGAAAATAGACTGCACCAGCCTACAAGCCACATTATAAACTGGCATTAGTCAGACATTCAGGAGGCGGCAGGATTTTCCTGTGTCTGACATACATGTTGCAACACAGGCACGATATGTTGTTGGGTGCGCATCAAGTGCAGCCAAAATAAAATGGAGCTAAAAAATGCTGTAAAAAGCTAAAAATTTGTTGGGTCTGGTGTGTTTAGTGGGAAGCTTTCTTCCTGCAGTGAGATCACCGAGCAGGAGAGAAGCCATATAGAGCCACGCTGTGCTGCAAAGCCCCACCATTCATCCCTGTGCACACTTTTAGGCCTCACATCTGCTGGCACTTGGTAGGGTAAAAAAATTTATAAAAAAAACGCCCACCAGGAACCTCCCAGATATACATAAATGTGGTGGGAACCAATCCTAAAACTAGATGTTAAAATAAGGTACCACGAACAACGCTTCTCTCACTTTAAACATAGTAAGCAGGGCTGGGGTTTGCACCTTGTAGCTTCAGACAATGGGGTGGGTTTACTAAAGCCAAATAGACTGTACACTTTGCAAGTGCAGTTGCTCCAAAGCCTAGTAAATGAGATGAAGCTTCACTCTACGAAGAATACCCAATCACATGCAAGGAAAATATTTTTTTTTTAAAAACGCTTTTGCTTGCACATGATTGGATGGACATCAGCAGAGCTTCCCCTTATTGACCAAGCTCTGGAGCAACTGCATTTGCAAGTGCACAGTCTATTTGCCTTTAGTAAATCTACCACAAGGGCTCTTGGTCACAGAGGGCGCGCTCATAATAATTCAACAGTGACTGAACGTTATTGATCCATTTCCCCCCCATACACAGCTGTATCCTCACCTGCTCTTGTGCACATGTCAGTCTCTTGTCCTGGGGAAGGCCACAGCAGGAATCTTTAATACCCGACACCAGAAGGGGCAACAGTTTCCTGGAATAAGGGAAAACAAGGACAGTTAAAAAAAAATAGTTGGGCCCATTTTATTAAGGCAAAATAATGTGCAAGAATGAAAAGTACAAACTGCATAAAATGTGCCGTATCCAATCAGATTGCTGCATCTACACCTGTGAATGAGTATTGCTGATTGGCTATGGTTTACTTCCATTTTCTTTGTTGGAGGACACTTCCAACCCAAACGAATGTTTCTATTTTAGGTGGACTGGAGCAGGGTCTGAGCCCCTGTAGTCGTCCTAGACTTGGCACGACTTTCCACGTTTGTTAGCAGAGGTATTGTTCTTACTGGTTTACATTTACCATATATTCCAATGGAAAATCCATGGTGTAGGGTAGAGAAAAACTCTTACATGCACCTTTTTAGTCCACATGTTTATCCAACCTGTCAGATCCCGGATGAGCCCCCAACCCGCTTTACATTAAATCATATCCTGCTTTGTCCGTTTTTGGCTGCCATCTAATGCCTATGAGAACCAAAGCACAGAGCATTTGGTGCGTTTTATTATACCAAAGCTGATCAGCATAAATGTAAAGAGAAGATCCCCTTTAACTCCCTTGTTTCTATCCGAGACCGTCTGGTTCAATTTAAAATTGTCCACAAGGCCTACTACACCCCCTACAGGCTCCACAAGATGAACCCTTCATATCCTCCGGAGTGTTGGTGTTGTGGTGCATCGTCTGGGGATTTCTCACATATTTTCTGGCGCTGCGCTAAGGCCCAACAGTACTGGGTAACAGTACTGGAACTGATTGGTAAAGTTACCTCGATCACTGTCCCTCTGACTATGGAGGTTTGCATACTGGGACTTATTGAACCCATTGTGACATCCTCCGCCAAACGCACAGTGATTAGTATAGTGCTGTCTTATGCACGGAAGAATATTGCTATACAGTGGAAAAAGCCTGAACCCCCTTCCATAGTACAGTGGAAACGTCTAGTGAACAACAGCCTTCCCTTATACAAAGATACTTACCTGCACAGGGGTTGCCCACAAAAATACAATAAGGTCTGTCACGATTGGCTGGCTGAACCGGAAACAGCTTAAGTGGATGTGATGGGGCTAGCTCCTTAGACGGAGCTCTGCTCCCCCTCCCCTCCCCCTGGGGGACCCCAAGCATACCTATTTCCAATAGGCTCCGGCTTGGGATTTATTGCACTTATCCACCTGGGGCCTCCAGAGATGAACCCTTACAGAGATACAATACTGATGTACCATGTTTGCACTGCATATGGATATGACTTCCAATGACCCTTTGTATACACAGAGCACTTTTGTTTTATATGTTTTGCATGTTTGTATGTTGTTAAAACTTTAATAAAAATACATTGGAAAAAAAAAAATGTAAAGAGAAGAAAAAAAAACAAAAATCTTTGAGAATGGATGGTGACCCATGGTGAAAGCATACTAGACACTGGGGAATAAACAACTTCATTGACTAAGCAAATAAATCTGTGCAATAAATACTCAGTATACAGTTCATCATGAAGTGCATAGTTTGGTTATACGTAGTTACAAATAGATATTAATTTTGAGTAGCTGCAAAGCAAACAAACTCTGCAATATGATTTTTACTCCACAAGGTGGCAGCATAAACCATATTTGTGACTGCCAAGAGCTGTTGTGTCATATAAACCAATATCATTTGATATTTAACATATACCGTATTTGCCGGCGTATAAGACTGGGTGTATAAGACGACCCCCTATTTTTCCAGTGAAAACTTAGGTTTGGGGCTATACTCGCCATATAAGACTACCCCCCCTTCCGAGGCAACACCATTTACAAAAAAACATCAGAAACAAAAAAAAATAAACATCAGACTTCACATCAGAAAAAGGAAACTGGTGAACTACAAGTCCCAGAGATCCCACAATTGGTAGGCAGCAACAATGAATCCGCTCCTCCAAAGCACCATAAATCATACCTGTATTTTAGGGGAGATCTGGAGCTGGATGTGCAGTACAGGATGCTTTGTTAATATGTAGCGCACCAAGTACACGCAGTATATGATGCCGTGTTGGTACAGTAGCGCCAGGTACACTTCAGAATACAGTGTGCAGACAGTGTGCACCGCTGAGCCAATCACGGCAGGCATTGTATTTTACTAATCTGTTGATGGATTCAAAGCCTGCTCGGATTGGCAGAGGCTGTGACATCAGCCCGCGCCGCTCTGACTCATATAGCCTGCTCGGATTGGCAGAGGTTGTTACCCAATATTAGCAGGCTCTGTATTCATCAGAGTGCATCGCCCGCCGGGATTGGCTGAACGGCGCATACTTTATACATATTACAATTTTACAGAGCGCCCGGCGGACTGATATCCATCTGGCAGTTTCTTGGCTGTGTAATTTCAGAGTAAAAGGTAGTCTTATACGCCAGAAAATACAGTAATAATGTTGCTATGCTTCTTAGCCCCAATGAAGGGGGAGTTTTGAGCGCCCGGAACAAGGTGGCTACCATAACATACCCAGCTGCTTTGGAGCGAGATAATAGTAAAACCAAAAAAAAAAAATAAACCCTTCTGATATAAATCATTTCGGTCACAAAAGCAACCGCTTTGAAATGGTCAGTTCACCCAACATGTTATTTTTTAAATTGAGATCGTACAGTTACAATACAAGACAAGGGTTAGGAGGCCCGAAATGTGAGATATATTACTGTCAGATGGTTTTAACTGTTCAGCAGCTACCGAACACTGAAATATCAGTTTTAAGTTAAATTATCCTTTAAGGTTTAAAAAAACAACAAGATATGAATAAAGAACATTAGGATGAAAGTACAACAAAGCTTGAGTAAGTTCAGGGTATTCTATTTTAGTACACAAAAATCAAAAACGCCTTTCGGGGGCTCAAAACTACTTCATCAGGGCTAGGAAACAAAACAAGGGTGCGCAGTCTTAAAAAAAAAAAAAAAGGCTTATGCTATACAATAAAAATTATACATGTAGAGCAAAAAACATTAACGGTAGAGGAAATGCATTGAAAATAAGGACTAGTATACTAGTATAGACATTGCCATTGTTATGGCATATAGACCATGATTATTTGATATTTAGCTTATAATATTTTATGTAATTTTGTCCTGGAAATACGTTGGTTTTTCAATTGTGTTGCGAAATACAAATCCTACTGGACTTACTCAGACTTTGTTCTAAAGATCTATAGACCAGAGGTTCTCAACCACCAGGCCATGCTCTGTGGGGCTCTCATCCTTCTAAAGATCTATAGACCAGAGGTTCTCAACCACCGGGCCATGGCCGCCATCTTCTCAGGCCTCCAGCCAGCTGCAGATACCCCAACCTTCCACAATATCTCCTAGCCCCCATAGTGCCTCCAACTTCCCATAATTGCGCAACGTGTCCCTCAACCCCTCCAGTGTCCCTGGGCTTCCTAAGAGCCCTCAGCCTCAAGGGTGCCTCCCAACCTCCCACAGTGCCCTTTTACCCTACTGCCAAGCCTCCAGATCCCAATAGTGCTTCCAGTCTAACAGTGCCCACAGTACCTACAACAGTGCCCTCCAGAGACTGGTTGCTTCCAGCCCCCTCCAGAAACATCCCCCTACAGGGGCACCAAGTCTTCTGCAGAGTCCCCAACCCCCTCTAGAATCCCCATCTCCACACATTGACACCCAACCCCATCCAGCATTTGAGTACATATTTCTCATCTCAATATTGTGTATTTTATTTGTTTTTGTTACAGGTTTTGGAAGAATTTACTGGGCTCTTGTTTCAATAATGTTGGGAACAACTGCTCTATACAGCTACAGGGACCCTTGGGGATATCCCAGTTGGCAGAGAAATTTCATTCTGACTTCTGCCTTCAGTGCGCTAGTGGGTCTAGTGCTCCATCAATTTGCTGTACATACCAACACTTTATGAAAAAGATCAGAATTAAGTGTAAAGATTTGAAACCAGGAATATATTGCAGTGTCGCTCAGTTAATAAATTGGGAACATTTCTAGGAAAGCCATTTACCAAGCACAGATCCTGAGAACTAGGACCGTCCCTGGAAGAGGAGTTGGCATTACTGGTGGTTTAGGGACATAATATACTGAACAGTACGTACTGTTTAGTGAGGAGCTTGCACTCTGAGCAGATCTTCTCCAGGATGCTGTCTGTGATATTGCTGAGGTTCAGGCTTTCCACCTCTTTGTCATATTCTGGGAATGGGGCCTCACTGGCAAAACAGCGGAACATACCGGCTTGGTCGTTCTTCTTACAACATTCATATTGCTTGGTCTTCACTTCCAGCTCTTTTTCGCAAAACTTGGACAGAGTCTTCTGCCACTATATTACAAAAAAAAACAGACAAAAGGGATATAAAAAAAATATACAGGGCACAAAAGGTCCACCATATTTGTTATAATCATGGGACACCTATGTTCCGGACAAGCTGGTGAATGTCATGTGGTGGTTTAAGGTTTTCATAAGAGCCGTAGAGCTCCAGGTATCAATGTTTTTAGAAATGAAATGTGCTGCTTCTTATTGGCTTAGGCTCTTTCGGGCAAGAACTGGGTGTGCATTGTACCTGATGGTCAACTGCTCAAAATTCCCAAACCAAAGGCCTATTTGGATGGTATCCAAAATGGCGTGTCCTCTGGTGTCCTGTCGTACTCTGAAGATAAGGCTAAGCTTTTCTGTGTTGAGCTGTTCCACTCTTTATAGCCTGGCATCTTTGGAGCACACAGTAGGTGATTATATGAAAAATGCATGTTAATTATGGGTTCGTTCACACTGGTGGCAAAGGGGAGCAGAGAAAGCTGGAGGTTAAGGTGATTTTTCATTTTTTTTTTTTTTTTTTAAATATAAAAAAAAAAAAAAAAAAAAAAAGTTACAAACACATAACTGCCTGCTCTGTGTAATTGTTTTGGACAGAACAGCCCCGATCCTCCTCTTCTCGGGTCCCCTGCCGGCACTCCTGGCTCCTCCTCTGGTAGTGCCCCCTAGGAAGCTGCTCTGTATGGGGGCACTCATACAAGCTCACTCTTGGGCCGCCCTGTCTGCATCCATTGACAGACAGCAGGGCTCGGCCGTGCACCCCACTCCATCGTCAAAGGTTTAGATTGATTAACAAAAGTCAAAAAGGCTGCTATCAATCTGCCCTGTGAGCAGTGGCATCGATAGGGGGTGGCTTTTGGGGCTACAGCCCCGAATCTGGGGCCCATAGCCCCAAGTCTCTGCAGGGGTCCCCGAGGGGAGGTTCTCTGGGGATCCTAATGCAGGGTGGAGGCTCTCTGGGGACCCTGATTTAAGGGGGAGGCTCTCTGGGGACCCTGATTTAAGGGAACACGCACATTATATTACATGTGTATGCCCGCCCAAGCGTATGACTTTCTTTACTACGCTGCTATGGGCTCTAGCCCCAGATCTTTTGTAGACCTAGCAACGCCCCTGCCTGTGAGGAGGGAGAGAGCAGAGAGCCGCTGCTCTCATTCACAATGCTGGATTGAGATCGGGGTAAGGCAAGTATAGGGGGGGGGGGTTAGAAGGTAGCTTGCCCACCTAAAGAAAGGGTGTACACATGCTACGGCCATAATTTAACAGCATGTTGCATTCTCAGGCTGTACCACTGCCAAATGCCACCCAAGTAATTGTATGCGGTCCCGTCGCAACTGCCTTGCAAAGCACATGCAACGCAATTAAATACATTTTTCTACAAATCTTCGAATGAAAATCTAACCATGTGTGGTCAGCCTCAGTTTCTCCAAATATTAGTACAGTATGCTTCCAACAAAACTTCTGTGGTGAACTTTGGAAAGTACACGGCAGATCAATACTGTACATACCTAAATATCATTGCACAACATATGCCCCCCCTTCCTAAGAGATGGACTTGCAGTTGCAAAGGAGACTTCTGGGCATTTAATGGTTTATTTATATTAGATGTGGGTCAAATGGGTTCTTGGACTCTTCCTGATGAAAAAAACTGAGGATTCAATGGGAAGGTTATATACAGGAGGACTTCCTGTCTTTGATTGCCAGTGTCCATGCACCTGAAGGTGGCTCATAACCCAGGTGTTCATGATTAATTAAGCAGCTGTGTCTCGTGATGTATGAAAAAGTGTTTTTACTTGGCCAGTAGTTGACTGGGAGGCCCAAAAATTGGTCTTACACGGGGGTGGGGGGGGGGGGCTTTTGTTGACCCCCACCTGCCAGTGTGTGTCCATGTGAGTCCAAATACTGAGATCAATATGTTTTAACATTCCCGAGATGTGACATTCCTGAGATGTGACATTACTCATTTAACTTGTTGTGAACTTTAACATTTTTTGGGTACATAGAAATCAGAATGCGTGTTTGTGTCCTCTAAAAACCTTTCCATAAAAGACATTTAAAAGAAAAAACACTATACATGGTTGTGTCACTGACCCCACTATGTGCACAGGCCACATCGTCAGTCTTGCAGCACTTTCTGAACGCATTCTCCATGTGGTTGATGGCTTTAGCCCGCCGTACGAAGTGCCCGAAGCTGCTTTTGGGCAGTTCGGTGTCGGAATACAGAGGGCGATATTTCCTCAGCTTGCAGAGGTTCTGGATGTTGCTGGCTTTGGGTTCTCCGGGTGGGAAGGCCAGGTCTGAAAGCTTGTATTTGCTTTCTGGGTTATTTAGGCACGTGGGTGAGCTAGGAGAGCAAGCTTTCAGGCTCCGTGGCATGGGCATAGATGGGATGTCTGCACTGCCGATCTCCAGCAAGGGGGCAGAGCTGATGTAGTTGGGGTTTGGGGCCTCGTCGGTGAAGCAGGTCTCCCTCTCTACACCAGTCTTCTTGCAGCAGTGGAAGTGACGGGTCTTTACTGAAAATTCCTCTGTGCAGAAATCGTCCAGGGCATTCTCCCACTAGAATAGAGCAGATGATTACATTACCGCAACTTAGGGAAAGTATAACTGGTCAAGTTTTTAGTACGTATTCTTTTGAGAATTCATAAAACATACACATTTTTTATATATACACATAGAAATAAATATTTTACATATACTATATATGGCCTTTTTATTGAGATTATGTCTTTATCTTTCCAGTGAAGGGTACAGTTAAAGCACACAAAGACATTTTAGAACCGTGTGACGGAAGTTTGGTGAATGCCCTTTTCTATTACAACATGGCCGCTTCCCCTGGTGCACAAAACCAGCGCCATAAAGACATGGCTTGAAGAGCTTCATGTAGACCACATATGTCCAGCACAAGGCCCATGGGCCGAATCCAGTTTGCCAGGTCTTGTCATGTGACCTTCACACCCAGTTTTGCAGCCATAACGTTGCGGAACTCCATTCCGCCACCTCTGGCCGGCTCTCGTTCTTTGCTCTCAGCAGCTCCCAGAACTAAAAGATCCCGGCATGCTCTCATGACGGGGTCAAATCTCCAGAATCTGGAGCGAGATATTGTACCTGCAAGGCGAGGCAGAACCGCCTACACAGCGAAGTACTAGAGCCAGGCCAGATAGGAGAAATGTGAGGAAGCTTGGGAATTGGGATTGTACACTACAGCACACCCCTGTACTCTGTATGTAACTTAACGCACTCCTGAACCCTGCACTCTGTACCTAGCACACCCCTAAACTCTGCACATAGGCCACCCCCGGAACTGCACATAACACTCCTGAAGCATGACCTCCGTACATAGCACACCCCTAAACTCTGCACATAGGGCACCCCTGGAACTGCACTCTGTACATAACACTCCTGAAGCATGACCTCTGTACATAGCGTACCCCTAAATGCTGCACTCTGTATGTAGCATAATCCTGAACTCTGAATTCTGTACCTTAATGCACTCCTGAACCCTGCATTCAACTGGCCCGTTGAGGGCAACCATACTGCGAATGCAGCCCGCGATGAAACTGAGTTTGACTACCCTGGTGTAGAGGAACTTGAGTGGCTTACCAAGCCCCAACCTCAACCCTACTGAACACTTGATAAACTGGAATGCTGAATGAGAGCCAGGTCGCATTAGTACCCAACCTTCCAAATGCCCTTTTAACTGAATGAGCACAAAATCCCAAAGATAGACCCCCAAATCTTATAAAAAGCTTCACAGAAGTGTAGAGACTGCTATAGGTCAGTTGGTCCTGTTTCTCCTCGGAGACCAGGAGCATTGTGCTTTCTAATGCCCCGTCCACACAATCGGAAATTGCGCCAGCAAAAGTCCGATGTGAGCTTTTGGTCGGATCTTCCGACCGTGTGTATGCTGCATTGGAATTCCCGCCAGCAAAAGATTGAGAGCAGGTTCTCAATTTTTCGGTCAATTTTTGTGTTGGTCTATCACATAAAATCCCAATAAAATATATTTACGTTTTTGGTTGTAACATGATAAAATGTGGAAACTTTCAATGGGTATGAATACTTTTTTCAAGGCACTGTAAATTTGTCCGCCAAATATGGTTGACAGGAATCAATATAACATTTTTGCCGCTGAATACTTTGTGCAATAAAATTCTACTTTACTGGTGCTAGAAACTAGTCATGTCTTCCTGTTTACTGTATATGAAAGGATGAACAGAATGGAGACTTACTGCTTTCAGGGCACAGCGAAGTTTATCCGACTGACTGCAGCACCTGGAGTATCCTTCCTCCACACCGTTAATGGCGTACCCTTGTCTGCTGAGGTGAGAGAACCCTGTATGGGGAAGGTTCTCCTCACCATATGAAATTATTGGCCGGGTCTTCCTGCAGATATTGCCGATATTGGCTCTACTGGGTTTCCCTGGAGGGAAATCTTTCAGGTTGTTGTTTATGCTTGGTCCGGGCCTTCTGCCACGTGGTGACAATACTGGTTCACCCCGGATCAGGAGAGGAAGTTCCACTACGAGAAGAGACAAGGGATATGCTCATTAAAATAAAAAATGATAATATATAAATAAACACACACACACACACACACACACACACACACACACACACACCAGTAGAATACGAATATAAAGATACATTACAATTCTAGATCTGCACGTTGGGGCATTTGCACCCACAGGTTTACCTGCTATTCTATTCAGTCATCAGCTACATAGAGGATACCTCTCCAGATTATACACCCGACTTCCTACAATTACAGTTTCTTCTATTGACCAAAGACATAAAGTGCCCACAGATCATTTTACTGCAATGTAATTGCTCTGTGCAGAAAATTGTGGCATAAATCTAAATGGATTGCATTAGCTGAGCAAGCATGTTTATTCCTTTTCATGACCATTTCTGACATTTGGTGTTTACACGGTAAAAATCTAAATTTTTTTTGCTAGAAAATTACTTAAAACACACAATTTATTTTTAGCATAGAATCCAGAGAATAAAATGGCGATTGTTGCAATATTTTATGTCGCACGGTATTTGTGCAGCAGTGTTTTTTAAACTCAACTTTTTGGGAAAAGGGACACCTAAAAAAAAAAAAAAAAAAAAAAACAGTAAAGTTATCCCAATTTTTTGTATAATGTGAAAGATGTTACGCTGAGTAAATAGATACCAAACATGTCACGCTTTATAATTGTATGCACTCGTGGAATGGCGACAAACTTTGGTACCTACCGTATATACTCGAGTGTAAGCCGAGTTTTTCAGCACATTTTTTTGTGCTGAAAGTGCCCCCCTCGGCTTGTACTCGAGTCAAGCACTTTTCCATGTATCCGGAACCAATAAAGAGAGTATCATCAATCTGAGCACAGTCTCGGTGTGATCTTTTCTCATGCATGCATTAAAGTCATATAGGTTTAACCAGGACGGGGGCAGATCAGACGATTGGTCTGTTCCAAAACAGCCCTGAGCTATACAATAACCTTCAGGAAAGATCCTCCATCAACATTGATTAGAATGGATGGATGCATGGCTAGTTTAGCAAATCTAAAAAAAGATAATGCAGAGATTGCATAATAACATTGTATCATAGGTGGGCATCTTTAATTTGAAGTCAGAATGTTGAGCAAGATGAATTCAGGGAGCAGGTTCAGGGCAGAGCAAAGGTTTACCACCATGTGCAAAATACTGATAGAAATCAGACTTTACCGTTCATCGATAATAAAAAAGAATGGAAATTGATTGCCGATTTATTGATATGGGTTAGTGGCCCTTTATGTATCATTGATGTTTGCTATATGGGATAAACGTGTGTGTGTTTTCCTAAGCGGCCCTTGGAATAAACCTGTATGTGCCCTGTATTTGTGTTGGATACTTGGATGTGGCCTCACCTTGATGGTAAACAGGAACGCCTCGTGTGTGTGCTTGGGCATTAAGTAACAATCGCAGCTGGCGCATGGTAACATGCAACAATAATCTTGCTTGATGGGCTCAGTAAGACTAAAGCACACAACCACAGAGCCCCATACCACCCACAAACAGGCCACAGTAATGGGAAACAAGGGAGCCGATATTGCCGACTTGTTTCTGAAGGTCCAGAGTGGTCAACCTTATCCTACATCCACTTCATGGTGACCCAAAAGTCAGGCTTCCTGACACTTCCCTGGCTGCATGCTTGTCTGGGCCATTTACTGAAGGATAAGGGCATATTTATTTTCAAATATTAAGTCCACAATAGCGGCATTGTGATTGGGCGGCACAGTGGTGTAATGGTTAGCACTCTCGCCTAGCAGTAAAAAGGGTCGCTGGTTCAAATCCCAACCACGACACTACCTGCATGGAGTTTGCATGTTCTCCCTGTGCCTGCGTGGGTTTCACCCGGGTACTCTGGTTTCCTCCCACACTCCAAAGACATGCTGGTAGGTTAACTGGCCTCTGTCCAAAAAATTGGCCCTAGTATATGAATTGGAGTTGGGGACCTTGGATTGTGGGCTCCTTGAGGGTAGGGACCGATGTGAGTGCGTGATGTATGTGTGGAGCACTACATAAATTGACGGCGCTATACGGGTACCTTAAAATAATAATAGATGAGCATCTTAATGAGACACAATGTAGACACGCACCCACAATCTGAACTGGATGGACTGGTGTCAACCTTACTAACTATGCAACTATGTATAGCAGCTCCTATATCGCAGCTATGCTTAGTTAGAGAAAAAAAATTTTTTTTTTTTTTTTAAATTAAGGGTTCTACCAAATTTTCCATTGAAACTGACATATGCCCTTTGAGTTCATTTTAAATAGAATCTGCTCCTTTCCCGTAATTTCCTTGAACAGTCATTCACCCTCCCGAATCATTTTTGATCATATCACGCCCTCTTCCTATGACAATTAGGCTTTTTTTTTTACCGTTTTTTTTGGGTTACTTCCTGGATTCTAGCCTAGGCGAGAATACAGTTGCCAGGAGCCTCCTGGGAAACTCATATAACACATCCCAAAAGGGTACGCTAAGGTGCATGTACCTTGGCCTGTCACCAGAGGGCTCACTGCCTATTTCTTTTAGCCAGCCCTATGACAACACACTGCAGAATATGCACATCAGGGGGCCATCTGCAATAACTTGGAAGAGGCCGCCAGCTCCCGATGACATCAGAGAAAGAAGATGGCAGCGCAGCACAAAGTGTGCAGTAGTAAAGTGTTGGATTCCTACAGAACACCATTGTATTTTATGGGTGTGTGTGTGTGTGTGTGTTATGTGGATAAATCAGTAAAAAAGGTAAAGGGGGGGGGGGAGTGAAGTTCATTTTTAAGTAAAAGGCAGAATGCATCTTGAAGCAAAGGATAGTTACATGTGGGAACACCGCAATAACAAAAATGTGCTCATGTGTATATTATCACTCCTGTATACTGCAGACACCACTAGCCATTGCACACATAAATATACTTCTGCAGGTCGCCAGTATTAAAAAATAAAACAAAACAAAAAAACCTAACCCAGTGTTCACAACCTAAAAGATACAGTATATACACATTTTTTTTGTGGTGGTTTTAAGTTAAAGGGTTCCCTTGGTGGGCCTTACCTTGTCTTTGTTCTATTGGAAAGGGAGGTTCGATCTCCCTTTGGTACATAGAAGAATCGTCTAGATCTGAAAAAGAGGAAAAAACATTCTATATTATCAGGCTGTTTACCGACACGAGTCTACATCTGTCAAATGGTGTTCTCTAATAAACAGTGCAAGCAGCAACCAATCCAAATTGACCAAAAGTATTTTTTAGTAAAAATGTGATTGGTTACTGTAACAGATGTTTTCCTGTCCAGTCATTCTCAACCAGGGTTCCTCCCGAGGTTGCTAGTTCGATGAGCTGTGGCCGATTGACCTCCCATCTCATGGTGCCCTCAAAAGTTTAAGGGCCAGTGCCACTTGGCAAAGTCAGCTGCAGGACACCAGAGATCTTTTTAGCTACCTCTTCGAGTGGCCTTCTGACCACCAGAAGGGGCATAGTTTTGACTGGCCACCAATGTAAGGGGTCTTTCCCATGGACTCCCAATGAGTTGATCTAGCAGGGTTTCACCAAGACCTAAAAATTATTTCAAGGGTTCCGCTAAGGCAGGGGTCTCCAAGCCTTCTAAACAAAGGGCCAGTTTAGCATCCTTTAGACCACTGATTCTCAACCAGGGTTCCTCCTGAGGTTGCTAGGGGTTCCTTTAGAATTGGGCAATTTCTGCCTCTCAGATAAGTTCCCACCGACACCATTGATCTTTTTAGCCATCTGTAAGGAGGTAATTCTTCCCAATGACCACAAGTGTAAGGGCCATTCTTCCCACCGACCATCACACTAATATATCATGAGTTGTAGATTTCTAATTTTTAGAAGGGGTTCCCCGAGACCAGAAAACTATTTCAAGAGTTCCTCTGTGTTGAAGAGGTTGAGAAAGGCTTCTTTAGACTTTGGGGGGGGGGGGGGGGTCAGACTGGCCACTTGGAGTAGAAAATGCCCCAGCGTTAGTAGGATTATACAGTTCCTAATCACTGGTTTTAGTGGGAGTAATAGTGCTCCATTGTTGGTATCAGGGGGAGGAAAAGCACTTTATCATTGGGGTCTATGAGAGGAATGGTGCCACACCACTAGTATCAGTGGGAGGAATAGTGCCCCATCATTGGTATCAGTTGTGGATGGAATAGTGCCCCAAGGGCCGGATATAGGCAAGCAAAGGGCCACATCTGGCCCCAAATTTGGAGACCACGGCTCCAAGTAAAAAAAATAAATTAAAAAAAAAAAAGTTGAGAAAGGCTGCCCCAGTCTTTAGGTACAACAGTTTGCTGGCCACACTGACGTTACACATGCAATTGTAACAGTCTGATTGCACAATTTCAGGTCCAGCTTCCTTGGATCTACCAGCGATTATGTCATGTGGCATCTTCCATTCAGCTTGTAGCCAGTCAGTACTAGTACCCTTGTACTACATGGCTGTTAGATATAAAAAGTCTGTGTGCAATCAAATTGTAAGGGGCGAGACTAGCTTTAGCTACTGCCATGCTAAGATAGCTACACCCATTGCCATGTCCTTGCCGGTCCATTGTGTGGCGATGTGCACAATCAGAAGATTACAGGGTAACCAAGTAGTAAGGAATGCCTTTGATGCTTTGCACCACATAAATAACAGCTAGAAATAAATGTAATGAGTACGAGATGGGGAAAACGGAAGCCAATTCTGCTAAATTAAAATTACAGGGCTCCTCTTAAAGGGAAGATTTTGTGGTGAGTCGTGGTGGGTTAATTGCTGACCCAATTGCTTAACACCACATATCTCCATCTATGGGACTTGGGAAAAAAAATTTTTTAACCACTTGCCCTCTGGAAGGTTTTACCCCCTTCATGACCAGGCCATTTTTTGCTATTCTGCACAGCGCTACTTTACCTGACAATTGCAACACTGTACACAAATTAAATTTATATAATTTGTTTTACACAAATAGAGCTTTCTTTTTGGTAGTATTTGATCATCACTGGGGTCTTTATTTTTGCTAAATTTAGAAAAATATAATATTTTTTACTTTCTGCTTTAAAAAAAAAGATCAAACTTCTTCATGAATTTAGGGAAAATATTTTGCTACATATCACAATAAGTGTATATTATTTGGTTTGCGTGAAAGTTATAGTGTCTACAAACTATGGGATATATATTAAAATTGTTATTTATTTTATACTAGTAATGGCTTCAATCAGCAACATATAGTGGGAGTGGACAATCTTACACTAACTGATGCTGGCTGGGGGGGGGGGGGGGGGGGGTACGCTGACACTGACCTCATGGATAACAAGGCTACAAATATATAGAAGGTTGCTTTGGGAGGAAAGGAATTACAGTGGAACCTTGGATTACGAGCATAATCCGTTCCAGGAGAATACTTGTAATCCAAAGCACTCGCATATCAAAGCGAGTTTCCCCATAGAATTCAATGGAAGCAAAGATAATTAGTTCCCCATTGACTTCACTTACATGCAATATCGCATGCGGCCAGAGGCGGGGGGGCGCCGGAGAGCCTCTGAAATACTTGAGCTGAACTCGGAAAGGCTTGGAAACACTTGGGAATGGAGTATTTCCAAACCATTTTGAGTGTCCGACACCCCCCGCACCTCTGGCCAATTTTTTTTTATGGTTGAACTGGATGGACTTGTGTCTTTTTTCAGCCTAGCTAACTATGTAACTATGAGACACTCGCAAACGAGCCAGAATGTAAAAAAAAAAAATGCATGCATCATACATACTAGCGGGTACAGCTGGGGGGGGGGGGGGGATCAATGGTGGAGAAGGATCTGGGGGTTTTGGTAAATCATAAGCTCAATAATAACATGCAACGCCAAGCTGTGGTTTCCAAAGCGAGCAAAGTCCTTTGTATTGAGAGAGAAAGATTTGTGCCTGAACAAATCATTAGTAAGACCTCATCTGGAATATGCAGTTCAGTTTTGGGCACCAGTTCATGAAAAGGATATCAGGGAACTGGAGAAAGTGCAGAGAAGGGCAACCAAACTGATAAGAGGCATGGAGGAGCTCAGCTATGAGGAAAGATTAGAGGAACTGAATCTTGAGAAGGAGATTAAGGGGGGATATGATCAACATGTACAAATATATAAGGGATCCATATAGAGAACTTGATGTTGAGTTATTCACTTTAAGATCACAGAGGACAAGGGGGCACTCTTTATGTCTAGAGGAAAAAAGATTTAATCTCCAAATACGGAAAGGTTTCTTCACAGTAAGAGCTGTGAAAACGTGGAATAGACTCCCGGCAGAGGTGGTTCTGGCAAGTCAGTAGATTGCTTTAAGAAAGGCCTGGATACTTTCCTGAATGTACATAATATAACTGGGTACTAACATTTATAGGTAAAGTTGATCCAGGGAAAATGCGATTGCCTCTCGGGGGGATCAGGAAGGAATTTTTTCCACTGCTGTAGCAAATTGGATCACACTTTTGTAGCGGGGACACCTTTACGAGGTGTGCGCTATATGTGGAAATTTAGTTTTTCCCTCAGAACAGTAATGGGGTTCTGAGGGTTAATTGTACAGGTTTACTTTGGCATCAGTTTGGCTGGGCTGTGCTGGGGTTCTGCCTGGTCATGGGTACAGTGAGGTACACATGACAGGCCTAGAACCAGGCCTGGTTGGACGTTTTGAGTATCAGTCTTCCCCGGAGCCAATCAGTGGGTGAGTCTGGCCCCACTGTGTAGTCTGGGGAAGGGTACTTAAGGCGCTGAAGTCACGTGTTCGGGGTTCGGCCGTAGCTGCCTGTTCCTGAATCTGGACCGGGGTAGCCCCACGTGGGGTCCCGGGCCCGGGAGCGTTTGCCGTTCCGCAACATGGCCAGTTTGACTAGCCCCACAGACCCGCATAGTCTGGGGCAAGGATCCATCTGTTCCCGAGTCTCAGAACCAGCTGGTCTGAGGCGCAGTAACTGAGGGAGGATTCAAGGCATCCGGGTGTGCTCTCAATCTTGGAGGGGCACCGCAGCTCGTGTAAGCGACCGGGGGAGGACTCTTCGGAGGAGGGCCAAATAAAGCTGGCATCTCAGGAAGAGCATGGTTGCTGGGTTGTTATGGACACTAACGAATCCACAGGATTGCAAGGGTCGCTGGTTCGAATCCCAACCATGACACTACCTGCCTGGAGTTTGCATGTTCTCCCTGGGTACTCTGGTTTCCTCCCACAATCCAAAGACATGTGGGTAGGTTAATTGGCTTCTGTCCAAAAATTGGCCCTAGTATATGAATGGGGACCTTGAATTGTGGGCTCCTGGAGGGTAGGGACCGATGTGAGTGTGCAATGTACAGGGATAGGGACAATTGTAGACACTCAGGTTGAACTGGATGGACTGATGTCTTTATTCAACCTTACTAACTATGCAACTATGTTACCCCTGCAAATAAAAACCTTCTAAAAAGGACTTTTATGGTGTCAGCATCCAAAGTTGTTGGGTACTAACCCTGGGAACCCCTGGACACGAATTAACAAGCCAAGCGGAGGTAACTGGTAACCCCAAAAGTCAAGGCCGTCCCATCGAGGGTTATGGCCGATACACTATGCTGGGGTTTTTCGTCTTCCTCTGGATCAACTGTGGGTATAGGATGCATTTTTATTTATTTATTTTTTTTGGGCTAAACTAGATGGACTTGTGTCTTTTTTTCCAACCCAACTATGTAACTTGGGATTCAAAGGATCTTGCCAGAAGATCATAACCTTCATTGCCTAAAATATTGCCCTTAGGGGGACTGACCCTTTGTTGGCATCCAATTTAAGTGCACTTATTGACAGGGAAGAGTCCACATTATCCAGTACAGCAAGCCTGTCTGTGCTTGTTTAAATCTAGAATTGCTCTGCGTCGGAAAGAATTCTTCACGGCGAGGATTAGTGGGATCACTGAACCAGGAACCTGGCAACGTGCATTGTGTTCAGGACACCAGTGGGTGAAATTTGCATGACATGTTGATAAACTGGAGAACGTTGAACATAGAGGCTTTCAGAAGATTTTATCATGCAAGAGAGGACTTGCGTACAATTCCCTGCATGCCTCCATGCCCCTCAATAAACTGTTTACAATCTCAGACTTATGAGGCCCTCAAACTAGGTCACTTCAGAGGCCGCTTTCTTACCGTCTTACATAAGACGACTACTACCCATTTACAATAGAACATTAGATGCCATTAAATCAGAGCAGAAGAAGGGTGCGGTGCCATACCATTTCCAGAAAGCCTTTGCAGAAACATGAACAGCCTTGTTAAATATCCTGGATATTACAGTACATCAGGGAGGACCAATGAGCACTAAATATTGTGAGGCACTGGCTGGCAGGAAGGTGGATGGTGTCTATGGGGTGTATAATTAATAAAAAAAAAAGATATAATTAGAGCTCTTCATCCTGTGAAACTGCATGTTCTGTGTGAATGGGGGTAAAAACAAATGTTATTAAAACGGTTTACCATTCATTAAATTAAGTGAATCAGGAAAACAACGCACTATGGCCACTTGGAGTTGGCGATCAAAGTAAATATGTACATTTTATGATCTGCCCCCATCTAGAGGCCTTAATGCAGTATTTTCCCGATTCACTAAATGCTGCATGAAAAAAAAAAAAAAACGCATGGCCTGGTAAGAAAATCAGAATAAGATTTTTTTTATCCCCATTTGCACAAAACTGTACATGCAGTTTTGCATCATTAACTGATCAGGAGTCTAGATAATTTAAAGCAATTGTAAGGATAACGTTAGAGCCAGAGCCAGAGCCAACGTTAGAGCCAGAGCCAACGTTAGAGCCAGAGCCAACGTTAGAGCCAGAGCCAACGTTAGAGCCAGAGCCAACGTTAGAGCCAGAGCCAACGTTAGAGCCAGAGCCAACGTTAGAGCCAGAGCCAACGTTAGAGCCAGAGCCAACGTTAGAGCCAACGTTAGAGCCAGAGCCAACGTTAGAGCCAGAGCCAACGTTAGAGCCAGAGCCAACGTTAGAGCCAGAGCCAACGTTAGAGCCAGAGCCAACGTTAGAGCCAGAGCCAACATTAGAGCTAGAATACACACACACACACACACACACGTCTATAATAAAACTATTACACCAAGCGGCCACAAACCAGCTCTTCTCGGGGTCCCCTGTCGGCACCCCTGGCCCCTCCTTTCCGGTCCATGCATGTTCACTCCCAAGCCCCTGGCTTTGATGGACAGTACTGGGAGCCAATAGCTCCCAGTGCCCCAGCAAAACCAGGAAGTGAGGGAAGAGAAGAGCTGCAGATGTGCACAGTTCTGGATCGAATGAGGGCTCAGATAAATAAATGCAGAGGGGGTGCTGATGCCAAAACATTTACCTTAATGCAAGGGATGCATAAAAGGTAAAACACGTTTTAGGCTTTTGAATCACTTTAAACTTGCTTTCTGAGAACACTACACCCACAGTGGATCAAATAAGTAAAAAACCCTTCTAAAGTATGGTTCCAAATTCAGCATGGATGAAAAACAAATTACTTCTTTACCAAAAAAAAAATCAGTTGGATGCTCCCCATATCAATATTCTACTGTGTTATTTCTTGTCAATTACCTTTTTTTGCATTACAGACATATACAAATTCTCAAGGGTGAATGGGGGCCTAACAGACCAGTGGCCAGGTTGTTAGCACTTCCGCCTGGCAGCACTAAGGTCATCGGTTCAAATCCCAACCACGGCACTACCTGCCTGAGGTGTGCATGTTCTCCCTGTGCGGGTACCCCTGTTTCCTCCCACACTCCAAAGACATGCTGGTAGGTTAATTGGCCCTTGTATGTGTAGGTATGAATGCGAGTTAGGGGCCTTAGACTGTGGGCTTCTTGAGGGCAGAGACTGATGTGAAGGTGCAATATACACTATATTACCAAAAGTATTGTGACACCTGCCTTTACATGGCATCCCAGTGTTTACTAGACACTTTTATAAACACTTGCTGATACAAAGACTTAAAAAATACACAGTATATGTACAGTTATGTAGTTCCCAGATGTGTATAGGTTTATCATTTTTTATTTTAAGTTCTTCGCTGTGTTTTATTCCTTGTATATTTATTATGTTTAATTAGTATGTAGCACCGTGGTCCTGTAAGATACGAGATTTCGTTCTACCACATGTCCTCACGTGTAGAAGAAGGACAATAAAGCTTGACTTGACTTAGTCCGTAGGGTTCAATATTGAGTTGGCCCATCCTTTGCAGCTATAACAGCTTCAAGTCTTCTGGGAAGGTTGTCCACAGGTGTCTCCACTCCAAACTCGCTCATCCATGTCTTTTATAGACCTTGCTTTGCGCACCGGTGTGCAGTCATGTTGGAACAGGAAGGGGCCATCCCCAAACTGCCATGAAATTGTCCAAAATGTCTTGGTATGCTGACACTTTAAGAGTTCCTTTCACTTGAACTAAGGAGCATGATTGGACCAGTCCACATCAGTGCCTAATGCGCTTCTGGAAGAATGGTCAAACACTCCCATAGACAATCCTAAACCTTGTGGACAGCCTTCCCAGAAGAGATGAAGCAGTTTTCGCTGCAAAAGGTGTGCCAACTCAATATTGAACCCTACAGACCAAGACTGGAATGCCATTAAAGTTCATGTGTGTGTAAAGGCAGGCTCCCCAATACTTTTGGTTATATAGTGTATATGTAGCGGCCATAACCCCCTTGGGGCGACCTTTGATTTTTTTATTACCAATTACCTCCTCGTGGCTCGTCGTTCGTTGTCCAGGGGTTCCCAGGGTTAGCACCCAGCAACTTCAGATGCTGACACACAAAAGTCCTTTTGAGGATTTTTATTTTGCAGGGGTAACATCCAACTATATCACAGTCTCATTTGGAAATAGAGGGCATGGGTGATAAAACTCAGGCACTTAGAACTGCTGACATTAATTGAATGTCTCCTAGATAGCCCAGAGAGTAGCCACTCGCAACTGGGCACTTCGCTGCTGGATAAACCTCTAACCATAGGTTTAGCAGCCAACATGTGATCCGGAAAATTTGCAAAGTCTCTGCCACAGACTAGGTTGTAGTTGAAGATAAGTAGGAACCTTTCTCACAGTGCCTGGATCTTTCAGCCTTCTTGGCGATACTGTGGGAAGTGTGTATTCTCTAGTGTCCATACAACTCAGCTCCCAGGCTCTTACCGAGCAGCCAGCTTCTTGGCCCTCCTCTGAAGAGTCCTCCCCTGGTCGCTTGTACGAGTTGCCGTGTCTCTCCAATGCCGAGAGCACACCGGGACACCTCCAAATCCTCCTTCAGTTACTGGGCCTCGAACTAGCCAGTTCCGAGGCTCGGGAACGAACGGATCCCCACCCCAGACCATGAGGGCCTCTGGGGCTGGTCAGGGTGACCAGGCTTACGGGGACGGCAGACACTCCTGGGTCCGGGACCCCTCACGGGGTTGGTCCGGATGGGAACCTGGAATCAAAAGAGCAAGCCGAACACGTGACTTCAGCATCTTAAATACCCCTTCCCAGACTACACAGCAGGGCCAGACGCGCCCACTGATTGGCTCCGAGAAAGATTGGTACCCAACACGTCCAACCAGGCTTGGTTCTCAGCCTGTCACAGGTGCCTCACTGCACCTACGACCAGGCAGAACTCCAGTACAGCCCAGCCAAACTGATGCCAAAGTAAAAAAAAAACCTGTACAATTAACCCCAGAACTCTGTTACAGTTCTGGAAAACTAAATTTACATATATAGCGCACACTTTAGTAAAGTGTCGGCGCCACACACACACACACACATATATATATTATAATATATATAGCGCTGGGTAAATTGACAGCGCTACACAAGTACCTGTAATAAAATAAACCCTTCTCCAGTAACAAACTTTGGCCATTGGATTTTAAAGTGCAATTAAACCCAAACAATGACATCAGAGAGAAAAGTTGTGATGCCAACACTTTTAGGTATATCTGCCCAGAAAGAGAAAGCCCCTCCAAATATATACCATGTTAAGCTAAAAAAAAATTATATAAATAAAACCCTGGAAGGATCAGGAGGCTCTCAGCAGAAAGCAATCAGGTCTACCAGAGGCTATAGGATGTCAGAGACCCGAATTGCTACTTTGATTCAGGAGATGAGTTCTTTCATAAAAATCTTTCCTTGCTCCCATTTGGTGTAATAAATTACAAAAAGGGAAGCGTTGTTATATCTGTTTGACAAGAGAAGCTGATTGTGTCAGAATTTTAGAGATGTCCCGTGTTATCTCAAAGCGTCCTCCTAGTTCTTTTCTTGGACAGAATCATTAGCCTTTATGTTGTAGAGATCTGAGGAAGGGAGTAAATTGACCCCTGTGTTTGTAAGATGCACTGGCTACTATAGACAACGCAGACTTTTCTCCTTTCCATCAGTGGTGGAAACCTTTGGTCCTCTAGACCAGTGGTTCTCAACCCTGTCATCAAGTACCCCCCCAACAGGCCATATTTGCAGGTTTTTCTTCATCTTGCACAGGTGCTTTAAATCAGTCAATGGCTTGGTATTTTGGACAGCTATTTTAGCCCAAGAGACATTCCCAAAACATGGCCTGTTGGGCAGGGCCGTTTTTTCCACTGGGCATGCTGGGCAGTTGCCCGGGGGCCCCCCACTTGTCTGGAGGGCCCCATCCAGGGCTGATCCTCAGTGCTGCAATCTGCTGCTTAAATTGACTGACTGCACTGGTTGCAAGTAGGTCTAACAATGTCTACTTAAGCAAGTTCAAGTTGTGCATCAAACACAGCCACTGTCTGTGCCCATCAAAAGCTGCCACTGTGCCCATCAACACGCAGCCACTGTGCCCATCAAACGCAGCCACTGTGCCCATCAAACGCAGCCACTGTGGCCCATCAAACGCAGCCACTGTGCCCATCAAACGCAGCCACTGTCTGTGCCCATCAAACGCAGCCACTGTGCCCATCAAACTCGTGTTATATTGTCCAAACGTTGTGTTAATGTTTAAACACTGATTTTGTTGGAAGCACCAACAAATATAGCCTTATTGATAATTTGCATTTTTATTCTCATGCGTGATCGTATAGACAGGGCCCCAGTGCTCTGTATGGCCCGGGGGCCTATAATGCTCTTAAGATGGCCCTGCTGTTGGGGGTACTTGAGGACAGGGTGGAGAATCACTGCTCTAGACCAAAGGGGCAGCTGGAGATCCAGAATGGTCCTCTGACATCACCAAGGGCTTCCCACATCTGAAATAAAAATGGTGTATATGGCTAATTGCCAAATCACATATTAAATAGCAGTAGGTGGGACAGACTGGTTGCCAATGGACAGTTCTTTAGAATGAGAAGCCCAGAGTTTTCCCCAGACACCCACAACATTCCAGAGCTGGCCTCTGCTGTTTTCCGACCATTGTACAGCAGCATGTGGTGTTGTTTTCCATCTGCACATGGCGATACAACTGTCCAGAGTCTCTGCTCAGCAGTTCTGTTCATATGTTCGTGATGTTCGTGTTGTGCTTGGTACAGGAAGGTCTGTTTGTGATCGAAACATCAAAGCATCTAGGTGTAATGTTTGTGACATATTCAACTACAGGGCCTAAGGGATTATATAGTGTACTTTGCTGTATTCACATGCCATTAAAAAAATTCTTTATTATTTTCTGCAATAGCCATGATTTTATTAATGCTTTTTAATTAGTGTAGTAAGGTTATAAAAGATTTCCACTTATCCAGAGCTGCTGACAAAGTTGTAAGGATAGCAAATGATAACATCTCTCCAATAGGGACACAGCAACAACAAAATGATTTAAGCCATACATTGCTAGAATTTTGTTCGAAAATTATAATTTTTTAAACAAACATTGCCAAACACTCCCTTGTATGCCTAAAAAAAAAAAAAAAACTCATAATGGAACCCAGGACACGGTCATCCATGTCTATTGCTCATACATAGAACATCCTCCTCCTAGGCAGTCCACCTAAATTATGCCCACTTCTCCAATGGTTCTTCTCAATTCACACCCACTTTGTGGGGAGTCCCACCCCTAATTATGTGGGAATTACCCACTCATGGAAACCCCTTGGCAATACTCTTTAGTTACTGTGCATGCTCAGTCACTTAATTAAAGGCGATGCTGAAATCTCGAGACAGACCACATAGATGTGGGACTGTCTCGGCAAATCCAGGAGAGTTGGCATTCATGCTAGGATATGCTGCCTGATAGGAAGCCAACAGTCGCTATCACCACCTGCTGTCTAATTGCAGTCCAGAAGGTAAACCAGAATATCACCATGGGCATGGTGTATGGCATTATCAAGCATTGCCCCACCCATGGTCTCCTATTGGTGCTCTGTAATTTTGGATCTCCTCATTTTGTGTCCTGGTGACCCCCCATCTCCTCATTGTGTGTCCTGGTGACCCCCTCCCCCATCTCCTCATTTTGTGTCCTGGTGACCCCCCCCCCCCCCATCTCCTCATTTTGTGTCCTGGTGACCCCCATCCTCATTTTGTGTCCTGGTGACCCCCCATCTCCTCATTGTGTGTCCTGGTGACCCCCCCCCCCCCATCTCCTCATTTTGTGTCCTGGTGACCCCCCCCCCCCCCCCCCCCCATCTCCTCATTTTGTGTCCTGGTGACCCCCCCCCCCCCCCCCCCCCCCCCCCCCCCCCCCCCCCTGCCCCCCCCACCCCCCCCACCCCCCCACCCCCCCCATCTCCTCATTTTGGGTCCTGCTGACACCCCCCCCCCCCCCCCCCCATCTCCTCATTTTGGGTCCTGCTGACCCAGCCCCCCCCCCCCCCCCCCCCCCGGGGACCCCCCCCCCCATCTCCTCATTTTGTGTCCTGGTGACCCCCATCTCCTCATTTTGTATCAAGCCAAGCACAACCATGCCCATTTCACAAGCTAGAAACCAACGTACTGCTTTCCTTCTAGTTTCAGTAGCCAACACATGTTCTCACACTGTCTTCGTGATGAGAAATTTTAGCTTATGTGCAGGGCATAATGTATTCCATCTAATGTGAGCCATCTAAAGAGGGATCACAGGCAATTGTACACTGTAAAAATAAAAATTACATTGCCAAACTAAGTAGAGTCTCACTCATAAAAGATGCTGCCGATGACAGGATTGGCATGGGTGACATGGGCCTTATTCTGCTTTTCTTACAGCTCTAGGTTCTGGGCTTGAATCTGACCAGGGACCCCATCTGCATGGAGTTTGTAGGCCCTTCCCCATGTCTGTGTGTTTTAACTTGGGTGCTCTAGTTTCATTATCCATAACTAGAGTGGTTGGGTATTTCGCTTGCTCCCACATTGGCTCTAGTAAGTGTAAAGTACTTGGCAACCAAGTGAGACAGCCAAAACATACACAGATGCAGTGAAGCTGTGACATAAATTATCTCCATATAAAAACGCAATCGGCATTCTTATTTTAATATATGGTTATCATATTACGCTCAATACTGGGTGTGTGATAATAATGGAATCGCATTAATGAATTTTCCAACATTATCAGATTTAATTGTTGTGCTGCTTATGTAACCACAGCTTGTCCTGAAGTCTAAATTAAGTTTCCGTCTAGCACAATATAAATAAGGTTGGTTGCGATGGAGGCGCACACCTATACTTTAAAACAAGAACATATAAAATGCCAGGTCTGATTAACACGTCTGTGGGCTAATGCCAAGGGTCTGAAACCATTTGCTACAAATGAGGGGAGTAGGTTGCTAATAAAAATTAAAGACTTTTTTGGTATGCGATATCCTCTATGGAGCAGATGCAAGACCTGGACTTCCAGATAGGGGTAGTGATGCCAATTGTCCCATACAGTGCACCCAATGTAACAATGCAATATAAAGGGGGTGTGACCAATGCCACAACATTAGTTTGCTCATTAAAAGTAAATAGATATTACAAACATGTCCTAAGTAGCTTCACTGTGATGGCTCTTGGCAGCCATGTTGCAACTGAAATGCCCAGACAACTAGGTTGAACTCCAACCCTGCCATCCAAGATGAAGTCCACAGCTACATACACAGCTGAATTACACATATGTTCGACCAAGTTCTAGGCTATGGGGTATACTTACATTGTTATATCAATCTCTAGGTGCTATGGGTGTACTTGCATATCTAGATAAATCTCTAGGCTATGGCGGTTCCTAGACGTTCCTTGATGTCCCAAGTAGATGGCCATGGTCTTTGATTGGACATTCCTTTGCAGTATTATTACTAATGAACTCAATGCTGGATTATGTAATAAAAAAAAATCCTTTTCGTGGACTTTTTTGTCTATGACACAACTTTTGTTATTCACTTACGTTACTAGATCAGTCTCTAGGCTATGAGGGTTCTTAGACCTTCCTTGATGTCTCATTTAGATGGCCATATGTTGGATTGCGTTATGTGTCCAACATATGGGTATGAGCAGTCCCTTGAAGCATTAATAAAATTCTTTTTGGTAGATGTTTTCCGGCACACCCAACTTTTGTAATTTGCGTACATCACTAGAACAATCTCTAGGCTATGGGGTTCTTGATCTTCCTGATTATTACAATTTTAGATCATTCACAGGGTTTTGCATGCACTAGTGAAGACCACTTCCATTTGGCTTCATCTGCTACAAGAGATTTAGCCTTTATAAAGGACAAGCCTAACCAAAAGTAGTATTCTAGTTATAGGTGGAACTTGGTCGGTTGAGTTGGCCCCTGGATTCCTCGATAGTTATTCTTGTTAACCTGGGAGTTGTGTGTACCCCCACCTTTTTGTGTTTCAGTTCCTCCTGTTACATCCTCTAGGGCAGGGGGTCCCTAAACTTTCTAAAAGAAAGGCTGGTTTATTGTCCTTCAGACTTTAGGGAGGTCTGGACTGTGGCCAGGGGAATTGTTTTTGGCATCAGTGGAAGTAAACATCACCACATTTGGTGTCAGGGGGAGGAATGGCGCCCCCGTCGTCCGGTGACGGGGGGGAGGAATGGCGCCCCCGTCGTCCGGTGACGGGGGGGGAGGAATGGCGCCCCCGCCGTCCGGTGATGGGGGGGAGGAATGGCGCCCCCGCCGTCCGGTGACGGGGGGGGGGAGGAATGGCGCCCCCGCCGTCCGCTGACGGGGGGGGGAGGAATGGCGCCCCAATGGGCATTTGCTCGCCTTTATCTGGCATCAGGGTTGCAATTTGGAGAACACTGCTCTAGGATATAAAATTTACCAGGGATGGTGGGAACCCCTCAAAGGCAACAGAAGGTGTGTAGACCTGGAAACACCCAAACATGGGGTTCTTGATCTTCCTGATTATTCCAATTTTGATGACCATGGTCTTTGATAGGGTTGTGCGTCTACCAAATGGGTATGAGCACTCCTTTGAAGGATTGTTGAACAAATCATTTTTGGTAGACATTTTTGTCTAGGACACAACTTTTGTAATTCCCTTACATCACTAGATCAGTCTATAGGCTATGAGGGTTCTTAGACCTTCCTTGATATTCCAATTAATTGGCCATGGTCTTGGATTGGGTTGTGTGTCTAGCATATGGGTATGGGCATTCATTTGAATGACTATGTAATAATAAATTCCTTTTGGTTAGACGTTTTTGTCTAGCATACACAACTTTCTACCTGGGTATCAGCTCCGCGCTATGAATTTTACTCTAATAAATCCGTACCAGCTGCCAGCCCCAAGATTACCAATCTTCATGGGAAAATTTAATCTAATGAAATGATTGCAATAAATATTCACAAAAACTGTACACAAATGTATAAGTAAACCTAGCGTTTCAAAATCCTAGTGTGTTCAAAACCACACATCAAAATATTTGGATAATTGATCATAAATGGATTAGTGTCAAATGTAAAGTGCTACTGCAAGCAACAAAAGATGAATATATACAATATATAAAAAAAAAATCTCAATTCATGTATTGTTATGGTAGGTTATTTTGTGCCCAGTATAAGTGCTTAGTGTCCATGTGTCTTTAAACCTCCAAAATGTCTTGGTATGCTGATGCCTTAAGAGTGCCCTTCACTAGCACCAAGGGGCCAAGCCCAACTCCTGAAAAACAACCCCACATCATAATCCCCCGTCCATCAAATGATTTGGTCCAGTGCACAAAGCAAGGTCCATAAAGACATGGATGAGCGAGTTTGGGGAACTTGACTGGCCTGCACAAAGCCCTGACCTCAACCAGATAGAACACCTTTGGGATGAATTAGAGTGGAGACTGCAAGCCAGGCCTTCTTGTCCAATATCAGTGCCTGACCTCACAAATGAGCTTCTGGAAGAATGGTCAAACATTCCCATAGGCACACTCCTAAACCTTGTAGACAGCCTTCCCAGAAGAGTTGAAGCTGTGGGCCAACTCAATATTGAACCCTACGGACTAAGACTGGGATGGCATTAAAGTTCATATGCGTGTAAAGGCAGGCGCCCCAATACTATTGACAACATTGAAACCGCACCCCATAATCTAGAGAGCAATATAGTAATGTAGAAAGTTGTGTGTGTATACACTATATTACCAAAAAGGTCCCAATACTTTTGACAATATAGTGTATACAACTTTCTACATTACTAGATTGCCCGCCAGATTATGGCGTGCATTTACATTGTTAAATCAATCTCAAGGCTATGGGGTTCTTACACCTTGCTTGATGTCCCAATTAGATGGGCATATGTTGGATTGGGGTATGTGTCCACCATATGGATATGGGCACTCCTTTTGAAGGCTCATGTTAATAAATTCCTTTTGGTAGACATTTTTGTAATTCACTTACATCACTAGATCAATCTCTAGACTATGGGGTGCACTTACTTTGTTCAATCTCAAGGCTATGGGGTCCTTAGACCTTCCTTGATGTCCCAATTACAACGTAGATGGCCATGGTCTTGGATTAGGTTATGTGTCTACCATAAAAGGTATGACCACTTCTTCAAAGGATAATGTAACATTACATTTCTTTTGGTAGACCTTTTTGTCTGACTAATCTGTAGTTTTTTTACATCTGTCTCTGAAATATCCCTTATCGACATCCTTTTGGTCTTAAAATCCAGAGATTATAGCTGCCCCACCTCTCCAGTACCTTCTCAGCCAATAGAAACATGTCTGTGTATACTGTGGGATTGTATACTGTGTGTGTATACTGTGTGGCCCCATAATCTCGGATCGCCTGGGGGCCCCATAACCTCCCATTGCCCGGGGGCCCCATGAGTTGTCAGTCCGCCCCTGGTACTGGGGTAAGGCAATATAGTGTCACATCTTGCTGATTAGACAATGAAGAAGTCTAGTGGCAGCAACCCCCTGCATAGTACACATCGGGGCGACAAATGCACCCTTTGCTGTAGTACATGGTAAGTGTCTATGACAGATCTATATAGAACTTTGGTTCCACGGCTCGTGGTGTTCGGTGAGGACTGGCACAGGAAAACCTATAGCCCACCATACTTCAGCTTCTGGTTGGCTTCTTATGTTAGTTAGGATAGGGATATCTGACTTCCCTCAGACTTTCTGATCATACTTGTTCTGGGCAAGCCAGGCAGCTTGCATTTTGAAGAGCAGGTCAACAATTGGAGCCCCATATTTCCTTCCCAACAGTTTCACACTAAACTCCGCACCACATATGATGTTGTCCAGTCCATTCACAGGGTTTTGCATGCGCTAGTGAAGACCACTTCCATTTGGCTTCATTTGCTACAAGAGATTTAGCCTTTTATAAAAGGACAAGCCTAACCAAAAGTAGTATTCTAGTTATAGGTGGAACTTGGTAGGTTGAGTTGGCCCCTGGATTCCACGATAGTTATTCTTGTTAACCTGGGAGTTGTGTGTACCCCCACCTTTTTGTGTTCCAGCTCCTCCTGTTACATCCTCTAGGGCAGAGGGTCCCTAAACTTTCTAAAAGAAAGGCTGGTTTATTGTCCTTCAGACTTTAGGGGGGTCTGGACTGTGGCCAGGGGAATTGTTTTTGGCATCAGTGGAAGTAAACGTCACCACATTTGGTGACAGGGGGGGGGAGGAATTGGGCCCCCGTCGTCCGGTGACAGGGGGGGATGGCGCCCCCGTCGTACGGTGACAGGGGGGGGATGGCGCCCCCGTCGTACGGTGACAGGGGGGGGGGATGGCGCCCCCGTCGTACGGTGACAGGGGGGGGGGGAATGGCGCCCCCGTCGTCCGGTGACAGGGGGGGGGGGAATGGCGCCCCCGTCGTCCGGTGACAGGGGGGGGGGTGGGAATGACGCCCCCGTCGTCCGGTGACAGGGGGGGGGGGGGG